>VZRS01001680.1:0-78667 GCA_013398055.1 Ifrita kowaldi
GGCCTTTCCACGCGCGCCGGGAAGGCGCTGCCAAACAAAAGTTCCCAGAGAAAAGGGCCGCAGGCAGGGAGAGAAGCCAAGCGCATCTCACAGCGAGCAGGGGGAAAAGGGTGTGCTCAGCTTGTGCTGCTGAGAGATTTCCAGCCCGGTTCTCAGCGCTAAAAAGCCTCAGCTGTTCACGGTTACGCTTTTCTTGAACAAGGAATAGTGATTCCTTCCTGGATGAACCTCTTCCATCAGGGCTGAAACGCCCCAAAATTTTAAAGAGCTTCCAGACCAACCTACCTTTCAAACTAAGTCAGGGCTGTGACAGAGCCCGATACCTGTGTAACCATGTGAAGTTACATTTCCTAGGCTAACAGGGATCCACACACCACCACCTGTGCTATTATAAACTGGTAATCATTAGTTTATATCAATATGCTTACAACGGGAAAAGAACCTGCTAGTTACCACGGAAGCCCACAATACTTATTTTAAGTAGCATCCAGTCCTGACGGTCAGAAAAAGCGTAAAGGAGTTATCAGAGCCGGAAGCTGAACACGCCAGATGCTCAGGAAAACATAAGGAAAGAAGAACGAAGGCACCAGATCTCAATTTTCAGTGCTACTCCCCTACACACACGTGAAAAGGAAACGAGCAGTTTTCTGTACTGTAATTTCCTTTAGACTGCAGATTGTCCTCTAAGTGCTGACAAACTGCCAGGTTAAGAGGAAGAATGAGACGTTTGTCTTGGTCCTACTTTGCACTTTTCTCTTTCCAAAAAAGGTGCTTCCTGTTACAGTTTCACCAACACTAGTACAGCTCTATTATAATTGGATCACAGCCCAAGTAATGTTTTAGGCTGAGTTTTCTATTTTAAACCAGAGACCATAGCGCAAAAGACCAAACTTGTGGGAATATGGGGCGAGAAAATGGAATTCCGTGATGCTGCAAGAATCTCGATCTAGCTTTCACAAGAAGTCTAATTAGCATTCTCATGCAGCAAAACTGTCACGCCTTGAACAAGATGTTACACTTCCTGTGTTTGTAGTTCCAGCAGTTTGTAGTGACTGCGGTTTTTATAGGTTTTACAGGCTGGAATCACACAGACATATAGACTAGTCGCTCTCTCTCTCTTTCTCTCTCACACATACACAATAAATTCGCTTCCGCACTTGAAAACCCACCACTGCTGCCACGCCGCGTGCACACTTCCACAGACGTGAAACTCCTCCCGGTTACGAGTCAAACCCGCGAAGCTGCGGGTCACCAGTGTCACCTTTGTTTCGGCGGCGGCACAGATCCGGCGAATGTCCCCGTGTACCTGTGTCACACCGCTCCCCTGCCCCCATCCCCGCCCTTATCTGCAGCACTAAGGCACTACCCCTCAAACCGGGGCAAATCGCGAGCACGATGCCAAGGACACCGCGCCTTTCCAGGACTCTCCAGCGCCCGCCAGCACCGCGCCCACCACCCTTCCCTGCGTTTCCACCCTTTCCTCCAGCAAGGACGAGCCCTGCTTAGAGAGCAGCGCTCGGCGCACTCTCACATGCACCACAGAACTTCGTGCTCGACCTAATGGAAGCAATAATTAGGCTAAAACCGGACCAAGCGAGCCCGTCCGGCTGTCGCCGATGCTGCCCTTGNCGGTCGGTGGGGAGCCGGCACATAGGAAGGCACCGGGAGACCCGCGGGGAAGTCTGGTCGTGGGGGTGGCGGTCCAGGGGTTGCGACAGGAGCTGGGGAACACGTTCCCTGTGGCCTCGTCACCGTCCGCGGGAAAGAAGCCCCGGGGAGTGCGAGGAGAGGATCCGGGGCTCTAAACGAAGGGGGCAGAACCGTGCTTCTTGGAGGAGGATTGCGCCTGGGGCACCTGTTTGTTGGTGAAGGGACTCCCAAGGAAAACGGAGGTTTCGAGCCCCCCAGTCCGTTCTGTGAGCCCAAGGCAATGGCTCTCGTGGGCTCTGGCAAGAACGGGGTTAGATCTTAGAGCAAGTGCAGACGGGGGTATGAGGAGCTTCCAAGGGAAGGCGCTGGCCAGCAACAGCTCTCCCTCCTGGTTCCTTCTGCTCGGGAGCCCTGGCTGGAGGGTCTTTCACTTGAATTTTCTCTTTTGAGCCTGGGTTCTGATTGGAGCAAGGCATTAGGTGAGCGATAGCCTTGCAAGGCAGCACAAGGGCAGAGCCCCTGTGAGGGTCCGCAAGGGCTTTCAGTCCTGCCCCTTGTGTGGGAGCCCCAGCACGGAGCCGAAATAGCCTCCCTTGGGAAGGACCAGCCAGCCCACACTGCTGCAGCAAATACTGGGATTTGAGGGAAATAAGTACACTCAATCTATCTCAGGAAAAGTGACTACATTCTTTTAAAAATGCGAAATCATGAAAGTAATTAAAATGCAAAAGTGTCAGTCTCAGGGCATAGAGGCACTCTGTTTGAAAATGACTACTTTTTCAGTTTGTAATGGACCTGTCACTTTCAAGAGCTTGGATATCAGATGCTTTGCTTGATATTAGCATGATAACAGCTGGAAGACTGCTCTGTCCCAAAAAGAGGTCATGGCCTGCCCGACCACGGTGGTGTCAGTATGGAGTCAATCCTTCGAACTGCTGAGAGCTGCGATTCCTACATTTTTCCCTTGCGGCCACACCCACCCCCCCAGGCAGTCCTTTCCGCTGCAATTTCCAGGATGTGGCTAAAAGCTTCTAAATACACAAATGTGACCAAATCCAGAAGCATGGACACTACACACTAAATCTTTCCCTTACACTGAAGATCATGCAGCGTCAATGTAAAGAAAACCCCACTCCTGGTCAGAATTTTCCCTTCTAGTGTTGTATGCTTAGTGATGCAATTTTAAGATGTTATTCTTTCAGAAGGAAACATAAAGCCTAGAAAAAAGCAAGGTGAGGAGAAGCAAAAGCAGAGGCATTTAGATCTATTAATGTTAGCAGGGGGAGAAAGAAAACAAAAGAAAATTCATCAGCTACACCCATCAGCAGCACTCATATCTACATACTTTTGGCTAGGATAGGATAGGAATAGTGGATAGGAATGTAATGTGGACAGTTGCAAGAAGGTAATTGGGTGGGAAAAATCATCTGTGTGTTTTTCAGTATGCACAAAGGTAACCTAAAATGTCTTGTTATTTATTTATTTATTTTTTTATTGCGTCTTGCAGGTGCCTTTTACTACCAAGATATTTATATAAAAAGAAAAGAACAAGAAAGAACAAATCTGCTTTTGTTCATTCTACCAGTACTTGCATACATATCTTAGTCTCCAGTCCACATTTTCAGCTACACATGAAATCAGGAGAGTATCAGTCTGCTGAGAGTATATGTTGATGTTAATTATTTTGTTCTCCAAATAATTGTGCAAGCTGTCATGAATTAGGGAATATCAAGACAGAGTTCATACTTCAAGATGATTAAGTCCCCTGCAGATAACCTTAGTAAAGACATGAAACGTATTGCATTATGTAAAGCTGTGATGATTGCAACTTAGCTAAACCTGACTTGGCTCTGTTTAGCTGGCAAGTGCAAACATCACAGATAATCCTGTGAGTAATTCCTACTGGTCCTGACACTGATATCTAGGTCAGGCTCTATTCACCCATTAACCCACAGAAGCCAGTTTGGTACTTCTGTAAGAACAACCTAATCAGAACATTTTGTGCCTTTTATTGTGGCAGTACGCACTGCTGAAATGCTCTAACTCCTCTGCTAACTGTGTTTCTTCAGCTAAGAAGGTGATAAGATATAAGGTGATTCTGCCTCCCATGGCTGCAGCTGCAATTGTCTGCATGCCTGCAGCATGGCCTGTGCTTCTGTAGCAGCCTTGCACTGCTCAGCAGAGTTAACTCAATTTTCCCCCTATAATTGGGCTATTTTTAATTTCTAAAAAAATTATGACTATCATCAGCGCAGACCACATGTGCATGGTGCTGTAAGACTTCTTGTAATTAATTCTGATCCTTGTAATCAAAAGAAATCAAAACAATCAATGACAGGTCTTGTCAGACTGAAATAATATCAGTTTACCACGATGGTTATGTAGTTCTTGACCTAAATAGATTTGGTTATCTTACCCCAGCTCTTGAAGACTTTCTGGTTTCTGTACATGCCGCATGACTTTTTTGTAGCACCTTTTCTTACTTAATGTACCTATCTTTCATTATTCCTACTTTTGTTTATTTTTAAGATGTGGCAAAGTACTATACCCTAAGCCTGGATCTGGTCTGGAAATGTGGCTATCTCCAGCACAATTTTATGTTTCTCTGTTTTGGTGTATTTTTTTAAAAAATTACTTCAGTTTCTCAAGTTGCTTATGCTGCATCACAAGCAGTTGAATATAGATAACAGAATTAGTCTGCTCATTGGAACTGAATTGTTCAAGACCTTCAGAGCACAAATTGATTGGGCGCAGTGTTGGTTTCTTGAGCAGATGTTTTTCCAATTTGCTTGCTAGTGAAAATACCACTGCAGTTTCATTTTAAACAGGGCCAAAACCACTTGGTTGTTTTTTTTTTTTTCCTTTCATGTTATCTCCCATGGTGTGTAAAAATGAAGGTTTCCATAGTTAGGATGTAAGCACAGGTAAGTCAATGATCCACAGTCACTGATAGCCTGAGTGGCAACACAAGGTGGTAGAAAATGAAGTGAGCAGCTCAAAAGTGTCACTTTGTAACTTTGTGTAGAAAGATAAGTGTATGCATGTTTGTATGCCAGGAGCCAAGGGTGAGGGCAGAGCAGGCCAGACAGGACCCTCCCTGACAAGGGCATCTTCCCATGGTATCTGAGCCAGATGAGCAGGACAAGTCCTGTGACAGCAAACAGGGTTGGCCAGATCATTAGACGAGTCCTGAGCAATAGGGCAAGTCCAAGGCTGTCAAGATGAAAAACAGCCAGATGCAAGTCAGCTGCTGGAGGGCACTGAGGATGAGACCGTGCGCTTAAAAGCTACTCCCAAGCTAAGCAGGGAGCCCCACTGGGACCCTGCAGAGCAGATTCTCCCAACAGCTCATTTAAAAACCACACACCTGCACCCTTTGTCTAAGGAGGCCCAGAGGTCTGGCAGCCAAAAACCTGGGAGAGGTGAAGGGAGAATATCCTCAGGGCCCTGACAATGTACACACATATATGAGTGCAGTCTCGCTAAATGGCCACATTTACCTTTTGTGAGATGATGCAGGAAAAGTGTTAAATTATTTCTTCTCCACATAATTGTGCAAATTGGAAGAGCTGTCAACTCCCTGGAGGGCAGNAAACAGCATGAAGCTAATTTGGGGGAAATTTAGGTTAGATATTTGGAAAAGATTTTTTACCCAGAGGTGGTTGGGCATTGGAACAGACTCCCCAGAGATGTGGTCACAGCACCAAGCCTGACAGAATTCAAGATGTGTTTGGACAATGTCATCAGGCACAAGGTGTGACTCTTGGGATGGCCTGCACAGGACCAGGAGTTGGACTCAATGATCCTGTTGAGTCCCTTCCAACTCATATGTATGATGCTTCTATGAAAGTCCTGACAAAATCCAGTATCCGAAAGGGACAAGATGTTTTGTCAGGGTCAAAATGTTGCAAAACTGTGTAGTGCACATTACTGACCAGTGAAAATCATTGAGTGATTTCATATACCACAAATACTGCCCATGCCTTGCCACATCCTCCTTTTCTTACATGTTCCAGACCAATCCTGTCTCCCAAGCCCTCACTGGTATGAATTGACCATGTCATCCACTGTTGTTATAGTGAGTAACACCATGCTTTGCCAGCAGAGTAATATCTCAGACTTTGAGCTGGCTCCGTCTTTTTCCATTCTTAAATACTTTCTCTTGAAGAAGCAGTAACAATTCAGCAGATACTTAAGCAGATCAGAGTGTTTTGCCATGTCTTGCACTGCTTTTTTAAACCAGAACTAACCTCACTCGACTGAGTCGTCAACAGGGTTATCGGAGTACCCTGTGACAGTCAGATCTAGCACAGAACATATGGTGTGCATCTGTGATTGCAGCAACAGAAAGATGTTTTGGGAAAATAAACATGCCCCTCTTCTCCTAACCAGGATCCGTTTTAGAACACTTTTAGTTTATTCATTTTCTTGAGTGAGACAGGTGTTTTGTTTTTAAGGAATGGCAAAATGATCACTCAAAACATGTCACAACGTTTGATTGGAGTTTAAATCCAAATAAAACAAGTGTACAGTGCTCTGTCAAACTAACTAGACTCTGCAGTCTGTCTGGAAAGTGAACACTTGCAGGTGCCATCTAACCAGTAAGTAACACATTATTGCTTTAGAAATCAAATCCTCTCCAATAATTCTCCATGGCCATGGTTATGTCCCCAGTCTCTGGTATTACTCTGTTGAACAGCTGAGACAGTCTCACCTATTGTAACAGTACCTCCAGAGAGGTGACCAGGGAACCAGGTGAACACAAGCACTAACCAGTATCCATTGGGAAGTGGGCAAGTATTGGTCTAATACACTATTGACCAAAATTTCCGTAGGCTTAGCAGGTACCTAAGTTTTTTAGGAAAGCTTAAATTTTTAATTAAGTGTCAGTAGACCCCATTGAGATTTCCTAAAAGTGCCTGAGCATCTTTGGCAGAAGAGTGCAAAAGAAATTAAGTGCCATCTGCATACTCTTATGTTCCAAGCAACTCACTGTCTCTCCACATTATTTTTAATACATGTTGACCAGAATGAAAGCACTGCTGTAGCACACAGAAGAGAGAGCCCTTCTGGGCAAGTTCATACGGGTTCCTCCACTCAGAAAAATGGGTCAAGGGGCCATTTGGTGGGAACATCCATGGCAAGTGACACTCTGCATCACATGCAGATTTTCAGATCTCATGGTTTTCATTTCTCTCCTTCTGATGTTTCACTTCTTATCTGTTGCTTTGCATATTTGTGGCTCCTGACTTGGTCCTTTGGAGTCACATTAAGCGAGGAATATGGATCTCCTGACACCATCCTGGGTGTGGGAAGATGGATGACATCCCAGGTATAAAGGGTGTTACATACAAACCTCACAGCATGTGCCTAAGGTTACATTAATGCAACAAAATGGAGCCTGGCCAAGCTTTGAAAAGAAAGTATGTAGTTGGAAGTTTTCTAAGGTAAGGGAACAAGTCAAAAATACAATACTAAAGGTTACTGTATATTAGAAAAAACCGCAGTGAATGCTGCAACCTAATAGTGGTTGTGTTTGTGACACTCCCTAAGTTCTGAAAAACTTCGAGAAAGAAAACTCTCTGGCCTGAAAATACATATCATCATTTCTATCAAATAGATGTATTTAGAGATTATTTCAAAAATTATGTAGAGCTTTGGTTTTTAGATTGGTGGATCTGGCAGATGCTTTTGGAAAGACACTGTTATGTCCACTCATAAAATATTTAAAATAATCTACTGTCAATAGAAAATCCGTAACTCAGACTAACAGTCACTGTGAAACTAATAGCATAGTTTTCCCTAACAGTTTCAAATAGTAGCCAAAATTGAAAGGGTTTGTGTTGCAGAATTTTTTTGCTCATTGGGCCACAGATACTGTATGTACTATTTTTACTGCAGTCTCCTGGATGGAAGCAGAGCTGTCTGTTACCCACCTAGGTCTGCAAGCACAATAATATTAATTATTAGCGACTATTTGCTTGATTTCTGGTGTACCAACTATGAGCCTTGCAGTAGTTCTCAGACTGGTTTCAGTGGTTGAAGTAGATTGAACTGCTGTTTAGAGATGAAACTTTAAATGAAGGAAGTGAGTTCAATTCCTTGCTACTCTAATTTACAGTCAAAGAGTATCAGCTGACTTCCTCCTTTAGTTCAAGTTAAGCAGAGGACATGGGAAAGCTGTGCAAAACCTGATCTGTGCAGGTGGGGAGTAAGGAGGAGAAAAGTCCTTTTGTTTCACCTGGTTTTGCCATTTTAGACAGAATGAGAAATGCACAGGATGAGAGTACACGCTGAGTGGATTAAAAGGTTTGGAGCAGACCAAAAAATTCTTCCACTTACCTTACAGTTTTTGAAGAAACAAAACCTCAAAGCCTTGCAACACTCACTGGGACAACAGTTGGTTACACAGTGTCACTGTGTAACCCAGTGTTTCCCTTCAAACGTCGGCATTCATCCCTACCTGACTGAAGCACATCCACACATCATTATGGCATTTTCCTTACTAAATTTCCTTCTCACTCAGATATGCCTTCTTTAGTGTGGAGTACAGCTCTGTGAGGACATACTCTTCCATCCTGCCTAGAGCTTTGTGATTATTTGGCTCCACATTTCAGAACACCTCTCAGAAAATACAGGAAATTTGAATCACACCCACTCTGCCCTCATCAATCTACTCTTGGCATCTAGTATCTGTGCCAGAGGTACTTCCAAACTAAGCCAGATAAAATATCCAGTATTGAACACCATAGTCACAGCAATCAAACCAAGATCCACAGTGCTACTCTTTATAAAAACTGTTTCCCAACCACTGTTTCAGGTAAGGTAAAGGTATTCTAGCTTTAGTTCTGAAAGAGGGCTCATTTTCATTATAGTGTTCATCCTAAAGTAAAAACTCTCTGTGCTGTAGTTTCTCTCAAGTCACACCAGTAATTTCCATAAATAAGCTGCAATATGAGCTCAATCCCTTAGACTTTGTTTCAGATGTATAATGCATAACCAACAGATCTTAAGGCCCCGTAGATTTGCAGTGTATGCAAGTCTCATCTTCAGTCAAAGTTAAGTGTACACATATGATTCAAATCCACCTTTGTACCTTTGCTGTTGAATTTCCTTATCTTTTTATCTTTGCAGCCATAATAAAGCATGGTTTCTTTGTGATGTGCTTCCTTTAACTTCTATGGTACTGCCAGCTCCAGCAAAGCAGAGTGCTGAGTGGGTAAGAAGAGGGAAAAATCCTTCAGAAACTGGGACAGGACATTAGAAAGCATTCCTCCCCTTCTGTTGTGTTCTGTTGCCTTTGATGTCCCTGATGACGTGTTAAAACCTCTTGCATCCTTACCAGGAGGAGAGGAAACGTGTGGCTGCCAAACCAGTATCTTGGTTACTGGTCATAAATGTTTAAATTAGAAGCCCGAATCTTCCTTACATCTGCCATGGAATATCTGACATCAAGCAAGACAGGTTTTTTGCCATTTTCCCCTCATCAGAAATTGACACTAATACTGACAAAGTCAATGGCTAGTTTTACCAAGAAGGCCTCATTAGAGAGCAAAATTGTTTAAAGGCAAAGAATTGGTTCAAGAGTTACTTTGGGTGTTGGGTTTTTTTGCTTTATAGTTGTCTGTTGTGCTGTTTGTATTTATTATCCCTGCTTGAACAATTCCCAGAGCAAACAACTTGTCATATTGGTCTTCCTTCCTCACTTAATTGGCAAAATGTATTGCCTTTATATTTTTGCAATTTAATATTTCCTGAGCACATTGATGTATCTACATATATGAAAGCAAAGCAAGCCTGGAAAAATTGTTTTGTACTGGGTGCAGAAGCAGAGAATTTTGTGGTACACTTCAGGTGAAAGGTTGGCTCTGTGGATAAATAGCTAAGAAGTGCACCATAATATGTTTCAGTTTCTGGAGAAATTGAAGTATTTAGTCATGTTTAATGACCCTGTGTTTATCAAACCATCCCAATGAGTAATAAAAATTGTTACAGAAAGCAAAATGTTTGACTAACCTATTTACCAAAATTAAGTTCAGGTCATATCAAGACGGGCAGCAGAAAGTAAACCAAGTGCACAAGTCCTTTATTGCTGTTTGGCTGGCCTGTGAAGTGACCCAAGCATCCAGTGGACTTTGTTCATATTTGTGACTGAACAGTTCGAGTCCGTGTAATTCTGCTCAGTTCTGTGGTTGGACACAAAGCACAAATTCTTCCCACATGCATCTAAAGCACGTGTTGTAACCACATAAAGAGCTGAGAACAGGTAAGTAAAAGTGACTGGAAGCACAGATCAACAACATGTTTCACAAACAAGTTTTTTCAGGACCTAAACAATTACAAGATACCCGACTCTGGGCATTTTACTAACCTGCAGGCAGGTCAGCTTCCTCGGTAAGCCATGTCTGCCAGGCTACTGGTCAAAATACTGTCAGCCAGGGAGTGATTATTGCAAACCCCTGTGTTCTCCCTGCTGGAGCTTCACATTCTCTTTGTGAGAACAAGCCTAGTTTGCATTTGTGCCTGGAAAGCTAATGAATTTAGGAATCACACATGACCTGCTGGATGATTAGAATAACATCTGCAGTTTAGGATTGGGGGAAAATGGATAAGATAAAAAAAGGCATGGGTATGTGGAATTATTGAAAGCAAAGGCTGAGAAGTTTGTCGCCTTCTACATAGAAGACAATATAAAAGAAAATGAACTGGTCAGAGAGGGACTACAGTCGCATCTCTCCTTCAAAGACTGTACTTTTAAAAATGAATTAAAATGAAGACTAGTGGAGAAAATCAATATTGTGAAACATCACAGAATGCAAGGAAAAAGTGCTTTCTACCAAAGCTCATGAAAACAGTAGGGTGCTGTTTCTCAGGACATCTTATGCAGGCGTAGTATTTGTAGCAAAGTGAGAATGACTCCGCCAGTGACTGATTTTACATGGCTCTAGGAGGAAAATACTTTTTGAATAATGAATTTGATGCAGGCAGATTTTGGTTTCAGAAATAATTACATGAATATTACTTTGGAAATGATGCATGGGGGAAAGTTACACACTCTAGAGTAAAGGCATTTTAAAAAGGCCATAATACTATGTCCCTAAATGTACTTATCTTCATGAACCTTGAATTTAAATCAGGATTTCAAGGTATTCCTCACTTTGAAAACTTGGTGAGGTACTGCATTGTGTCACATTAGGTCTTCAGAGTGCAAGTATCAACTGCATATGTTATTGAACGAGCGCTTTGTGCAACATGGTCAGTAGAAAATGGGTCATACTGCCGTCATGTGGCTGTTGCTAAAAGAAATAATAAATAAAGGCCTTGGGAATGTACGCTTCAGGGTTTAATGCAATGTAACTACCAAGAAGTGGCACTCACGGAACGCAGACTGCACACTTTTCTCATTGTGAAACTACTTCTTCTTGCCTTTAGAACAGCTGCTTTCAAGCAGGACTTGACTTGATGACCCATTGATCTTATATTGTCTGCGCTTTACCTTGTCCTGGACTCTTCGATATTTAAGGAGGTATTTTAGCTCATCTTTTTGGAGACAAGAAGGAAATGATGGATGCATTTTTTTCATCCTATAATTTTTGTGACTGATCTTTTGTTCGTTCATCATTTTCTCAGTAGTATAGGATTACCTGCATGGAGGTCAATATTCTTAAATCCCAGCACAAGATGTGCTCTCAAGTGCAGTTTTGGATTACTGCACTTGAGAAATTAGCTAAACTCAGAGTTACTCTGCTCTCATACTTTTTCAGAGTGTACTTCTACAAAGCCCCTTTGAAAGCTGAAGGGGGTTGCTTGTTTGTTCATTTTTATCTTGGTAAAAAGTCCCACACAATGCAGGCTTCTCACAGATATCTGCAGTTCTCACCCCTCTCATGGGATTTGGGTTGGACATGACCTCCAGAGATAGAAGTGTGCAGTTTTGCTGGACTTCTTGTGATAGTGTACAAACAGCATGAATATTGATGCAAATATGATTGGTCTGTTTGGAGATATTAGTTAACATCCCTCACCCCCCCTTTCACCACTAGCTTTCTTTGGAGGGGCTTCTAGCTGTATGCATCACTACTTTTCAGAAGCAACAACAATAATAACAGCAATAACAATAATGATAATGCCACAGAGATGAGCTTGCAAAATCTCCATTTTTTTTCACAGGGTGCAAGCCTTTGTAACCTTCCTCTAATACCTGGTGATGACACTGACAACACTGTTAGCTCTGTGAGCTCACAACTGACCCTCCACGTTGTACCTGCAGCCTTCCAGTGAAAATGTCACCATTCAATGTCATGGGATTCCAGCATTGCATGACGGGCCATTACCCACCAAAGATGTCCTTGCCTGGAGCCCCAAGTCTAGGATGCTGGCACTGGCCATACCCCTTACCAGGCATGGTTAAGTAATGGATATTACAGCATGTACAGGTGCACATGTGCTATGCATATGTCCCTGTGCCTGTAGGGTGAATATCAGATATAATGCCTGACTTTACTGGGAAATTTTAGATATGTTCTCCATTCCTGCTCCTCCCTCACATAGATTCTTGCAGCAGTCAAGAGAGAGTAGAGACCTTTGAATCATCTCTTAAAAACAAATGCTGAGGACAAATAGAGGGAGTCTTTCTCAAACAGCTTGTCATTTCAAAAGAAGGCCACAGGCACAAAAACACTTGGCACCCTTGCCCAAAATGGACTCTTGAACTGGACAAGATACATGGTTTGAGGTTTAGCAACTTATTTATTTCTCTCTCTGCAAATACTGGTGCTAGGACACTATCACCTACGCTGGTGTTTACATTTCAGCCTGCTGACAGGAAAGGTGGACAAGTGTGGCTCAATCACATCTTGTTCAGCAAAATCTCACCAAATACCAACCAGTCATGATGGAAGTGGTTTAACAACTGATCAAGTTGTTCACACAAATTAAAAGAAAAAGAAAATGAAGCAACATGCTTCACTGGGAAAATTACTGGAGAAAGCATCATTGCTGGTGCCACAGCTCTCAGGGGCAGTCCAGGGTGGCACAGGCTTTTCTCACGGTCCCAGACCCTGGGCTGCAGTGGTTAATCAGGCCACTGGTGCTTTCATGTACATGGGGAGTTTATGATTTCTGCCTCAGAAGGAGAAAGCACAGTTCATTCAGGGGCTAAAGTGGGAAACCTCCCACTTTAGAAAGGGAGGGTACGGAAAGCCAAGGTGTTATTTTTTAGGCTGAGGAACCGGGTTTAGTGAAAATTTGTCACCATCCAGGCACTTGCTCCAATCTGCCATCATGACAGAGTTTTTCTTACCTCATGGTGGCTCTCTGGTACTTAATCCACTAAATCAGGTCCCTCTGTGAGCAGTGGCAAAACATCCTCTTCCAGGCAGCAGGAACATGCCCCACAGGCATTGCAATGACTCTCCAGGGCTAAGAGAGGAGCCTACAACACTTACCTTACACTTCAAAATTAGTTCTTAGACACCTAAAATGAAGCGAGATGGATTCCTTCCCAAGTAAGTTGGTCCAGTGCTGTTTATGAATGGCCGGATGCTGCCTGCCTGCTCCCACTGGTGACTGCAGTGCAGTTAACTCCATTTCTTCCAATGTAAGTGAAGTGTTTTGCTGTGGGTGTCAGAGCCACAGATTTGGTCTTCTGACTATAATCTGTGTTGTGTCCATATAGCAACTGAAGTAATGAAACATTTAATTAGAAAAGGAAGTGATTCATAACATCAACTTTAAAGCAAAATGTTTTCTCATAATGAAGCAAGAAAGTTGCAGTGACTCATTTTATCTTCATTTAAATGACAGCGCATCTCAAGAAATATCTGCAATTTGAGGGAGTCTCCTTTGAAATCCAGCCCAGTATACTTATTTCTCTGAGCTAGAGACACAGTGTGGCAAGGCTTGGGAGCCTAGGGTAAACTTTCCACATGACACTCTGTGAAAGACACTGGGTTGCTGAGTGAAGAAACTCTACTGCAGAAAGATTTACACCCACACTGCAATATTGCTCAATTAGCCTGCTGAGATCCTGGCTCTGACAGCTGATTGTCTTGACTATGCCAAGTAGCACACTCAAGCACATCCATGCTCTTCTAGGCTACAGATCATAGTGCACACACAGCCTAAAGAATCACAGCACTTCAGCAAAATTGTTAATTGTACTTACTGCACCTGCATCCTGGTGACATTTAAATAAGCATGGTCCTGTCTTACTCTTGGGGCAGGCCCTTTCCATTTGTACTGATGGGTTCTTACCAATGACAGAACCAAAATCAGTTGCAGATCCTCCATCTTCCCAAGAGAAGTCCGTACTGTGAGATGTTGAGTCCCTGGCTCCAATCCAGCAAAGCATTCAAATAATTTACATGTGTATTTTGTGTTCATGTGCTTGGAGATGAACAAGTCCTTAACATGCTGGGTGATGTGTAAAAACAAGAGCAGCCTTTACACAAAACATGGTATTTGAACTTCTCGCTTTTAAGATTTTCAGGCCTTTCATCTGAGTGCATCCATGCTCAAACAACTACTTTCAGCAGGGATTTTTACACTAAAGTCTCCTTTTAGGCTTTTATATCTAGATGGCTCTGCAATATTAGAGAGTGGAACCTGGCCTTCAACTTAGAAAACCACCAATCCCACCAACAGGAGTGACAAATAAGTCAGAAAGTCAAAGAATGTCTATTTTCAGTACATGTCTGGTATTTGAAACACCTTTCTCAGCTAGATGCCACTACCAGTTAATTTTCAGAAGTATTTTTCACCAATATACGGGGATATGAAGCAAAACAGTGTGAAGTACAGAAAAGTTGCTGTGAGACACGCAGATTCAGCTCCAAAGGCAAAAAATTGTGCAAGAATTTCCTGTAACTGATGACTTATTAAACTAAGGTGTGTTTATGAACTACAGGAACTGGTTAGTTATCTACTTCCTGGAAGTACCTAAGTGTTGCCAGGAGCATTTAATTCACTTTAACTGAACGAAGTCAACTATAACACAGAAAAATCCCACAGGTTACAAACAAAGCCTGGCAAGCTTTAAAAGAGGGAAGAGCAAGACTGGCGTGTGCCACAAACCACTAGAGCCAGTCCCAAGCTGTCGTAATTTACTTGCTGTATGTCTGGTGTGTCTTCCCAAGCAGCCCTATATCCTGGTGCTTTCTAATCAACAACCTTGTCCTAGGAAATGCTGAATGTTGCTCACCTTCTCTTTACCATTGCAGCCTATTAACAACACCCCTACCACTGTGGCTAAGCACTTCCCTTCCAAAGGAAATAAACCATCACATTATTTTACACTCCGCAGAGCCCATCTCCAAAATTAAACAATTTCAAGCACTGCTCCCATACAAAAAGTGCCAGGACAGAAAGCTGCTGCTGGCTTCTACCTTGCCCCTGTTGCCCACCCTCAATGCCACTAGATGGGGATAAGCAGCTGCCTAACAAACTATATTTGTTACTATTTTTGTATTTTGTACTAGTAAATTTGTACTAATTTGCACTATTTAACCTACCACAACTGCAGCTCCAGAATTGAGTATGTCTGGTGACTGTTCCCACACAAGAGGTATCTGGAAAGAAAGCAGCTGCAGGCCTTCAATTTTGCATTGCAGCCTACAAACTACACACCCAATGCTGTGTGCTTTCTTCTCCCCCTCAAATGACATCATTTACTTTCAGCAGATTCCAGCACAAAACCTGAAAACATCCAGCACTGGCTACCAAAAAAACCCCAGCAAGAGCCAGGAGAGAAAGGTGTTGCTAGCCTTCCTTTCTCTGTAGAGCCTATAAACTGCACTTGGGGCACTGGGGCTATATGTGCTTTCCATGCCTTGTACAGCTGCCTGTGATGTCCTTGCACAACATAATAGCTGCTTGTGTATGAATGGAAATCCTGGGTTTGGCAGGTGTTTGCAGTGTCACTGGTGGCTCTGTTGTGGTTCTGCTGGAGCAGGAAGCAGGATTCTGCAGCTCTTGATGATGGCATTGGTGGCGGAGTAGACGTCAGGGGAGAAGCAGGGCACTGGTGTGAATTGGGAGGAGTTCTGCTGATGCCATGTATTGAGGAGAAGGAGTACTAAAAGCAAGGCAGGTTGTGGTATGTCGCAGAGGGGATGAGCCAGAACATGTGCACATGTTAGTTCCCTCCTTTCCACCCTATATAACATTGGGCAGGGGTACACAAAGAGTACATGATTTAGTATGCAAGTTAAATGCTCAAATAACTGGGAAACCATGCAGTTGCAGATCCCACAAGAAAAGACACAAAAGGCTCAATCCTATTAACAAATGAACCAGACCTTGGAGGAACCTGAGAGTGACATCCTGGATGTGGTATTGAATGCTGCTTAGAGAGTGTCAATCTGAATTTAATACTTCTGTATTACCAGTAAAGAAGGCCTGTACTGAAGAACATAGGCTGGTACAGGATTTAAGAGCAGTAATCCAAATACAATCAGAATAAATAATGGGCAAGCACTTATTTGATATTTTGGATTTAGAAGATGCTTTCTTTTGCATTCTGGTGGATGAGCAGGAATCTAACAATGGGAATAAAGATGCAGCTGTGTTAGACAGTACTACCACAGAGATCAGGAAACAGCTCTACTCCGTTTGGTAATGTATTTGCAAAAGAACGGGAACAATGGTTAGGTAACAAAAACAACATAATTCCATGCCAGTATGTGAATGAAAGAGGGTTGATTGGCAGAAATACTGAGACATTCAAAAAAGGAAAAAACATCTGCAGTTTGGTGGATAACTCTGTGTTGGGAGGAATGGGTTAAAGGCGGAAGACTGGCGAGGAATATTGTCAATAGCTCAAGTGACTGTGCAGCTGGGAATAACCCTAGGTAAAGCAGAGCAAACAGCAGGCCAGTGATGCTCTAGCATGCACGAGTTCAACAGTGCCTGTGTGTGCCTCTGCCCGGGCGCTGCTTTGGGGATACCCCTGTTAGCAAGATGATGGAAACAGATTTACTTTTTAAAAGTGTTTTAAATGTGGGTTTGTGGTTATTATGTTTGGCTGCCTGGGAACTTTGAATCAACAAATTCTCACAACCAATAGAAAATCAATCTGCTGTGCAAATAATCCTAAAACCCTTGTAGGAGAGGTAAAAGGGGGAATAGCTCCAGGGCAATACTGGCAAATAGATTTCTCTAAGTTATCTAAATGTGGATGTTATAAGGATCTGCTAGTTCTAGTTGATACTTTCTCAAGATGTCCAGAAGCTTTCCATTGCTGCATCAGCTGAGCCAGGGAGGTTGTTAAAAAATTTGTTAAAAAATTTATTAAAAGAAAGAATTCTTAGATTTAGAATTCTGGAGGCTTTATATTCAGACAATGGACCACATTTCATCAAAGAGATGGTTCAGGGATTGTCTAATTTCCTTCAGTTTAAGTGGGATTTGCACACCCCTTGGAGAAAACAATCTAATGAAAAAGTAGAAAGGTTGAATCAGACTATCAAGGCAAATTCTCAGATTTTACGTAGATGTATTAGCTGTTGCTTTACAGAGAATCCAGATTACTCCATGTGCTAAAGGGGGAGTAAACCCCTTTGAAAATCTGTAAGGCAGACTGTATCCAATTAATACTGTGGTGACAAAAGGTGATAAAATGCATGTGAAAGATGATGATATGTCGAGAAATTATCTGTTGTATCTCTCTCTCGTGGGTCTGGTCCTCTTTGCATAGGTATCTCAGTCAGCGGATTCTCCCTTCCTTTGGATGTGTCTATCCACAGCTTTCAACCAGGAGACACTGTTTCTGTCCAGAACTGGAAGGATGAACTGCTGGAGGGAAAGCAAATGTTTAGCTCCAATGCTGGTGATGCAGCTTATAGGCTGCAATGGGAAACTGAAGGCCACCAACATCCTTCTGTCCTGGCTCCTTCTGTGTGGCAACATTTGCCTGACTTTTTAAATTTTGGAGCTGCACTTGTGCTTAGTGAAAAAGCGTCAGGGTACATTTAGATTGTTAGGCAGACGCACACCACCATCTAGTGGTGTTGTTGAGTGGCATTGGGGGAACGTAAAGGGCCGGCTCCTGCTCATTTGCACTTTTCCATCGCATGCTCTACAATGTACCACCAACTCTGAGGCTGTGCACTCTCCTTCCCAAAAAATGTGCCATCTCATACTTCCACTCCAGGAAAAGCCCAGCTCAAAACTGAAGAAGTCCAGCAACTGCTCCCACACAAAAAATGCCAGGACAGAAAGCTGATGCTCACCTTCTTTCTCCATGCAGTCTATAAGCTGCACTAGCAACTCTGGGGACATGTGCTTTCCTTCCCACCTAAATATACCATCATGTCATTTACTCTCAACAGACTCCAGCTCAAAAATTGAAAACGTCCAGAGACTGCTGGCATACAAAAGTTTCTGGGAAGAACGATGTTGCTGGCACCTTTTCCTTGCAGACTGTCAACTGCACCACCAATACTGGGGGCCATGCACTTTCCTTGCCAACTAAATCATCACACATGATCAGTCTGGAAAGAGACCATCTCCAAAACAGAAAACATCCAGCAACTGCTCCACACAAAAGGGTGAAGGACAGAAGGCTGTTGCTGGACTTCACTTTGCCCTGCAACCCATAGTGTACCACAAACACTGTTGTTATGTGATGTCCTTCCCACCTAAATCTACTATTAGGAAACTTTCCTGTCTGACCACCCAGGAGCCACTCGGGCTGTCACGCTCCCACCTCCAGATACTTTCAATGCTACACAGTGGGAGGCTCCAGAGACCCCCTAGGTGCCCCTCTTGGGTCCCTGCAACACCCCACACTCACAGTCAGACAAGGTTTCCTTAGTGGATCGACATCCAGTTTCCCATAGCAGAGCCACAGATATCTGGGTCAAGCATGTGCTCTGGGCGGGGTGGGGGCACACAGAGCGTGGCCTGGTGTGGGGGGCAGTGCTGGTGGGGGTATTACAAGTGGAAGTGAAAGGCCAGCAACAGCTTTCTGTCCTGTCACCTTTACTGTGGGAGCAGCCACTGAACATTTACAATTTTAGAGCTAGGCTCCAGAATGAGAATATGAGGGTGGGAAGGAAGGCACATAGTCCCAGTGTTGGTGGGACACTTCAGAAAATAACTTCAGAAATAGTGGACTTGCCCAGCCAACTAAATGTACAATGACACTCTCTAAATCACCACAAGCATAGCTCCAGACTTGAAAACCTCCAGTGACTGCTCCTACACAAAATTTGACCAGACAGAAAGCTGTTACTTTGCTTTCACCTTCCCCTTGCAGCAGCAAAACTGCATGGCCAGCACTGGGGCTCTGTGTTTTCCTTCCCACCTAAATGTACTACCATATCATTTACTCTTGGCAGACCCCAGCTCCAACACTGATAACGCCCAGGCACTGTTACCACACAAAATTTGTCAGGACAGACAGATCTTGCCGGCCTTTACATTCCTGCTGTCCGTGTTCCACAGCACCACTAGATGGGGCGATGCACTTGCCCATCAAATTAAATGTACCCTGGCACCAAATCAACCCAAACATAGCTCCAAAATGGGAAATGTCCAGCGACTGCTCCCCACAAAAAAGGGTTCCAGGACAAAGAGCTGTTGCTGGCTCTAGGTCTGCACGGAAAGTGATCTGAGGGATGAAAAGTGAACAAAAGTGTACATGGGGGTCCCCGGGCTGTGAAGAAGGGCACTCAGAGGACCATGGGGTACACAGGATGGCACTTGGTTCCCAAATCCACACAGAAAGGGACACAAAAGGTAAGAGATGAACACATTGTGGTGTCATTCCCTCCCGCCTCCCCATTCTTTCTAGCTCTTGCTCCCCACATCCCCCTTACTTCTCTAATATGAGTTTTGCAGCATTTGGTGGCCAGAGATGAAGCCAGGACAGGAGGAGGTGTACAGCCAGTAAGAGCCATTCTGGCCACTGCCCACTAACCCTGTGTAATATGGTGCCAACCTAAAACGTTATTGCAGCAGCAGTTAATTTGATAATTCCACTTCTCAAACCAAATGCTTTCTGTAAAAGACAAAACTTACCATAGGCATGGCCATAGTCTTCTGATTTTCAAGAACATGACTGTCACGGCTAAAGAACAAAGGAACTCAACAATGAACTGAGGTTATTTGGAATAATATGCTGCGAAGAAGTCCACTGGAAAGCAAGATCAGAGCCCTGAAAGCCACCTGTGGTTAGCCTAAAATTGTTGATGGATTTACAGCTGTTGTTTTAATTTGTAGTGTGTAAAAACCAGTGTCCATAAAAACTACCAAACAGCTGTGAAGCTTTCAAAAAACACAATTGAATTTTCATGTATCATCTTTCATTCTAACCAATTTACTTATTGTGAAGTTTAGGTAGGGAGCAGCTGAGAGCACTTACTGCACATTAATTGTTACTGGTATATGTAAAACTGTATGTCATAGACTGCTTTGAAGAATTAAAACTATGGTTGCATAGATGTGGGCAAAAGTTCTAGAGAAACTTTGCCACAAATAATGATTTGCATTTCAAAACTAATCTACTTCAGCAAATGCTTATACCCTTTCCAGAACTGCTTCTTCCAAATGCAAAGGTTACTTGAATTCACCTTCAAGAGGATTAGGAGAAGAAAATTCAAACTTACATGCATGAGAAGTTTTAGAACGTGAAATTGAATTTCAGTGGAGTACTTTCCCTGAAAATTCTTTGTAATAAAAATAATACTCATTCTGCCATGCAACAGAATTGATATCATGTGAGCAATTGCAACTCAGCACAAAGAAGAGTGATAAATAATTCAGGGAACACTTTTTTGCTCAAAAACCTAAATATGCCCTGTATATATGGATTAATGAATTTGCATAGATGAGATTAACAGGCAAGGAAGGCAGCTGCTTGATAAATAATTCAGAATAGAGTCTTTTTTATTTGTTAACTTGGTTGACTGGACGTATTCAATCCAGACAAATAGAGAGAATTGAATTGTTCATTTTGGATGACATACCGAATTATAGCATATCTGAGAAATGCAATAGTTTAGGGAAATGCAATGGATCAGAAAAGCTTTTTCTTATGAAATGAAAGTAAGTTTTCTGTGTTACTCCGAAGTACAAGAACCTAACTGGGAAATGTACCTAAATAATTTCTTTTAAAAAGCAGTGAAATGGGGCAGAATTTAATGCTTCCCAGTGGAAATACTGGCCAGGACAGAGAGAGGCAGGTAGTTTTTAAATATCAACGTTAATCCTAATCTCCTGAGGAGCAGTAAAGAGGTATGAGGAGATAATGCTCAGCAGAAATCACAAAGGAGAAGAGAACTCCAAAATTCAAGTTCTGTTTTTGTTGCTTTAGTCTGTGTCTTGAAGCAGACTGTAATGAGTCCAACCAGACTGGCAGAGGGGAGAGAGGGAGCAGAAAAACTCTACCTCAAGTATCCATTCCAGCTGTGTAATTCAGGCTGCAGCACGTTCCGTGCTGAGAAGGAAGAACCAGGCAGTTCACATCTTGTTCTCCTGCCATCCATGGGCATGCTTTCCAAACTCATACACCAGCCTTCTGTCCTCTCATTCCAAAATGCCAGTTTATAATGGTAACTGCTGGGGAAAACCAGAAAAGAAACAACAGACAAAATAGTAGCAGAAGTCACATTAGAGAAGTTTTTTATATGGACTCTATGACAGCAGAACAGTACATGAGTCACCGTGTTCTTTACAGGCAGAGAGCTCCTCTCTTCCTGTTAAATTGCTCTTGAGGCTTTAAAACAACAGCTTTAAACTTTTCCATGTGCCCTGGAGGATGCCTTCCACTGTTTGAAAGATACAAGAATTACAGTGGTTATCACAGTTCAGAAGAAACCATCAGTGTTACTGGTACAGCAAACAGAATAATTTTGAGGGGGGGGATTCTTTTGCAAACATGGTGTAAAATTCTCAACTGAGATAAAATGTGCTAATTTTGTTGTCATCAGTAGTTACAACTCTGTACTGCTTTACACTTAGCCTACAGATATTTTATAAGCGAAGGAGACCAGGTACTATCTCATGATCTATAGAAAAAACATGAAGCAAACAACCACCTACCCAATCATTCCCTCCAATTCCCAAGTTTTCAGGATAGCTATGAAAAGTGGATCAGAAAGTGAAATGAAATGAGGGACATTGCTGCCTGTTAACTCACCGGAGAGCTCTGCTCAATTTTTCATATGTCTTTCTGTCATTTTTCTTCCTTTGTCCTCACATCTTTTCCAGAGCTTCTGATTTAACAACACAAAAAATGCCTTGTCCCCTGTCTTCCCATTTCAGAATGCCACTGTTTTCTTCAGGAGAAAGGAGCAGATCCCTTGCAAATTCCCACAAATGAGAATTCTGTAAGTCTTAAACAGGAAGAAGACAGCTATTTAGTAGATGTTTTCTTATGCATGCCAAAGTACTGGGGCTCTGAGAAAGCTGATCTAGTGAATGGCATCCCTGCCCATGGCAGGGGGGTGGAACAGGGCGATCTCGAAGGTCCCATCCAGCCCTAACCAGTCCATGATTCTATGATTCTAAGTGAATAATTAGCATGCAACCCTATGTATTGCAGCACAACCAAACATATGTTTTTTCTCAATGTTCTGTTCAAAATGCTTCACGTTCAGGCATGGGAAATTTGGCATGTGGTGTGCATGGATCAAATGCAGCCCTCCGTTACGTGCAGCTCAATGATTTCTTGGCTTAGTGCTGTGCTTCTAGAAAGTCAAAACTGCCCCAGCATCAAAGAAACATTAAAGAAGAAAAGGAACTTTATTTAATTTTTAGAAATCTTTTCATCTGTTACACACTGCTGATGTTTGAATACAGTGTTTCCTGTTAAATGGAGCTTATTATGTACAAACAAGTTTACTTACAATCCTTGTTTGATGGCTTTGTTACTTCTGCATCAGTAAAAAAGGAAATACCTAAAAGGGAAGAATATACCCCATGTTCAGTTATTTTCTTCACAAGAATAACTTCTGGACTGAAATCCAAGTCCTGCATCACTGCTTGTGAATATACCTCAGAATAGATGTAGAAAATGCAGGCTGCAAAACCACAAAATTATTTTTCATCTTATTTGCTGCAAAAATGATTTATTCTTCCCAATGTGACTATGTTTGTGGTTTAGGGTTTTTTTTTATTTTTAACTTTTGGGGTATTTTTCTTACCCTTTCCATTCTGTCTGCATGTCTCCATTCTTATGATTCATGTGTTTTGTTTCTTTGCCCTCTGGTCCCTTGGCCCTTCATTTTTGCTGTCATCTATATCACAGTTTCTCTCCCTGTCTTTACAGTTAGATTAGTTCTTTCTCATTCAGCTCCTTGTCCCTTAAAAACTACTCCTGCAGCCTTCCCTACCTCCTTTCCCTAAGTAAAAATCCCTACTGCTGGAAATCAGATCTTCACAGGGCTGGAACTTGTCTACATTATTAGGACAGTATCACCTTTTCAAGGAGCAATTACATTCACAAAACATTAATAAATGCCTGCATATACAAATCTGCATTCAAGGAGCTTCACTCATGTTGTGAGTGTGGCACACAAAACTGGGAAAAGCTAGAATTAAGCCTGCTTGTGCAGCCATGGTTTGGTCCATTGATTATGTTGCAGTAAGCTCTGGCATTGCTGGACCACTGTCTTTCCTCACAGGCCTTATTTTATTCATGAGGTGGATATTCATGAGCTGTTGTAGTTTGTTTACTGCCAAGTGTCCAATCTTTCTACTGACTATAAAAAGTTAATTTTCTTAATGAGATTTTCTTCACAGCTCTGCTTTCTTTAATTCCCTTAATAACATCCTTATCTCCTACATCTAATAATTGCCTTCAGAATGGCCTCTCTGACATGATGTACGAACACTGACTGCGTGGAAGAAAGTGATGATGGTCAGTCCCATAGCAGAGCAGTGCCAGCCTAAACACAGGGTTGTTCTGTTCTTGTGACAGTCTCTACTCTTGCTCACCTCTCCCAGTCCTACCTGTCCTATTGACAGCAGTCTCAGTCACTGCACAACCCTGCTGCATTTTGATAAAGCTTATCCACATATTTTCTTACTGCTTTGCCTCTGCTCTTCCCAGTCTGTCAATGATCCTGTTTCAGCTTCAGCCTGCCCCTCCCTGTTCACTGTGTACCCAGGTCACCCTCTCCTGCTCAATCTGCCTTGCCAACCTCCGCTCCCCACTGGGCAGTTCAAAGGTGGGTAGTGGACCAGTGAGGGATGGATAAATTCCAGCACGTTGTGACTAAGCAGATGCTCACCACTGGGAGCCGCTGGCAGTGTCAGCTCCCACGAGATCCTCCAGCACTTGCATGCCTAAGCCTTTAATCCTTTTCCAGCAGTCATAAAACTCCAGTTTGGTCAAATACTCCCCTAAGCCAGAGAAGGCTTGAGCCATTGAGGGCTTTGAGCAGCTAAAATGCTCTTCAGATTCTCATTGCTAGGGCATAGGGAAATGACCTTCTGAAACTCTCTGCTTAATGGAAACTCTTTTGTTCATATCACCACAATGGAGCTGGGTAGAACTACCAGAGCTTGGCATGCACACTAATTGATTTTTGGCAGGAGTGAATAGCAAGAAACGGTATCTGCAGCAGCAATTGCACTTCTATTTCACTTACACTGAACTATCAATAGCTTAGTTTTTGAATCTTAGCTCATTTAAGCAGTAATAAGTCTTCCAAGACAAGGTTGAAAATAGTAAATTAAAAGTGTTTTCATTCAAGTGCATCATTAAGCATACTAGGAATGAGGTGGATTATCAGTGCAGTATGCACAGTAACACCATCAAACAAAATTTCTTCTTTACTCTTTAAGAAGCAGACCAATCTTCACTACTTGGAGTTACAGGAATAACAATATGTTGTGTCTTTCTATATCCTGTCAGAATTAGAACCTCCCTTGGAGCATTCAGGTTGACCACCTTGAGTAGAAAAACCAAAGGAGAGAGCAGAGCTTCTGTCCCTTTGGAGATATGACTGGTTCACAAAGATGAGCCTGGACTGTGTGATTGTGAAGCCAAAGCTCGCAGTGAGATTGGTGTCTGCCTGCCCTATTTCTGAGTACTCCTCATGTAGCATCTAAGTGGCCTCTGTATTTTACCATTTATCAGTGCTTGGGAAACTGGGTCCCACGTTTTCTGTTAAACTCACACAGAAATGCAATGCTTTTGTTTTGAGTTTGATTTCTGGAACACTAACTATGCATCCTGCTATTCTGTAAGATGAAATATAAGTATCCTTCACAAAATCCTGCAGCATCCATGAACTATTCCTGGGTCATGTTGCATAACTACCAGCCATTGATATTAAAGTGGGAAAAGGAAATGCACTTGGCATCTGGTTTGTACTGGTCACGGCAGAACTGCAGCCATTCACAGACACTGTGCTCACTCCAATATTCTGGGTGGATGGATGTCCAGAAAGAATTAGACTCTGTAACATATTTGACAAGAAAGAAAAACTGCAATGAAAAATTCACATAAACATATTTCAAGTAAAACGAATCCCTTTTCTTTCTCCTGACTGCAGTCTTCCTTCCTTATTCTTCCAGAGCACATCAAGCTTTGTGTTTTGCATTTTTCTGCTTTCTATTGTACAGCCTTTTGTACTTCATTCTATGTGAGATATTTCAAGAGAAAGTGCTTTCACCTGGACATAAAAAGAAAAGCTTCCTCTTAAAACTGCAATAAATTTTTTTTAAAAGGTCAAAGTACAGAATTTGTGAGAATCTAGAACTCTGTAATAAAAAGCAGTCATGTATTCCTAGACTGAAATAACTTGACTCTTACATGGGAAAGCACTCAGTCAAAGCCACCTACCTACACTTTATGGCAGATAGATAACTTACAATAATATATTACAATTCTTCATATAATTCCAGCAAGTTCTTTCACTCATTTAAT
This sequence comes from Ifrita kowaldi, assembly GCA_013398055.1. NCBI lineage: Eukaryota > Metazoa > Chordata > Aves > Passeriformes > Cinclosomatidae > Ifrita > Ifrita kowaldi. The sequence continues at coordinate 25,529 of VZRS01001680.1, forward strand.
CTAAAATAACGTTAATGTCATCATAGAGAATATTTTTTTTGTTAGATTAGAACATGAAAAATGTATTACTCTCAACACACATCACTGAACAAAGAGCTTCCAAGTAACCCTGCCAGACAATTATAGCCTAAAAGTACTTATCCAATTAAATTCCAGATTTTTTAACAGGCTTCTGTCCTTAGAAATGCAGTTACTGGGAAAATGTGTAGAAATATGTATATATTTGCAATAAAGTTTTTTTCTTTTTTGCCTAGAAAAACTTATTTTAACTTACGTTACTGGTATAAAATCTAGGCCTGGCATGGTATATATACTGCAGCTAACAAGCATAATTTGTGACTCAAGCACTTTTTTTTTTCCTAGAATCAAAACACATGCTTTTATTATTGTATTTTTAACTTTTTAAGGCTGACTAGTAATTTCTCTCAGTTTTGATTCTTAAGCAGTTACAGGAATACAAGACTTGAGGAATTATTGTTTTAGGAGCTTTAAGGATTCTAAATTAATTTTGAATATATTATCTGTAATATTTATTATATCACTTGAGTGGGGCAGTTGCAGAACAGTAAACAGCAAAAGAAAGGCCATCAAGGATGTGAATGAAAGTAGTGTAAAGAAATCTGAAAATGTTTAGTTCATTTTCACATCTCACAGCATCTTATACTTGACCTGTATTTCGCAGTTTCTTAGTCCAGTCACCCATTATTCACTATGTAAGTTTGAAATGAATCCAGAACATTTAATTTTAGGCATTGCTTATATGAAATTGTACTTCAAAATGGGTTATGATAGCACTGCAAGTCAAGTGAAGAGTGTCTGTCTAGACAGCGAGTTCAGAGTGCAAAATGATGCAAATAGGCTGGAGGAGTTTCCAGAGCAAAATTAATTCAAAGGGCTTGAAATTGTGACAGAATAACTGTAATATGGATCTTGCATTCTACATGGCTTCTGTAAAGTAATTAATACTTCTAATTACTTTAATTACAACTCCTAAATGTTTACAGAGGAATTTGTGGTTGCTTTCATGAATCATTCCCATGCTATAAATATCTTCATATGTATGCACATTCAGAATTAATGTAATACTGCATGCTGCGTTTTAAACCCTTGGCTTTGCTACTGTGACATTGTAGCAAAGCCAAGAGGTGGGCAGAAGCTCTGGGTCTGACTTTTGAGACCCATACCTTGAGGATATTTGAATCTCAGATTTCATTCACCTCCTCATTTAAAAGGAAAATCAGATGAGCTTGACACTGGATGAGCTTTATAAGCCCTGCAGACTGAACACACCTGGCTGTGTCAGGGTCTGAAGGCTTCTGTGGGGGAGAATGGGAGTGCTGGGAGCACCAGGCTCACAGGCCTTCTGCCAGGGGAAAAAAAAAGCTTCACAATTAGGCTTTAGCTCTACAGGAATCCCAACTTCAGAGGCTGCTCAAGAAAAGCAGAAGGCTGAATCGATCCCTTTCTGAATCAGGCATACTTATTTTTTTTCTTCTTTTTTTAATCCTCTGCCAACAGCCTCCAGCCTCCCTTAGGAAAACTAGAATATCATAACATCCTCAACTAGACAGATTTAGAGGAGATGAGCATCCCTGTGGGGCTGGGCATGAATCCAGCCCTGTGTTTCAGGGGCTGCCCTGTGAGTTGCCACAGGCCAGACCAGACCCTTTCCCTGTATCTGTGTTTCCATACGCAGCCAAGTGAAAAGTTCATGGCATTGCTTTTCTATCTACAAGAGTGTTGGATTGCTCCTTATTCTTCTATCTAAAGGTAATATGAAAGAAAACCAGACGTATTTATTCTGCCAATCCACAGGTACAGTGAATAACCTTGAAATACTTTGTCCATTGGGCTTGAAACTTCGATCTGATTTTGATAAATATATTCTCTGGCATATTTGTACTGTCATATAAATGACATGACGTTTCCTTCACGGAACAGCACTCATCTGGTCCAGTTTCTGTCTTTGCTTTGGTTTTGGAAAGACTCAGATCATTCTTTTAAAATATTTCAAAGCCCCTTGTAGTACTGTTGTGTTTGATAAGCATTTTAAAGGTGCTGACACCGAGACCTCACCTTCACACATGCTCATATCTTTTATATCTCATATCAATATGAGTAAAGAATTTAGGGAGCTTTGCTGTCTTGTGAATGATGAACGTGATCAAGGTATTATGCCACTGAGGAGGGAAAGATCAGCCAAAGCCAAAGGGTCTGTGAAAGGTATTAGTGGTTTTTTTAGAGAAAAAAGAAAGGGGCAAAGCAGGTAAAATTTCATACCACCGTACAAGAACATAAGGGCCAGTACATGCCCCTGTGACAGGAACACTCCAGAACTGTGCCTAAAAATACAGCTTGGTGTGTGTGGGGGAAGACACCTGGCAGGATGATGGTGAATAGCTGAGGGTGAAGAAGAAAGCATAGAATTCAGACCTTTCCTGTTCCAGCCTTTTAAGGTGATTTTCCTCTTTTCAACAAGTGCTGGAAAACAAAGAGAAGGAATGAAAAACTACACAATATTTTTGCTGTCACAAATGTTAACGTCCTCCAATTTGTATTAGAAAAAAATACCCCCAAATATAAATGCTGATCTATTCTGATTGCCAGAAAATAAAAGCATTACAATTACCAACGTGAGAATGGAAAGGCAAACTTACCCTGTATTTCATCCCATGGGAACATGGGGGTGGCTGCAGTGTCCCAGATGACAGTCCTTCTAAGGCTAGGGTCCTGTCTCTGATGAAGTGTGCCAGAACTATTTTACATTTTTGCAAAAAATATTTTAGAAACTGGCTTTGGGCTCATCTATTAAAATACCAGTGTGCTGTCCAGAAGAGAAGCTGAGCCTAGCAATAGCCTGTAAATCAGTGGTCTTCATCTGTTTCTTTCTAGGCAGTTTTGCCACCACAGTTTCATCTTTTTTAATTGAACTTCTATTTTGTTTCTACCAAGTACAAAACAGGTTTTCAAAAGGCATCAGGATCACAGTCCTTAAGCCCATTACTGTCACCAGAGGAAAGTGTAGGTAGAATGTTGTTATGCTGACCTACATTCTTCTCTGGCTTCACAGCAAAGTACTCTTCTGTTCAAGGGCTGCCCGTGCAATGCTGGTGGCACTGCTGTAGTGGCTTTATCTGTGTGTGCTCGACATGTCATATGTACTTCTAGGCTACTGTGGAGGAAATGACAAGGGAATTCCCAGGTTGGCTTAAATTTGATTCAGGAGAGAAATTACAGTAACCATGAAGGACTCCTAGAAAGCTTAAAAGCATCAGGAATTGAGCAACAGAAAACATGTGGAGGAAGAAGCATAGCTCCTACCTTGGTCAGAGAAGGCTCATTATTTCCTCAGCTCATCTTTGTTTAGCAGGAGGCATCTGACCCGATTGTTGTGTAAAGCTGCGTCTCTTACGAGCTGAGGGAGCTTCCACTCAGCAACACGTGGAGTTCAATTTAGCATATTTTCTGGGGTGTAGTTGTTGCACTGCTGTTCACCTGGATGAAGTCAGAGCTGTGCAGCTGTTGCATCACAGACCTTACAGTGAAAACAAGTAACAGTCTGCAGTAAAGTTAGAAATTGCCCAAATGCCTCAGATGGGCTGCTTTGCCTTTGGCAATTGCTGATCTGCTGATATCACAAGTTCCCTAGGGATTATTTCAATTTCAGTGTTGTGGGGTTCGTATTTAGGGTTTTTTGTATGTTTGTTTAAAAAAGTGGAAGAAGATTAAATAACAGGCAAATCTTTAATAAAAATCAAAGCAATTCATCTAAGCGATCCAAAATTAACTTCAGATAAATCCTATCAGGTATTCAAAATGAATGTTTAAATTTTAGGACAAATATTTTCTGTGATTTCTGTAATTTCAAACGAAATTTAGAATTGTATTCTAAGATGGAATGAAAACTAATATTAAAACAATATGATTCAAAAACCCCCAATTCCTGCAGGGCTTTAAATACAACCATTTAGTTGAAGCAAGAAGATTTATATTCTACCTCCTATGTCAAACTTAGTGATACAGAAACAAAACATTGCATGATCAGTAGTTGGATTAGCACCATCAGAAGCCATGAGGAAATTACTGTTATTACTCAAACTGTGTCTTGGCATGAAAGGTCTTTTCCAGAAGATCAGCAGTGTTGTCATGTAAAAGAACAAAGGTAGCTTTGGAAGAGAAAAATGTTGCATGCACCCATAATTTTTTCCCAGTTCTGACCAAAAGTTTGGTTCATTAACATGAGTTGGTTGTACTACCTCCCTTTTCAGAGCCTCTTGAATGATTCAGCCTGAGTGCAGAGTAGAGTATCAGGACTATTTGGGAATTTGAACCAACTGTTTAGAAGAGAAAATATTTCAAACAAGCAGTGCTTACTTAAGCTTCTGAACAGGGATCTGATCTGACACCAGAACATTTGGAATGAATTCCTTCAAACAGAGCTGGGATTCCCCAGAGGAAATGCAAGGCCTGCTAGAGCATAGGGCTTCCAATGCACAGAGTATTGCTCTCTTAACACTGGCAATTCTGCAGTGGACAACTCTTGCAGTATCACAGATGCATTTTCTCTGGTGCTCTTCAGAATCCCTGTTCTTGCCAGATTAGTGTGTATTGACCTGGTCACTGCTTTCATTACCAAGTTGCAGAGCATTTTAGGAACTAAATCCCACACTTGTACTCAAATAGCTGGAGTGGTGTATTGTGTGGTGCTGCCAAGTCAGCGGGCAGAAATGAACAGCTGAAAGCCAATTGCCATCCTGGAAAGAATAGAGTATCACCACAGATCATTGGAGAGACACAATTTAACAATGACTGCAAAGACAACCTGCTCAAAGTATCTCATTCACTCTCTATATCTGCCTCCCAATGTGTAAGATTTCCCACAAATAAATGTCTGGAATGAAACCCAGAATCCATGAACCATGGAAAGCAGATATTCTCAAGGTGAAATAGTATCTGGGAAGACGGATGAACTATTACCAGCAAAGGGTGTAAAAAAAAAAGCCAAAGTCACTGGATTTAAAAAGAAAATAACTTAGAACTAGGCATGGGCTTGATTTTGTAGTTATTGTGAGGACAACTTATTTCTCTAAGCTGTGAAACTGTTTGTGAAGTGGAATGGCAACCTCAGCCCCTACAGACGACCAGATTTGAGCTCACAGCTGTGGGGTAAAGCTGCCAGCTTCAAATCCTCTCAGCAGGTTTGATCACATGCCTTACAGGCAGCAAAAGCTATTTGGGAAGGAAAAATCCTGTTTTATCCATATGCAAATATATTAATAATTACCATTAATTTCTCGAACATACCATACAGAACTCTGGTTGTTCCAGAAATTAATGGTAGTTATTAGTATTATCAGCAAAGATAATATATTTTCATGCATTTTATGCGAACAGGATACTGGTTTGGGTCACATCAAACAGTATCTTACCATTAACTGGTGCTGTTTATGTATGCACATATCTGCTTAAATACACTTAGGAGACACAGAAAGTGGAAGAGTCAGACAGGTTTTTGTCAAACAACAGGAGAGCTTTACAGTTCTCAGTCTTACTCATCTGGTGCTGTGTTCACAGAATCTATAAATTAGCTTTCACATTACAAACAAACTCTTTTGATTTAGTGATACAGGCTGAGATTGCTAATTTATTAAAAGGTGTTGAGGCTCATGCTTGTCTCCACCATTCATTCATTGAAGCAAAGTCAGTTGTTTATCGTTGAGAAAACTGGTGATGCAGAAACGAGAATGGCAGGCAGTACATCAGTTGAGTGCCTGATAAAGTCATCACAGCAAAACCATCTTGGCAGCCTACAGCTCTTCTATTAACAATGACTTCAGTAAAGAAATGGAGCTTACTTTTAGGTAGGTGATTACTCCTGATGCAGCACTTAAGTCCAAAAGTAGGTCTTGGGAGCAAGGGGGAGCAGGAGGCTTCAACAGCAGCACAGCCCAGCACTTCAGGAATAAAGCCACCTGCAGGACTGTGATATATGGAACACCTTAGAGACAGGCTGGTTTGGTTTTTCAAGTTCTTATACACACCCCTTTCGATGACAGTGATAATACATAGCATAGCATAGTGCAGAGACAGGGGGAGAAACGTTCTCAAGTACAGAAAGTTTATCCTGTATTGGTTTTTTCCTCTTTGTCTAACAGTGTTGATTTATGCAAGCGTGACTTATGGACCACCTAAGCAAACCTGCTGTTTAAGCACTTAACTAAGGAGAGTCTCACTCCTTCTTTTGTGACCTTAGCATGTAAGAAGGGCTATCAAATTTTGTTCAGAGCTCTCCAAGCCCAGGAAGTGGTGTTCTCACTGTCTGCTTCTGGCAAAGACCAGGATGCAGAAAAGTAACTGGATTAAAGTCATGCAGCAAACCACTGTGGGTATTAGAAAAAGAACAGCACTTACCTGAGGCCAGGTGGCATCTCTGTCTGCCTGAGCACCGTGCCTCTTAGACCCACAAAAACCTGCTGGGTTCTAGTCCAGATACAGCTGCTTTTAGGTCTGAAATGATCATTAAGAGGTTTGAATAAGATCCATTGATAGGATGCTTGGCATGATTTAGAAGCAACAGAGACACCAGAGTTAGTGAGAATGAATTGGTGAATGAAAAGCATACATCTAACATAATATACTACTTTCGAAAAATTTAAATTAGGAATAGTTTTGATCAGAGTAGACTGAAATACTTGTGTGTCCCAGAGTTCCACCTTAATTAGTAGTCTTTTGAGGATGTCTGCATAAACAGCAAGAGCAAAAAAATTAGGCACATATCACTTCAAGTGGAGGCACTTCTTTGCTCCATTATGTGCTGAAGGGGTGCCTCATGAGCTTCACCACGCTAGTGTCACGGGCATCTCACACTAGTGGTGTGACATGGCTGTAGGCAGAAGCAGCTCTGATGCAAGGTGATGCTGCATGGTGTGAATGCAAGGAGAGGTGACTCAGAGGGAGTGCCACATTTTACCTCCCCAGCACAACAGGGGCCATGCCAAGAAATGCTGCTAATGGAGCTGGTCGAGGGCCACCCGGGTGCAGTGTCCCAGCCAGCCATTTCAGAACAGCACACTGTCCCAGGAGAATTACCTCTTGTTACACAAGATGATGGCTGACAAATGTGACTAAAGCCTACAGGCTCCCTTTTGGCAAAGCCTTAGCCCTAGAGGACCCTTCTTTCTTCTCCCACTGCACTCTCCTTGCTTGCCTTCAACTGACTAATCTCTCTACTCTGTGCTTCTCTTTTTATTTCCCTCTCTGCTTACCTTTCTTCTATCTTTCTCTCTTCGCATTTCTTCTGAAATGGTAGAATGATGGAATTTGCTTCCACCAGTGGGGAAAATGCATATATACAGAGACAGTTCCATTGCAGAAAGATCTTTCCAGAAACTCAGTTTGCAGTGTGTGAGACCAAACACCAAAGGTTGTGCAACAGCTTATCACCTTGTCCAAAGCAACGGTCTGATTTCCTGCAATGTGGCTTTTGCATTGATAAAGTAGTGTATAAACTGTGGGATAATCCAGACAGGAAATTGTTCATAACCTTATAAACACCAATAGCTGTATAAATAAGGAGTTACTACACTGTACAGAACGGTTCTCAAAGGCTGTATGAAAAAAATGTACAGGTATAGGTGTAACCCCAAGAAATGAGCCATAAAAAAGAGATTTCCTCTCCTTTCTATTCCATGAAGATATTTGAACAATATTCTCATTTCTTAAAGATGTGGGAAAAAACTTCTCTTTTGATACAGTCTTACAGACATGCTTCTGCACTTGTGAATTCTCAAGTCAGCCCCAGTCCATGCTGTGTACTTGGTTTTGCACAGAAGTACCTGAGCCTTGGTGCTCAGCTCATGAACAAAGGCCTGCAGGTTTAAATAAAACTGACTAAACTCTTGAGATTAGCTGGAAAAAGTTATCATTGGATTAATCCATGGAAGCATCTTTCACAGTATTTAATAAAATTGTCAACCACAGAGCTTTTCAGACCAATTGGAGAAGTACTGCTGGGGTGTGCAAATGGACACTGAAGAATTCCACAGTGAGATGTCTCTGATTCAGATACATCTCTGATTTTGACTGGCAAAAGTGGACTTTGTTCGCAGTCTATTAAACTGGCTTCATCTGATATTTCTTAGTTGATAACCTGTTATTATTTTTTATCGCTCACCATCATAAGAGTGACCCGAGACTTTGACTTATATGATGTGGAAAGTGTGGGGATGATAATACCATAAATACTAACCTAGTTTCTTTTCTTTCAGCTACAGAAGCAGAGAAACTTGATTAACCCTGTTGCCTCCATCCAGAACTCACCAACACCAAACAATTCAAGGTCAATCACTGCAGAGGATGGCATGAACACACTGCATCACATCTTCATCCCTACCCATGCAAATCCTCTAAATAAGAATCATGCCACCCTCAGCATTTATCCAGGCTTTTGCTGACTTATGTAGCAGCTACTCCCACAAGTTTTCTATCCCCTGAAAAGGTACAGATTTTCCACATTTTTTTTTCTTTTTTTTTTTTGTGTGTGTAATCCCACACAGAACCAGTGCTACTGACTAGAGACAGGAGAGACCATAAGTGAAAAACAATAGGAATGTGTATAAACGAGGCTGCATCATAGAACAAGTTCCCAGGCCTCCTCTTAGATACCATTCCCTTGCATCCTAAAGATTGTCCGCATCAGACAGGGTGGGGCTGGAGAATGATGGAACCACTGACATTCTCCTTGGCTGTATGTAAAATGATCACTGTATCTCAAAGATTCACACGCTGCACATTTTCTGCTCCAAGAAATTTTTGTGAGACAACAGTGTTGAATGTTTTTAGTATTAGAACTAAAACTGGTGACAAAAAGAAACATCGAGAAAAAACAAAGCCTGACTACAGCCTTGATGGTGAAGAATAGGCAGCACCTGAGCTTTCTGAGTTTGTCTGGCAACAGCTGCTTACATTTGTAGCTGGAGATGGATTGGAAAGGAAACTTTGGTTCTCCAACCAGCCCAGCACGGGTTTGACTTTTCTACAGAAAAGGACGCTTTTCTGAGAAAAACTTTGCGCACTTTTTAACTCAAGAAATTGGATTTACTACATTATGGGAGAACTTGTTTTCTCTCTTGCCTTCTCCTTGCCAGAAAGGAAGCAGGGGCATAGACTTCCATCAGGCACTGGTCTCTTAACCCAAAATCCAGGTCACTGGGATGTGAAATCGTTCTACTTTTAGATCCCACTCTTCTTCTAACTACATTAGCCCTCCCAGTTTTAGATGCTGTGAGTGGGCAGCTGCTCCAACAAACAAAAGTATGTAGATACATCCCTGCTAATGAGTATCAGGTGGAGTGACAGCCATTTTTCTCATGTCACCAGAAATGAGGGTCAAAAGGCTTTGCACAATCTTCTGTTACTTTTTTAAGGGGAAGAAAAATCAAGGGTGTGTCTTTGACCTTTGAAATATGATGGGAATTCCCCTACAGACTAAGGTCAGAGGAGTTAGGAAACAATAGGGTTGATCAATCTGAGACAGCTCAAGGGTTAGAAAACAGTAGGAGAGATCAACTTAGTGCTGTAAAAATTATCACCATTTAAAAATACCTTTCATCTCTTAATTTACAAGGCCCATAAAAAGGCAAAATAAAAGTGCCTATTTCTCTCAGAAGTCTAGATGGCCAATATTCATGAAGAGGTCTATCTGCACAGGAGATCACAGAATTATTTAGGCTGGAAAAGACCTCTAAGATCATCAAGTCCAACCGTTAACCCAGCACTGCCAAGTCCAGCATTAAACCACGTCCCTAAACACCACATCTACAGCTCTTATAAATACCTCCAGGGATGGTGATACAACCACGTACCTGGGCAGCCTGTTTCAATTCTTGACAGACAGTGAAGAAAATCTCATTGAAGAAATTTTTCCTAATATCCAATATAAACTTCCCTTAGTGCAACTTGAGATCATTTCCTCTCGTCCCGTCACTTGTTCCTTGGGAGAAGAGACTGACACCCACCTCACTACAACCTCTACATGAAAGTAAGGATCTCGGGTAAAAGCAAGTAAAGCAAGGATCTAAAGGTAAAGAATCTCGTATTTATTCTGACCTGGGGACCATCATCTGTATGCATTTGGTGCTACTCATCATATGATCCTCCCTGAAAATGTTTTCACTTTTCTGTTTAAAAAGTGTGGGACAATATGAATGGCTGATTTAGACGTGTACACACAATAGGTTTCTTGGTTTAACAAATCTGTCCATGTCTTAGAACAATATATTTAAACATTCTTCAGTTGAAGCCAAATTTTTTTCTTACTCACCAGAGCCAAGAAGGGTATAATGCATTAAATGGGGCTTTAGGTAAGTCTGAACAAAGCTATACCTTTCTTTACACCTTGCAGATTCTGTAGCTTTGTAAGCTTGAGTACTCCTTGTTGTAAAGTCCATGCTCCCATCCCTGCAAGTGTTCAAGGCTAGGTTGGATGGGGCCCTGAGCAACCTGGTCTGAGGAGCAGTTTGCCCTGTTTGCCAAGTTTGGCTGAAGCCCTCTGTGCTAGGCAAGTTCTGGAGACATTGTTGGGTTTGCATGCCTCGAGCATGGTCCTTGAGAAAGAATGATTCTGGGTCCTAGTGAGGCTAGGCAGCATGCTTGGACATATTTTGGTGGCTGGGAAAGAAAACCAGCAGAAATTGTGGTGTGCTGTCCCCAGGCGTATCCCTACTGATCCCAGTTTTATCCCCTCCCCCTCTTCAAATCTGGATTACCTGCTAACTCCTGAACAAAGACCCCTTTTTTCTGTCTGCTGCCAGAAAGCTCAGTGTCATGTAAACTGACCTGTGATCAAAAATTCTGCTGGTAACAGCAGGCTCAGAGCCAGCTAGGGCTGTAAGCATCTGTGTGACTTTCCTGTTTCTACCCCCATCATTCCCTGCAACTGGCAGGATAGAGGAGAACACCATTTGTGCTCCAGATCCTTCTACCAGGCTGTGAGGTCCCTCTGGATTGACCTCGGACTTCTTGTTGGAACTTCATCACTGCCCACCTGAAAAGACAGTAGTGGATAACACCCAGTGGGCTGTAACAGGCTGGAGAGTTTCTTGGTACTACCTTGTACGTTAGCTCATGAGCATTCAGGCCAAGTGACAAAACATGCAAAGCTAAAATGAGCTACCATGAATGTGATCAGCCTCATGCAGAGTTCAGGCGCATCCTCCCTGAACAATCACCCCCCCACACACACACCCACACACCCCAAATCGTGAGAAGCTGATGGAAAATTTGTAACAAAACTCCCAGATGCACCATCACTGACAGCCTCAGGTTTAAACAATATAGCTCTCAAGCGAGAAATTTGAGATTAAAATATAAACATGAGTGAGAAATGGTGCCAAGCTTGGAGGGATTAAGGGATTCAATGAAAGATGAAACTTCAGAAAGTGCTTGAACCTGTTTCAAAATCCTTGAAACTCAAAGGCACAGAAAAGTAACCTCTTAGTTGCTACACAAACCTGTGTATGCCTTTGCCGCTGCCTGCAAAGGCAGCTCCTATGCTTTAGTGACCAGAAAAGCGAACATCTCTCAACCACAGACCTGTGAACTGTTCCAGTTAAACTCCTCCATCTCTATCCATGCATGAGAAACACAAGGTCTCTCTTACCATAAAAAGCATAAAATCTTTCTTACGCTTTTCTCTTGATACTAATCTAACCTCATGAAGTGTTCATGACTTGAGGCGCAAGAAACAGACTGGAAATACTCATGACAGTCTTAGTTGGAAAACTCGATAATGAGAACTATTAAATCCGGCAAGAGTCCATGATCACCAAGGGACTTGCGAATGAATGGGACTAACCAAGTAACCAGTCGGATTTCTAAAAATGTTTTGTCACCTTCCTTGGTACAACATAGAAGGGCAAAATATTCACTGATCCTGATTGAAATTCAGCTGGAGGATACAGCAGGAAAAGAGCAATGGATCTGCTCAAATTAGGCTGTCTAGATGGTGGGTCACATAAGCAGGCCTCTTTCCACCAGAAGAATTTCTTCTTCCTAAACCAGTACACCATTAACACCGCATTCTAATTCCTTGGCATAAAGTGCTGTTTCAAAAGCCCTTTCAAACTATGTTCAGGAAGCTCAGAGGGATACCTGTTTCGTTCGGAATGCAATGAAGGACAGCTCGAAGTACAGCCCACAGAAAGCAGCCAGCAACCAGGACACCTGTGCCTGACTTCTTGTCTTGCCATGCATTTCTTTGTAGAAATGCACACATTTGACCTTTTGCTTTGGTTTAATCCTGAAAATTGGGGTAGCAGTAATTTGGTCTGTACAGAAGCATGGTGGGAGTCCACAACTATTTGGAAAGGTCACTTAAGGCTGTTTTTTCTGTTTCATTTTGTTGAATTTCTCCATGAAATGACCTTGTAAGCTACCCGTGCAGCAGTCAGCTGAAACTAACCCTTAACTAGACAGCTTCCAGAAAGAAATGAACATTTCTATGTCTGCAGTTTCTCAGGAATGTTGGGCAGTACTGAAATCTTAATGCTGCCAATGTTGTTGGCTCAAATACTGCTTTTGACATTTCAGGAATAGAGCATGAAAAATTAACAGATAAATGCACATTGCTATGTGTGAAGAACAATCCTTAACTCTTCACACAACCCCAAAGAACATTTGCATGGGCTGGGTGGGCAGGGAAGAGGCACGGTGGAAGGGGCATTTGGCTTTCCTTTTGCATTCACACAGGATTCACCTCTGAACTTCCTCACTCTCCTCACATTCTAAAAGGATCAGAATGCAAGAGTATATGACTAGAGCTCTGCAAAAACTTGATAGCAGGCAGAATGACAGCTAGGGTAGGATAAATTACGCTTGTTAAAAGAAAGCTAAATATCACTAATCTTGAGGATTGGGCTATAGTGAGTTAAGGCTATATGAGAGCACTGAATTGGAGGTTTAACTTCCTTTAGGATATACATAACAACTTCACCCACTAAACTAATTCATGTCCACTTTCCTGAATAGACAGATGACAGTCAGAGGTCAGCCAGAAAGCCAGGGAGCGGAACTGGGAACTAGCAAGTACAATGTTAGTTTCTGCAACAATTGCTATGTTTTTCTTTTCACATGAACTCAGCTAGGATTACACACCCATACTCCTCCTCTTACCATGCAATAATTTTCTGTTATGCTGGCTTGCAGATCTCTCCCAAACCAACTCTTAGTGAAGTTTAGGAGGCATGTCCTCACTGCACATTGAACTCCTTTTACAACACTGAAATACTGTCAGGTCCTAACATGCTCAGGCTGTTCCAAGGCCAAGTCAGATAGTAATCAGTTGTCGTGCTTGGAGAACATTTGCTCTAATATGTGTCTGTACATCTCTGTAAGGGAAGAGCTGCCAGGGAGGTGCCCTGGGAGGGCAGAGGCAGGGAGCAACGGGGAGCTGCCATCCTGCGTGTGTGCCAAACCCCTAGAAAATGAGGAAAGTGTGTTTGTACATTTTTACTGTTGGGGTCTGCAATGGTGTTTTCAAACCTTTTGTTCTCCCTTTGGGATAATCAAGAGTCTGCATTACAACAGCATCAGCTGTCCCATAGATTAGACAGCATATGAGAGTGGGATACAGCTGTTATCAGATAGTGCTTCTGCAGTGTTCAACAGTGTAAGCTTTACAGCCACAAGGACCACTTGTCTTTCTTACTTCAGTTTTTATTTCCAGTTAATAGTATTCTTTGTGCTATCTCTTCTTTTTTTCTGTAAAGCTAGAAGGAATCTCTAGCATTTAATGGACTTTCAATAGGCATTTCAGTTTTCAAATAAGAACAATTCCTTTATTTGTAAATTGTGCCTAGAAAAGTCTTCAGTGCCTAGTCTGGCTGCAGTCCTCTTTCACCTAGGCACATGATGAGGTCCATTTTAGAATGTCATTGCCATTAAGACAAATCAACTCCTTTAAGGTACATGTATTATTAAGTATAAAAAGGTAGGTATCATCTAAGTGGTTCATCTATCACTGCAGTATTTTTCTTGAAATGAATACAGTAACCATCCATAACCTATAATTTTCAGAGGAGAATATGTTTGTAAACATCAACAGAAAGAAGGTTTGGATACTTCAGTTTGCTTAAAAGTCCTGTTTAGAACCACCTATAGAACAAGGATAAAATATGGAGGAGAATTATCAAATGACAAAGACTCCTTTCTGCTCATTCAGGATGCTGTTAAGCGTTCTAGAGCTCCAAGGGTTTGAATACCCTTCCATTAAAATTCTGTCATCTGTCTATCTATCTATCTATCTATGCATGTTACTACTTCACAAAGTGGAACTCTGACATGAAACTCATCACGCATATGAATCAATTAGCTACAAATGGCATCAATTGACTCTCCGCAGTAGCTTTACACGAAACCTATAAACTCATTTTGTAATCATTTCTCCTATTAGCTCATTAGGAGAAAAAACCAAATTCCCAAACAACAAACAGAAGGATAAGAGTGTGGTCAAGGAAACAGTTTAATATCTTGTGGCACTGAGAAACCTCAGACTCAATTTGGATAGAGAATTTTCAATAAAGAACACAGTTAGCAAGCAGTCTGTGTTCATTAAGATCATAACATCATTACAAACAAATCTCGAAGCCTGAAGTTTTAAACCAAAATGTACTTATCTTAAACTTATGAAGCCTGTGTTTAACTGCAGAACGGAAAAAGATAGCTCCTTGTTTAAATTCTATTTACATTTAAAAATAAAAATAATAAAAGAAGAGAACATCTCTGGGAGGACACATACATGTCTTGAATGCACAATTACCCACAAAAAAGCAAGATTACTACATTAAATGTACTCAGGCAGGCATGGGTCCCAGGCTTAAACAAGGAGCAGGCTGGACTGATCAAATACTTTCAGTAAGTGAGTCAAATTCTTACTTCTCTTAGCATTGGCTCCAGGTCTGAGTTCACTATTACCTCCGGAAATGTCTCCTTGGAATATGCAGTTGCTGCTTGGCAGACGTAGTGTAAGCTACATGGGCAAGTGTAGGGGCCAGGTATCCTGCCTTTCCAACCAGGTCAGGGCTGTCAGTGAGGAATGTAGCTCATGGGTTAACCACCCTCTTTATGACTCCTTGTTGAGATGCAAGATCCAAGTTCCTAGGAAGAGGTTAAGAATTTTTTTTTAGATACTCATGGCATTTTTTTGTAAGTACTTGAATGCAGGTGAGGAAGCTGCCAGGGCAGCTTTGTTTTTCCACCACAAAATTCCCTTTTGTCAATATTTCAAATATTTTGTGGAAATATATCAACTGCAAAAGAATATTATGTGAAATGGCATTCTTGGTCAAAACAGGCAGTGATGAATTCTACCTGGTTCAAATATGTGAAGCTAAGTGGTAATAGCAGGATGGGCAAACAGTTTCTTAGAGCAGAAGATGTCCAAAATTATAATCCAGGTAAGAGAATACTTCACCCATTGAACTGTGATTTGCCAGTTTAAAAAAACCAAAACAACAAAAAACTCAAAAAACAGAGGTCTTGATTTTTTAGTGAAGGAATATAGAAGTGCAAAAGAAACATCCCTAAATTGAATTAGAGGGTGGATTTTAAAAGACTGCAGATGTCTGTTGTTAAAACTGTGAAAACATAGAAGCGATTGTTTCCTTGAGCAATTGTTACTATTGTGTAAGTGGTTCCCAGCATGGTAAACGGCAAAGGTAAGATGGTGAGATACAGATAGCTTGGAGAAACATGTATTATTTGTCAATACCATTTTGGTGAGTGCAACTACAAATAGATTTGATGTTGCACATGCAGTGTTGGGTATCATTAATATTTGTGAGCAAATCCAAGAGCATGTAGCACCATCAGTCCTTTTATCAAGGACAAACTTCAAAACTCTGTATTTGACTAAATATTGTCTGTGTAATTTTCTCTTCTACCTGAAAGAGCACTGTGCTGGGTTTGGCTGGGATGGAGTTAATTTCCTTCATAGTAGCTGGCATGGGACTACGTTTGGATTTGTGTTGGAAACAGTTGTGACAACACAGGGATGTTTTCCTTACTGCTGAGCAATCCTTACACAGGGCCAAGGGCTTTTCTGCCCCTCGCCCCTCCCCACCCCACACAGGAGTGATCTGGGGGTACACAAGGAGCTGGGAGAGGATGCAGCCAGGACAGCTGACCCCACCTTTGGTCAGGTTCTGTATCGTACAACATCATGCTCAGCACATAAATCCACAGGAAGATGAAGGAAGGGGGGCATGTTCAGAGTTACAGTGTTTGTCTTCCCAAGTAGCTGTTACACAGCCCTGCTTTCTTGGGAATGACTGAGCACCCGGCCGCAGATGGGAAGTGGTGAATTAATTCCTTGTTTTATTTTGCTTGCACGTGCAGCTTTTGCTTTACCTGTTAAACTGCGTTTATTGCAGTCAGTAAGTTTTCTCACTTTTCCCACCAAGGGGGAGCAAGCAAGTGGCTGGACAGAGTACAAGACAGCTAAATGATGTTAAAATCAAAGTGAAGAAAAGAAACTGACCCCAGCTGAGGAAACAATTTAAGAAACTTGGTACAGCCTGCTTCTAATGTAATTTGCAAAGCTGCTGATTTTGAAGTTTCTTTTCAGGTGACCCTTGGATTTTCACTATTGTAGAAACTTTAAATGGTGTTTGCTCAATATCAAACTCTGAAACTACTGCTAGAGGTTTTCTCTTTTCCAAATTACAGAGTCATTAGAATTGGCCTGAATTCTAACTCATTCCCTTAGTTCTAATGAATGTTGCACTTAGTTTTCCTAAATTGTGTACCAAATAGCTGCTTGATATCCTTCTGCTGCTATGTTGATACTCTCTGCAATCACTAGACTGAGATCTATTCATTGCAAAACAACCAGATGAGCTAATGGCTCACATTTGGCTTGTTCTCTTTGCAGTCTTGTTTCCTGAGAAAGCTTGTGTATGTCTAAGTTCATGTGCGTCTTTCCTGTCTGCCTCCTTGGATCTTTTTCAGCTATTGATCAGCTTTAACCTATATTTAACACATGAGTAGGAGTCCCAAGGACACCACAGGTCCAATGGAAAAGGTCAGGTGAGAAAAAAGAGGAAACTTATTTTTAAAAAACAAGCATGTCATACCCGGATCTGATTCTGCTTAAGAATTCAGATCAAAAACATCCTAAAACTTCAAGCTTCCCCAGACTCCCAGACACGTTTTTAAGTCATGTGATGAGCTGCACAGATTACACACATTGAGACAGATCTGATCTTCCGTGAAGAGTAAATCAGGGGCTCCCAGAGTTCTGCAAAGTGAGTTAGAAGTGATAGTAATTCCTTTGTTCTTTACCAGGTGAGGATAAAGAAAAGATCAGGATAAACACTGCTTTTAATTTTGACTTATTTTCCACCAGATGGTGCTCCTTCCCTTGTCCTGATGTTGTTCTTCCTATCGAGTAATACCTACCCATATCAGACTCTCTGCATCTGTCTCTACCCACCCTGTATAGTCGGGTGCATTGCTCTGGATGTCTGCCTCTGGCCAGCACTGGTTTCCCAGCTCTGACCTGCGGCTGTGCTTTGTTTGGGGTCTGTTTGGTTCTTCAAAGCCTTCTGCATTATGAAACCGTGATATTGCCGAGTCCAATCACATTGCGTCAGTACAGCTCAGTGCTTTGTTACTACCATACACATTCACCTTTGTGGCACTGTCTGAGACAAGCAAACCAAGAAATGGGTGCAATTCCACACACCAGCATGACTGTTAGAGGCCATGATGTATCAATCAAGCGTGGGATTATGACCTGTGATGGAATGAGTTAGCTCTTTGGAAATCACAGATTGGTTTCTCCAGACTAGGTCTGTATCAGCGTAAACAAGTGGATGACAATACCAAATTAAAAACAAAGGCTGAGTCAAGCAGGAAACAACACTGATTTTACAGTGTCTGCAGCCTGTGTTTTCCGGAGCACTTGCTGCACTTACCTTGACACTGCTCCCTGCAGAGGGTTTGATCTTGCACCAGTCAGAGCCAAGGCACTTCGGCTCACTCAGAGCAGATCACCAAAGTACTCTTGTAACTTCCACTTTTATCTAGGACCAGTAAGATAGCCAGAAAAGGACGTTGTAAAGGCATTTTTATCTCTACTAAAAGTATAAAAAGTTTAGACAGTGTCCCATGACTTTTTCTCTGCCATTTTAGATGTATGGAGTGACACTGCACAGAATAGTAAAGGCACTGACCCATAAGTAATGCCCCTGGGACCTGACAAGCCTCCAGCCACGGGATGCTTAGTGGGCACAGCAGAGCCAGCTGCAGCCCCGTCCTTCAGCCGTCAGTATCCTCAACCTGCTCACAGCCCTCCCCTCTGCCTTTTTCATGGATCTGCTATTAAGAAAACTCCTGAAATAACTGAACATATATTTTGCTGTAAGGCTTTCCCTTAATTTCTTTCTCCCTCTCAGTATATTTATCCTGCTGGGAGCCCCCACCCTACCTCCCCCTCCCCCATGATGGTGCATTATTGCTGTTGTGCAGGAGATACACTTACCAGATGTGTCAGGAAGGGATGGGTGGGGGTTCCAACATCTGACATAAATAGAGGGGGAGCAGGAGGAGTTTCTTTTCTGCAGGACTTTTGTCCTTTGCTCCTACTATGTTACTGGACTAGGAAGGAGGCAAGTAAGAGATTGTAGTGACAGAACTACTCCTTTTCATTGGAAGTTCTTGAAGTTTTTATGAGACTGAGAACTATCACTGCCCCATTCACCTCTTCCTGAACTGAGACAGACACTTGCCCAGGCCGCACAGTGAGTCACTGCTGAATGTGTATGCCTTGGCTTTAGCTTGCAATTCCATAAAGCATTTTAGGGACTCTGTAACAAAAGATGATTTAAAAGAGAATTAAAATGAATAAAGAAAACCTCAGTGAGACCAAATAACTATAACAAATCTAAGGGTTGTAACTGCTGAGTCCTATTCTCTCCTGTTGGATGGTGCTAATTCATGTAAATCCTTACATCCATAGATCAAGAGCCATCTTAAAACCAGTTAGGACTTTTGCTAAAAGCTGAACTCAAATTTCATTCTACTTCTTTCCTTTTTCCCCCCACTGTTTAGTCAGGGAAAAAAAAAGTTTTCAACTGTGAAAATTTTAGTCCCTTTTTTTTCCCTAAAGATTACATGTTTTTTCATTACCTGTGCACAACGTGCAATTGTGGATATTTAATTTTAGTAGCAAAAAGCATTATACTTTACTCACTGTCAAGCAGCAGAGTCCTAGAAACAGCTTCTTCACAGTCTGCCCATGTTCAGGAATGGTGACTGATTGCACAGACCTTGAGACTCACCCCGAGCTTAATCTTCCTTGATGTCTTAGTGATGCATCGGATCATGTCATCTGTTGTGAGGTTTGTGTGCCCCACATTTGCAAATGCCTGGATGTTCTAAACTTCATGGGCAGATCCACTTTTAAGCTAAAAGAAGAAAATATATACTCCCACAGTTATGATTAGCGATAGAGCCATTGCAAGTGTTTGTGCCAAATATTTCATGGATTAATGACAGTAAATGTTATGGCTCAAGATCTGTATGTTAGTATGGATCAGAAAGTCTACTTCAGCTTGGTCTTTTTCTACCTAGAAGTTTGCTTCATTTCAGAAACAATTCATAGGAGTGTTCTCATCTTCACTCTCCAGCTGCCTTAATAGTATGATGCATTTATAGGAGAAGGAAAATTATTAGAAGAATTTATGCTCTCATATGATTCACTACCCAAGAGAAAAAAAACCAAAAACATTTAGAGTATTTGTGGCTAAATGTATTCCTTCTTTCCCATTCAGAATAGCTTGATTCACACGTCTCTAGGAATGATTTTTGCCAGAGGACAAACTGAGTATTGAGTGGTCAGTGTGAAAACTGATTTAGAAACAGCCACAATTCTGATGAGGATGGGCCAATACGACTGCAGGAAATACTTGTTTGTGATGCAAGAATGCAAATAGTGCAGTGTGTGTGCAGAAGAGTTAATCCAACAAAAAGTGGTTTTATCTCAAGACGCAGTTTAAGACTGTGCTGCCCTTCCTTAGACATTTTAATTGCAGGTGGAGAGAGATAAGCTAGCACTCAAAGTGACAGCAAGCTAATACAATGCTTTGTATTGAGAGCAAAGGAATGAATAGCTTTCTCATTACCAATTTCAGGCATGGTCAGGCAGAAGAAAAGGCAATGTTAAGATCTGGAACAAGTCTAGAGATCCTGCTTCCTCCCTGAACCAGCCAAGTGGGGACAGTGGAAGCATAACTCCATTGCTGGGCTGGAGCAGTTTGGACTCTTGATGCTTAGCAATTATTAATGGGCTAAGAGTTACAGGAATAAACTGTTTTTGATGTTTCATAGATTCACATAATATAATGAAGCTAGTCTTGCACTGACAGAGAGTGGCAGTGGCAATGACCTAACATCTTAGCTGTATCTCAACTCCAAAATTAGCAGGCAACCAAAGCTAGTGCTGGAGTGGGGTGAAGCAAGACTCTCTGAGGAATGAGAGGACTCTGCCTCCAAAAGGTTACCAAGGAACATCTGTGATTCAGAGCTGAGTGACAAAAGAAGAATGTGTTTTCCAGAAAGCCTCCAGCTATGCAGCTCAGATGGGCAGTGCTCCTGGCATGGAGCCGTGGTATCGATTGCTGGTGTCCTTGAAGCTGATGGCACACGTCCTCTGACTTCGCCCCCTGCATTCAGATTTGGGTGCTGGGTGTTAGGAGGCTCTTTTCTTGCTCTTTCTTATTCTTATTTTCTTCATAGACACTACAGTAAACATTCTGTTTGCTTACCAAAAAGAGCTCAATGTCCAGACCAAGTTCTTATTCATCACTAAAATCCTCTCAAAAGACTTCCAAAGGCAGTGGAGAAGGCACTGTGCAGCACTGGCAGTGACAGTGCCCCTTGGCACCCACTGGGGCACTGTAGTTCCTATGGCTGACGCATCCTTTTAGAGGCTGTGAGCATTTCCTGGGGAAATACATCTAGCTGAAGGTCTCCCAGCCACATCCCTTTTTCTCTCGAGGACATAAGAAGAGCACACCAAAACTGTACTCTACAGGTCCTGCACATTAGTGAAGCAATGATGAGTTTCTCCATGTCTTTCTCAAGGGAACTTTGAAGTCATTCAAAGAGCTTTGGGAATGTGTGTTTTAATAACAACCCAGGACCGTACTTGCTGGGCTTTGCATTAGGCTTTGCCATTTTGTTTACTATAGTGTTTGTGAAATAGGGACAAGCCATAAACATCCACCTAGCTGCACTTCTGCAATGACATGCTCTGACATGCACGAGCATTTTTGGTGGAAGTGCTCCTGCAGCCTTCTTCTTTGAGGGTTTTCAAGTCATCCAGTTAGGGAGAAAAACAACCATAACATGTTACTGAGGTCACAGATGAATAAGACATTATGAATAGTCATGCTGGAAACAAAAGCTTTGGTGAATACTCGGTGAGAACTGTGGGGGTTGACAAAAGTTTGCAGAACAATTCAAATTAATGAAGCACATGGAAAAATGTTACCTTGTGGATAATTTCCAGGCTAAAAGAGTTTTTGAATAAATTGTTCGATGTTGGGATTTCACTCGCCCTTATTTTCATCTGAGTTGTGAATCATCTGATCATCGGCTTGAAGGTAAATCATTAAGCAAAAAAATTTAGCGGGCAGGGGGGAGAGGAGGGGGTGGCAATCAATGTGTCAGGTTTACCCTATGTCCCAGAGCAGTGAATAATTGCTGTTACTGTAGCAACTGATGGCTTAATGCCTAAGCTTAAACTTCTCCCCAGCAGTGTCAGATCTTCTGAGTGGGTCATAAATAAATGTGAATGTATATATCATTTTTGCATCAGAAACTTTGCCAACAGATAAAATACCTTTCTTTCTTATGCCATTTTAAAAGAGAGCATATACTAACATGCCCACATAATAATAACTTGCCCATATGTGACAAAGCTTTTCTCCATATCACATCTTACTGCCAACAGTAACAGTCAACAACTTCCTTCATGAAGTGCTGCAATTTTATCTGGAAGTTTCAATCAGATGTGTGTTTGTAAGCTTTTCTCAACTACAGATTGTGAACATTTATATATTTATTCTCCCAGCAGCTGTGTAAAATGATACAGTGCTTTACAGCTCTGGACCTGAAAGATAAATATCATATAACCTGCCTATAGTGTTGCAGAAAGTCTACAGTAGAAAAAGAAATACATTCCGTATTTCCTAAGATCAGCTCCAGAGCCTTACTTACATAATTTCCCAAGCTAAACATCAACTCTGTGGTCATGGGTCCAGACACATCTGTCCCCAATATGTTAAATGGCAGAAACATGCTGGCACAAAAAGATGGGGTGAAGTTGAGAGTTAGAATATTTACTTTTCTCAATCTTACGTAATCTTAGCATGCTAATCTGATTTTCCTACCTCTGAGGTAGATTTTACAGATTTTTCTCAAGTGATGCAACATACTTCAAGTTCACTTTGGTCATTCAGTCACTTATTTCCCCTTTCTTCCACAAAATAAGAGAAGGTTTGCCACCTGTCAGGAAATTTCCAGTGAAAGGACAAAATTGGTAGCAGCAATCAGCTGAAAGTAAGAATGTGCTTATTACATGAAAGTGCATACTTAGCAATTAAAATTTTCTAAAACAACATTGTAGTTGTTTTTGTGCTTTATATACAGTATTAAAAATAAAATAGTCTCCCACATGTAATTTATGAAAGCAGCTAATAATGAGTTCATTATTGCATAGCAAGACAATGTTGCAGCCGTGGTTACAGGCCTAGCCAAAGTCTTTGATCTTCTGGTTCATTAATGTATAAATGAAAAGACCTTAGCTAATTATCTCAGTAACTGGTCTCACTCAGGTCTCAGTCAGTTCTTATTCAAGGGCTTACTCTTTCATTTTCCATCCTCTATGCAGGAGTGAGTCACCTGAGTCATGATTTATTGTCCTTTCGTATAAGAGATTTGTTATTTTCATACCTCTGTCCAAGGGACTCATCTGTCTATAAAATTTGCAGTTGAAACAATTTGAAAAATGCCAGGTGATGTAGCTATTTGCAGTGACACCACTGGATATTAGTAAAGAGGAGCTGATTTTAAATAGCCTAATGCAGCACCTAAGAGTTGAGCCAGCCCCAGGGCTGAACTGAGTATCATCAGAGCATCGCTGAACTCTTCAGGCTCCTTCCTCTGCTCCCAGGTGACCAGGTTGTGAAACCCATGACTGGGAATGAGAATCCACATTAATAGGGCATTTAAAAAATCCAGTGAAGGTGAATTTTTGAATCTGCTAGCCTGGCTACTAACAGTGTACTCTGGCAGAAGTGAGCAGCAAATAATTTTCTCTATGGGCTCTTGGCTCTTCACACAAAAACATGCTACAGCTTAAAGTTTTTGTTCCCTTTCAAATATTGCAAATGGTCACTTTTATTAATATAAATTTCAGTCAAAATTACATATGTAAGATACATATTTATAAAATAAAAATTCAGTCTGCATTCTAAATTATTGAAATCTGATCTTGATGGTGATTCTAAAATGTGGTCTTTGTTTTATACACAGATCGTCATTTTCAACTTGCATCTCAAAGAATAGTAATAGTTACCAAATGGTGCTTAATAGATCATTGCCAGTCTCTCTCCCCTTCTTCCCCCGTCTTTTTCATTATTTTTATAATGACAGTTCAGTGACAGCAAATAAGAACATTACGTTCCTGACTTAGAAGTTGCACACCAAACTATTTTATGCCAGGATTCTATGACACATCCTGTATTTCTTATTACTATAAACAAATCACATTCCATGAAGAATTATGTCATTAGAAACTCACATCAAATTCATATGTTACAGTATTAATATGATGAATGTTTGGAATAGTAAGATTGCCGATATGCCTTCAAGTTCTAGTATAATTTCTTTTTTATTGTATTTTTCAATGAATCCATGCATGGACATATCCTGGCTTACCTGCCTCGACTGCCATTGATTTTCCAGGGATGAGACCTGGTGCTGGGAATGGAATCTGTTTTATGCAACTATGCTATGTGGAGAAAAATGCTGAAGGTAATATTTAACAGTGGTTGGACTCACATATAATTAACCAATATTTTCAGGGGAATTTGCTTCTGTTATTTTTTTACTATACACAACTGCTCATGAACAGGTGGCTGCTTTCTTCCAACTCGTATCCTTATGGACATTGGATTTCATGGTGCCTTGGTGCCTCTACCTCCAGTATTACTGGAGATGTGAAAAGAGATATGATGTACAGTTTAGAAGATGAAGTGAGACGGTGAGAGGAATATGACAGTGGATTATAACTGGAGCATATGGTTCAACATGATCAGGGCAAAACTGAGCAAGATAAAACTTCCTGGCAGAATGTGACAAATCTCTGAAGAGTCTGTAGAGGAACAGGTACGAGTACCATTCTAACCAGTCTAGATGATAGGCTGGTTACAATGATAGTTATAACAGTAGTTTCAATTAATGAAATACACTTGATTGCCAAGAAACTGCTTTAGAGGGACAAAAAAGCCCTAAAGCCTGTAGCAACCTTGTCTGATCACTTACCTGACTTTGGTTTGAACAGGAGGTTAAGCCACATTCTGAGGTCCATGAGAGCCTGAACTGTCCTATGAAATCACAGAATGGTGAAAGTCAGAAAGGACCACTGCAGGTCATCTATAATTATAAAAAGCAAACAAATACAATCAAATGTATGAAGAAAAAAAATAGAGCAAGTGACTGTACCATTACCTATGAAGTTACCAAGAAACTCCTTGGTTTTTTTCCCTTTTTTCCACCTCTTTCCTTTTCTTCTCCACTCCATTTCTTCTTTTGTAAGTTTTGGGGATACTAACATATTTTCCCATGTTTTCTGTGTTGTGATCCAAGAACATGCCTTCTGTGCTCTTTCTGTCCGTATGCAAGAATGCTCAGACCTACAAATCTTGTGCCTGTCCCCATCAAGACCATTAACTAAATTATGTACTTGGCAGTAAGGACAGAATATCTAATCCATTTTAGTAGCAATGGTGCATCTCCTAGCACAGAAATTCACTAGAAGCCTGTATTTATTCTTTCCTCCAGATTTGGCAGCCCCATAGGTGTTTCCTTCCGGTATTCTCTGGAGAGGCATTTCTGCAATGCGTATATGTGTGTGGAGGTGCATGATAAAGCCACCTGTCTCCTTAATCAGTGGGGGACTGATTCCCACCACTGGGGTGATTGCAAGAGGCATTGCTGTCTGTTAATATGTCTGCATGGAAGTAGAAGGATCTCCTGCAGGGCATGAGACCAGTGATGGAGTTTCTTGGAGATCACAGCTCCAGCTCCAAGGCTTTCGCTGTCTTAGGGAGAGGTTCAAGGAGAGATTCACTCCTTTGAAATTCAGGGCTGTTTTGCTGTGGGTCACTGAGCCCAGTTTGCAAGCCACAGAATAAATCCTACTAAAGTCACTACAATTCTTCTCATTCTTCCCTCCCACAGATGCAGAATGCCAGCTGCTAAAAGCCATTTCAGAAAGGGCATGGGAGAAACCCGGGAGAAGGTTTTTCTTTCTAAATAAATCAAGTCATTAATTCTGACTAATGCAATCTCTCATTAATTCTGACTAATGCACCTATACAGGGGTGATGAGGTGCCAGCTTCATGTCAGTGTGCCTCACTGCAGTGCCTTCAAATACTGTTCACATGGTCACCTTCCAGATTTGATAGTCTGGTTTGTAAGAGGCAGATGAAGCTCCTCAGTGCAAACACCCACAGAACTGAGTTACACCGGCCCCTTGTCCTGGAAAAAGTGATATACATATGCTTTAACCTGGAAAAAAGTGCCAGATGTAAGGATTAGAAACATGAAATCTTTGCCGAGTAAAAGGCATCTGGAAAATGTTAGGGCTATCAGACGTGGACAGCCCACCTCAAATACTAATGCAGCAGAACTCCAAGGATAAAGGCTGAACTTCTGTGCCCCTCAAGTTTAATTAGCATGATAAGTGCTAGTACAATAGTCTGGTACAGAGCCTGGTATATCCAAGATTTTCCTTTATGGGATTGCTAATAAGCTCTGTAGAGTCTTCATCTCTAGACATACCCACTGAAACTTGGAATGCCTCCCGAACAGGAATGTATTCATCTTTATAGTGTTGCATAGTTTCAAGAAGGGTAGCCTCCTTAGCATCATGACTAGAGAGACCTCGAGAGGCAAATTGCTGAAAGACTCTGACAGAACCCAGAGGAATAACCCAGGCCTCTGAAGTCCTCTCTCTTTCCTGCTTAGCAGAAGTCTCTGCTCCACAGAGCAAGTTGTGCAGTGGGAACCAGGTGACTTCCAATGAGGTCAGTGTTAAATATTTGCTTATTCTATTCCCAATCTTCCTTAGAACGATATTTCCCCTGGCCACGCATGCATCAGACATGCACATTCCCTGGCAGATAGTGTACTAACTAACTCTCCTTCCAACTAAAGGGTGTGAAGAAAGGTCTCAGGACATATAAGGATATACCACATGTATCTAGTGAGAGATTTTCTTTCAAATGTTAGCAAAGTGAAAGCATAGTAAGGAAAGGGTGCATTGTCTCAATTTCATTATACAAACAAATAAAAGTACTTGCAGTTCCATGGAATTTTAACACAGTTAATCATAAACTTGATATTTGCATCTCACAGGCACTGAACATTGTGTAGTTACTGGAACTGGGTTAAACTGGTTTCGAAAGATTTGCCTGCTATAGCTATGTTCAAGGGTTAACCCTCACTCCCCTGCTCAGATGTTGGCAAAGGAAATCCTCCCATAATCACAAAGATTGGAAGTTAGCCTATGAATTGTTCACATCTCTGTCTTGCAGGTAGCTGCTTGCTTTGAGATGCCCTCAAAAGATCTGTTCTGGTATGACTCCTAAGGCTAACTCGAACCATGAAGGGTTGGGTTTTTATTGTCCTTTGTACCCATATATGTTCTTAGACCCTCCTTCACCCATTTCTGTGAAGCTATTCCAACTTCTCCTAATGGCAGATACATCCATTGCCTGACTCTAAATGCTGAAACCTTGGAGTCTTCTTTAATATCCTTTCCCAAATGCATGAATGTACTCTTTTAAATTCATTTGGCTCACATTTATACACCATGACAGAAATGTGCAGAAGAAGCTTCTCAGTTTATTCCTTCCTCAGTCATTCAGTCATGCAATGCTCACTCACACACACGCAGACATGCATGAAAATGCACTCATCCAGAATCCTGCTCTTCAGTGTCATGAAGAGAGAGAAGCTCACATTGAAGATCTTGGGCACGCACATATTCCTGCCGTCATGGGCCTTTGTTGGGCATATTCCTATTTGAGCAATCCAGGGGAATAGCACTGCTACCATAGATCCCTCATAACTAATCAAATCCATAATCTCTCAGCCAGATGCTCTGCACCTCAATTTGTCTGTCTCTGTATTCTGAGTTAGGACATGTGTTGTGCCATCCTGTCCTTAAACTGCTTTCAATCTAAATCTGGACATGGGTATTTGTGTCCAAGGTTGCCCTTGACTCCTCATCTGTTTCATTTTCCCATGCTGTGTGGATTACAAGGGTGACTGCCTTGCAAGTAGCTGATTACAGTGTGAACAATTTCCATTTTTTCATGTAACTGGTCCTTCCATTCCTTTTCAATCCCATTTTATTGGCTCCTAATGTGTTCTTTTAGCATCTTGTTGTCCTTATTTTTTAATTTTCTGCTTTCCCAGCACATAACAGAAATTATGCATGCTCCTTGTAGGTCTCTTCTAGAGGTTAGCTCCACCCAAATTCTCTTCTCTGAACAGTTTTTAAGTTTGGGAATGTTTAAACCATTTAGATTTTAAAAGACTCCATAGGGCTCTTAGGGAATCCAATACCCTTAAACTGGGAAAAGTTTACTCTGGTAAGACCCATTGCATCATAAGAATCAGCACTGTGTAGCTGGGAGCCGTGTACCCACTTGCAGGTTTCCTAAAATGTTTGATATATTCTGTATCTCAAATGCAATAGTGAAATATACTGGTAAGGACCTACATGCAGGAGTGAACTTGAACTCCTGTCCAGCCAACTTAAAGTGCTTTCCCTCACTTTTCTTACAACTGTACTACAATGACAACGTATCCACATGACACAAGATCTCTTCTAAGTTCTACAGCTGTGTTCAAGTTCCTACCTCTGTGGTCCTAGCCCAACCTGTTTCTATATTCACCAAATTTTGGGAGTGACAGGTGCAACACCCATGAATGGTTGTGCCTCTCCTGGTCGTTTGTGGTTTTATCATGTCCTGGTTTATGAATGTAACAGGAGAAGTATTTGAGCTGTACCAAAAGTTTATCTCACAATATCTGTGCTCCTTTTTTTTTTTTTTTAATCTTTGTGCATTACTTTATGTTTGCCTTCTTTATGCTCTCATAATTTTGCTTTGGTTCTGGCAGCATCAAAGTGTTTGCTAAGAGATTCAAACCACAACAGATAGAAAAGACCCATTAGGTCATTTTGCCCTGCTTGTTGTTTAACACCCTCTATTGCATAGGCACGAAGTTTTCCTCTGAGACATCATTCCACAGTCAGTATTGCCTCATAATAAATTTTAAATCTTTTGGAGTCCTGAAAAGGCAGTATACACAACTACATTCAAAATACTATTAGATATACGTTGTCAAAACCTCACAGAAATCCATGGAACTGTGTCAGCTCATATGGGCAAAAGATAGTCTTATAAATAGTTTCTTACCAATTGGTATGTTGTCTCCTTACAAACTTTTTAACATTTTTCCTTCAAATCAGATGGAAAACATAACTGATGCTGCACTGGATTTAGTGGTCTCCTCAGTGCTACATATCTTTGCCACAGACATTATTTATCATATTATTATATTAATCTTTCTCTCCTAATTTCTCATACACACTTATTCCTAACAG
The DNA here is from genome assembly GCA_013398055.1 of Ifrita kowaldi. Classification (NCBI taxonomy): domain Eukaryota; kingdom Metazoa; phylum Chordata; class Aves; order Passeriformes; family Cinclosomatidae; genus Ifrita; species Ifrita kowaldi. The sequence continues at coordinate 54,493 of VZRS01001680.1, forward strand.
TTTGCAACAATGTTACATTGAGTTGGTTTGACCACACTGAGGAGACTAAAAAAAACAAAAATTAATTATAAACCTATATTATCTCTAGGATTTCCATTTCTTTCTTTCAGTGTTTGTATAAGCAATTTGTGTTTGCCCTGACAGTTAATTCTGGCCATTTATTACCCTTATCTTTTCTATGGAAAACTTAATATGTCATTTATATTTTTTTCTTTCTACCCTGTCCCTATTCTATTTCTCAGGCAGATGTCTATTTTTTTTTCTTATGAATCTCTGTCTCAGAGCATGGACAGTTTTGCAGTGATCCTTGATAAGTTTCTTACATATTTTTTTCCTGCAAGTCCTTAAATTAACAGATATACACTTGATTTTGCCTTTTCTGTACCTTTAGACTGACATGATGAGAGAAACCACTGCAATGTTTTTAAGAAAAAAATCCAACTCTTGATCTGAGATGTGTGGCAAGGAGACCAAAAGGTCAAGGTCGTGCAGGTCCTCTCCAGGAACAGGAAAAGTGGTGCTTAAATGGTATTTTCTGGTTGCCAGATGGCTTTCTGGGAAAGGAATTTGAGGGGGTTTGCTTTTATCCCTTTGTTCATCAGGTTATGTAGTATCCCTTTTGAGGCATATCTGGATTTTCAGGATACGTCCTTCTCCTGGGGAGAACATACAGAACCAAGGAACTTTGTTACTCAATTATTTCAGTTTATCAGATCCAGCTAACAGAAAGCTGGAGTCTGTTTGACGACTGCTGTGTGTATGAAGAAGCTGTAGAAATACTAAAATATGCAGCTGTATTGGTTTAAAATTTCAATCTTCACAGAATTGTCTGCAAAGCTCATATTCTGCTGTGACCATTGCCAAGCCCCTCATCATTACTTTCTTTACTTACAATTTATCTAGACAGCGATCAGCAGAACTATAATGGACTTTTCCTTGAGATTGATTACGTTTGGAAAAATGCAGAAAAAATGCTTAGGCTGTTTTCTAGACCTATGCCAACATTTTTTCATATTTAAAAAAAATAATCAAATTTTTCCTTCTTTTCTGGGAGAAAAGGAGTCTGGTTTACAGAACTAAGTGCTAAGATCTGAAATGAGAATGAATGGTAGCTATGCTTTCAGTGTTTTACATAACTATAGAATACTAAGTGTTTTAAATACATGGTGCTCAGTCAGCTCAAAATTGATACCTTGAATTAATAAACAACTTTGTCTTGATCTTTTTAGGATTCTCCATTAAAACAGGCGCAATAAATTATTACCTTCTTACCCCACTAGGGATTCATAAAGACCAATAAATGTTTTTGTGCTAATACTGTAATGTTAGTGCTAATGCATTAGTACAATGTAATACACTGATCTACATATATTAAATGTTTATTTACATTATAAATACATGTGTAACTGTAATACCTAAAATACCATGAGGATGAACAGCACAAGAAAACTCATGAGGAAATGAATAGAAGTTTTCAGCACAAGTTTGATTCATGTGCAGCAAATACAGTTGAGGGCCACTCCCTGTACGCATAGTATTGGGTAGCTTCTCTTTGAGTGATACCCCCTAGTCTGTGCCCTAAGTACTGTGCCTCCCAACCTGTCACAAACTAATAATGTTCTCTTAGTTCTGTTCCCTATGTACAGTTTCTAGGTTTTGAATAAGTGGTGTGCAGAGATGGCTGTTTTGGCATTGAGTATCCTGTGGGTTAATCCCACGAATGAAGCCTTTAGCTCCCCCCTACAGACCTCTGCCAGTGGTACTCAGAGTAGCTGCTGGACCAAATGGAGGACTCATTGGAAAATTTGCTTTTTCAAGCTGGTGGATGTACAAGAATAGCATTTGTTATCTGCTAGGAAAGACTTGTGAAGCCAGAAGTGGAGAACACTTGCTGCAAAAGAAAGCTGAGGGAATGAGGCTCTGCCTCATGAATCCATTATGTGGATTATGATTTGAGGGGAGAACAGTGGAGGCTGTCTCCCTGGACTTCAGCAAGGCTTTCAACACTGTCTCTTACAACATCCCCATAGGCGAACTCAAGAAGTGGGGTCTGTCTGAATGGGAGGGAGGTGGATTGAAAACTGGCGGGGTGGCAGATCCCAGAGGATCAGTAGCACAAGGTCGAGTTGAAGGCCTGTCACTGGTGGTGTCCCCTGGTGTCCAATGCCAGGCCCAGTCTTGTTTAACTAATTCACCAAGGAGTTGTAGAAAGGGGCAGAGGCCTCCTCAGCGAGTTCCCTGCAGCCACAAAGCTGGCAGGAGTGTCCCATACCCCAGAGGCTGTGCAGCCCTTCGGCAGCCTCAGCAGGCTGGAGAGATGGGCAGAGAGGGACCTTCTGAAATTCAAACAAGGCCAGTGCAGGGTCCTGCTCCGGGGACCAGCACACGCTGGGGGCTGAGCTGCTGGAAAGCAGCTCTGTGGAGAAGGACCTGGGGGTCCTGGTGGACAGCAGGCTGTCCATGACCAGCAGTGCCCTTGTGGCCAAGAAGGCCAATGGTGTCCTGGGGTGCATTAGGAACAGCACTGCCAGCAGGTTGAGGGAGGTGATCCTGCCCCTCTACTCAGCCATGGTGAGGCCTCAGCTGGAGTGTAGTGTCCAATTCTGGGCTCCTCAGGACAGCAGAGACATGGAACTCCTGGAATGGGTCCAGTGAAAGACAACAAAGATGACTGGGAGAGTGCACCATCTCTCTTATCAGGAAAGGCTGAGAGATTTCAGCCTGTTCACCCTCAAGAAGAGATGAATGGGAGAGGACCTTATCAACATCTATAAGTATGTGACAGGAGGGTGTCAGAGGGTGGAGCCAGACCTTTCTCAGTGGTGCCAAGCAGCAAGACAAGAGGCAAGCGGCAGAAAGTGATGCACAGAAGTTCCACCTTAATACGAGGAAGAAAACTTCTTTACTGTGAGGGTGAACGAGCACTGGAACAGATTGCCCAGAGAGGTTGTGGAGCCTCCCTCACCGGAGATACTCAGGATCTATCTGGATACAATCCTGTGGCATGTGCTCTAGGCTGACCCTGAAGGTTGGACCACATGACCCACTATGACCCCTCCCAACCTTGCCCATTTTGTGATTTTGTGATTCTGTGATTTGTCAATAAGCTTTTTTACCTTTGATTGGATTTTATTGGGAATGGTAAACAGTGCACTCTTAATTTGACAGCCTGTTGTAATCAGTCCGTGCTTCAAACATAAATGTTCCTGAGCTTTCCAAAGAAAAGGCAGTAATATTTCTTACTATAAATACAAAGTACAGCGCTTTCCTTAGCCTTTTTTAATTTGTCAGAAAAACATATACTAGTATGGATGAAAATTACTCAAAATTTTGTTGAAAAGCAAATGTCCATGATGGAAAATTTCAACTTAGCCAAAGTGCTAAAGGGTAAAATTTAGCAAACTGTGAAGAAAAAATTACAAGGTCTTGCAAGCCTAAGTAATGGGCAACCTTAGTAATAGGTGGCATTTGCCTACAACATAGAACACAGCTTGGAAATAGTATCCGTCCTATTTCTTCTGGCTTCTCTACTGATGTTTTTACAGAAAGTGTATTATTTTCCATCAAAGTTTATGAATCACTTCTGATTTTGATGCAGCAGAATGAAGGCTGGAATCTCATCCTCTGTATTCTCAAATTGCTTGGCATGTCTAACCTACGTATCAGCTTTATACCCACCTTTTGATATTCCACTGGAATTTAACAAACGAAGCAGAAATTAATATTAATGAAGAAGTAGAAATTACCATACATTTGTTCTCTGTTTTCATCAGGTGTCAGACATTACAGTAAGAGACGCCAATTTAAGAATCTAGACAGATTTCGGTAATTTCCTTGATGCTTGATGGCTATAATTAAATTAATTCTGGGAATCTGCACTGGCACTTCTGCCATACTGTGATTGTGGCCTCCAAGTTCCTAGTTATAAAGTTTTTAATGTTTTCTCTGCCACCTAGAATTGTGTGGGGACCAAATTCATGTTAATTTTGTGGCTGCAATGCTAAAGAAGCATATGCAGAGGGAAAGGTCTGACTGTCTCTGAAAGCCACCCGTAATCCTCTCTGTGCTGAACCACATGTAAGTGTCAATAAGCATACTTGGGAGCATGGGGGCAGCATAGTTGGCCAGGTAGGGCAGTAAATTTAGGGAGCCACCACCCTGTGTGGCACCCTGCCTTTGAAAATAGCACAGTAATAAATAATGCATGCTGGTGTGCCGACCAAGCTAGCTTCACCTTGTCCAGACCTGTTGGTACAATGTGCTTTTTTGTCTGTCTGGAAGTATTCTGCATCTTAGCAACCAGAGCTGTCTCTGCCCTTAGGAGCTGAAACAGAAAAGGCCAAGAGTCACACAAACAGAAAGTGGCATTCCAGTCTCAGTACCACATTGGAACCATTTTCTTCTGCTTTTGCTGATGTCCTGTTTAGCAATAGGAAAATTCTGCTTTCCCTATCTACGTTGAGATCCAGTGGTCACATCCTCCTGTGGTGCTTCTGCAGCATATAGATGAGATGTATTTCAGTGTGATTCTTTAATCTCCCATGTTTTGCTCAGTGGCACAATGTAAGACTTGGGTTTCTTGCTAAAGGTATCCTTCCTGGGAAGGAAAGTGCTCTTTACTGCTTGCTAGTTCTTTGCTTCTTAGCTTTTCCTGCTCTGGACTGATCATTCATGCTGATATTATGCTAAGGCATTATTTTGATGATGAAAGCTACAAATACTCACCAAGACATGACCTGGTATGCAAATACTTGGACTCAGTGACATGAATGCTTAGAGAAATCTTGTAAGTGCTAGGTCTACTTATCAAAATTGTTGCCCAGATGTCTGCAGGGACAACCTTAACCCTCGGTGTTGTGTCTACAAGACAATACAGCTCTCCAAGATGGGTATTTACAGTCTTCCTTCTTCCTCAAGGACAACTTTCTTTGATAGGCGAGAATCAATGGAAGCCATGGAACTTGACCTAACCCGAGTGAGAAATGACTGAATCTTCCCAAGCAACACTCGTACACAGGTGCACCTTATCTATGTGAACAAAAGGAACTTAGTTTTTAATTGGTGTTAGTGGGGATGATAGGAACAAAGGTGACATTCCTTGAGTCTGAGATCCATTATTTATCTTGAAATCAGGTTCAGCATAAGTAATATTTGTGAAATATTTCCCCTACATTGACAATGAGCCTTGATTAATAATTAATAGTATCTCTGGATGTTGAAGGACAATTCATTCCCTGTGCTTGGTAAATCTAGCACTGAGAACTCTTGTCAGCATCTGTCAAGGGAAGATTTATGATGAGACTTGGGACCAAAAATGAGCAAAGACTAAAAAATTCACTTCACACAGACCACTGAACAGTCACTGAATAATAATATTTAACATTTCTTGTTTTACGCATACAAATTAATGAAACCTCAAAACCTTCCCACATTACTGCATTTTTAACTGTTTCCATGTTGGTGCCTTTCCTGACTAGTGAAATAATGAGAAACATATTTTCATTTGGGCACCTGGTTTCCTGCTCAGGTTCATGGTTGCAGGCTGGAGGGGTAACTCACACATGGTCAAGGAAAACTTTGGACTGAGCACATCTACTGATTCTCTGCCCTGCTAACCTGCTAACCTGCATATAGCTGAACTTTCATACTCAACCCCATATACCCACACATTGATGATTTTTTTCCTCATTTTGTTTCTTACCTACTCTTAAATATCTGGAGAAGCTGAAAGACGAATAAACTCCCCTTTCATGCATTTTTCAGGATTAGGAATGCATAAAAGAAAGGATTGAGCCCATCACATGGGCTCACCCCGTCCACCTCCCTGCCAGCACAGGGTTATTCCACACCATGCATCTTCTAATGTTATTTCCAGACTAATTTTAGTTTAGGACATTCCTGCTTTTCACTTCTCCCCATTCTAATTATGGTCTCCCTATCTACCTGAAATAACCTCCATTTAAAAAAAAATAAAATAAAAAAGAAGGGATGGTCTTAAAAAAACAACCACAAAGAAATCAATCCCTCATCCATTACCAGGTTTTTCTTTTGTTCTGGAGCCACGCGTGTAACCCGGTTAGACCTGTTCTCTTTGAATGCCGAGGACTGAGCTGGCCTTATGCAAACGCTCTCAACCTCATCTTGGTTGTTGTCGTTGCAGATCCAATCAAACGAACAGGAAGTGACCTAAGGAATTCCCCTATTGGCTGCTTGAGTGTTCAGCAAAATGTTTTAAAATTAGTATCACATCCATTTATCTTCACTCCTGGGAGTCTTTAGTTGACATAACCTAGTACCTGTGCTTACCCAACCTACTGTTCTGTAGACAGTTTTCCCATTGCCTCAGTTCAGGATTTCCACTCCAGAATCTGCAGCTAAATGAGGTAAGGTGTTTGGGGCATTTATTTTTTTTCTTAAATGCACTTCCTTTAAAATAACATCAGTGAAAATAATTAAAAAAAAAAAAATTCTGCTGGACTCCTGGCCACCATGCCAAGCCTCTCTTTTCCCACTTTGGAACAGCAGCTAAACTCGTTTAATCAAAAGGCTTTTTAATGTTACAATAAAGATTTCTGCTTTCTTGGTTTGAACTTGTATCTTCTATTTAAATATTTCTGTTGTGTTTATGTTTAAGTGGGGCCAGATTCTGAGAATCTTTTCTGTTACGATGTATCTCGTAATATTCTGGGTCCCAAATCTGCTACTTTGTCGACAGAGTTGTCATCTGTTCAGTACGACAAAGGGTGAAAAAGTGGACTTTCCCAATGCTATTGAGAGTGCTTGTGTCGCAGAACCGGGAGATATTCCACAATGATAGTGTTTTGGTTCCTTTTAGTGATGAGAATGTTGAGGGACATTGTGTTTGTAACAAAAAAGCCTAAAGTACATTTATAATTTGGCTTGGTTTCAACCTCAAGGCAATTTCTTGGCAGTTGTGTGGTGAAGGAGGTTCTGCTGATCTTAGTTCTGTCTAAGCAAAAACACTGCACAGAACCCAGCTCAGGCACTGGGTAGGTAAATACAGTGTGAGGCCCGCAGTGTCTTTGCTTGTTTAATTTGTTTCTGTTCCAATGGTAATTTTATTTTAATAGAACCAGAACTGGCCCCTTAAGGTATAGACACAATTGTTTAAGTAGTTATAGAAGAGAATGTAAAGAAGAAGTTGCTCCAAATCTGTGTTGATTTTGTAAAATATGTGTAATGGGCTTAGTGACAAATGTTTGCATTTCACCACATGAGACATTTTAAGCACATACTTGTGTGTATGTTGTTATAGAGTTATTGAATTATATCAGTAATGTGCTTTTTGATTACTTCATCTAGATATATGTTGTGTTTGCTTCTAAAGTACATCCAACTATCCTTTCTCTCCTTTCTTTCCCATTTTTTAGAATTAAACAATTACTAGAGTTAAACAAGCTCATAATGACAGAAATATACCTTGAGGTAAAAGTTTCATTTAGTAATTTTATTTATACCTGTCTCACATGACACTGTGTTAAACAGATCTAACTGGCACCAGTATTTCCTGCAATTGGTGAAAACTTCAGTGAAATTAAAAAATGCGCTCCTTTAAGTTTTGCTTTGATAGCAAATTTGCAGGGTGTAGTCTAAGCCAGTTTTCTGACATTTATTTTGCACAGTAGAAAATACTAGAGCTGGAAAATATAGCAGTTTTATATTTAATGCAAATGCAGAAACTAAAGAAAATGGTTGCAATTAAAACTAGAAAAACAACAGGATTAAGGTGTTTCACTTATAAATATCACAATGACAGTTTAATTCCTGCCCCTTACAATTTTCAAAACCAAGTGACTGTTGCAATAACAACACAGAACTTGCCAGAATTTTTCAGAGATAATTACGTGACTTCAAGTAGAGCTTATCTTGTAGAAAACTTCCAGTCTTGAAAAAAAAGTCCTAAAGTTCAGTGATGAGAAATTCCCCAGAATGTTTTTAAGTGCTCCAGAAATTAAATACCATTCTTCTAAAAATATTTTATCTCATTTTCAGTCTGACATGGTCTCGCTTTAACGTTCAGCCACCTGATTTTGTTGTCTTTTGATGGTTATTGTGAAGTTCCTGTGAGTAGTAAATTTCTGTTCCTTGTGTAGTTAGCTGGGGATAAGTCCTTTCTTAGCCTGGTCTCTGATAATTGTGGTAGTCTGAGCTCCAAAGGCTATTCCTTTTCATGGAGAAACTTACAGTACAGTGAAGGATCTCAACCTGTTTCACTGTAAGCTTTTCCATCCTTTAATCACTTCAATGCTCTCCTCTAATTTTTCAACATTAACTGTGAAATTTGGATGTCAGGATGGGTCAGAGTCTGTAGGAACAGCAGTGCCAAACAGAGATATTATGAGTCAATATACTGGGAATTCCAGTTCAGGGGTTTAAGAAGTGTGCCCAAGGCTTTCTTAGAGCCGCCATCCTCCAGACACCCTTCTCCCCCTTGAGCACTGGTCCTGTGTGCAGAGATGAGGTTATCATTAGCAGAGTCACTGTTTCCTTGCATTTAGCATTTCCATTTTTTTTCTACTCCAAGTGTCACTTGTAAATCCTGTAAGAATGGTAAAAATACATATTTCCCCCAAGTCCTGATACTAAAGGCTCTCTCATCAGATCAGATATATCGCTTTGCTTGCCCCAGCACAAGTTAGGTCGTGCTTCACAGCATCCTGTAGGGTGACAACCATATATTGCCCCCATCGTGGTGAGATCAGGTAGTAGAATGTGGTCTGTTTAACATGGGATATTATTACCCTCTTGTCACCTGAGACAATATGCTGTGGTACTGCCATAGTAATTTCTTATTATTTTAGATATTCTCAGGGTGCTGTGGGTTTTCAGCAGTGGTGGAAACAGACAGTAGAACAGTTGGACAAATGAAAAATTAAATCATTTAGCTCCCACTCAACTTCTTTAATGATTTTTCATTCCCAGTGGATTTTATTGTTAACATCAGTACTTGTTATGTCTGGGAGGTGCAAAGTAGCAAATTACAATGGAGAGAAATTAAACTAATAAAGAAAAATCATCCAGAAACACAGATGGAGAGAGATTAGAGAGGAAGAAAGAAGGATTTCTGTAGGTGCATCTGAGTTTGGACAGGAGTGACCTGTTAGTCTGTTGCATGTCCCACAGCAATTTGCACCAAACTCCCCTGTGAGGATGGAATTCTACACCTGCTGAAGAAGTGTGTATTTATGTACAATTCTCACAGAACAGGATTAAAGATTTTATTGACTCAGCGAAGTCAGAGAACTGCCCACAAGCCACGACACCTTTCCAGAATCAGTGCTCAGCTTTCCTTCCTTGTTCACCCCTTCCACGCTTTTTAAGAATATGTCTAACGTAGTGTCAGGGCCAAACCAGGGAAACTTTTCACTAACTGTAATGCAGCCTGGATCTGTTCTGTGGAGCCTACAGTCACATGCTTTCTGTTGCTGTTAACTTGTTTGAATTCAATCCTCACAAAATTGTCTGACCTCTTTCTGCAATACTGTGAATACCATCTCTGTGAACTGGGGCAGTGACCTACTGTACGGAGAAACACGTTGGAAAGTGGGTGCTCCAGGACAGACCTGTCTGGCTTAAAAATTCATCACTGTGCTGAGATCAAGATACAGATAAAAATGAACAACCCCTTCTTAACCTGAGGCAGTGTGCCCACCCTTTATAAGATTTTCTGTGGGCTTACAGGGCTCTCTTTCTCATCAGCCTTCCTACAGTTGTAAAGTAGGCATTCTTGCTGAGGTATAGGCATTCCTGCAACAAGCAGCACATAAAAAGAAAACGGCCACAAGCTTAGTTGTCATTTGTCATTACTAATGACACACAATATTAGGATGTGGTGGAACGAAGCGTGAAGGCTTTGCTGTACACAAGGAAATGAACAGAAACACTATTTTTGTAGCTAGCATAGTTTGTGATGTTTAATGAAGTAAGGTCTCTGTCTAATCTCACAGCTTCATTACTACTGAATTTCAACCATAAACTCATGGAATTTTCTTTGTAATAATAAGCGCCTTGTGAGCATTAGTGAAGTTCAACACCATCTTCAGCAAAGCGCTCTGGCTTCAGCTGCTCAGCCAGCCCAGTGTTCAAGGGCACTTCAAGATCTCTAACCACAAATGTCTGAGTCTCTCCTTCACTGTCCCTGCCTCAGCACACTCTGCAGCTTACATGTATTATGGTCAGTGATGATCCAAGGAAGTATTTCTCTAAGTTTTCAAGAAAAGGGTACATTGTAAACTTGGTAACAGTGAAACTCACGATTAACACTGCTGATCGAAAGGCTAAGCAAAGAAGGATTTGTTCTCACAGCCGGTATACAAAAAAAGTAAGGATTGATTTGGTTTTTGTGGAAGTCATCAGGAGTCTTAGTGTGAGAGCTCCTTTGAGCTCTACTGGGGATGCAGTTTGCACCAAATCCCTCACTAAATACCTAGAATACTTGGGGCATTTGTTGGTCGTTGGTCTACAGACGGGCAAGAATGAGTAAACATGGAGTCATGTAGCCAGTGGAGCAATTGACGGGCATTTGGCATTTTGCATGTCTCCCTCTGAAGAAGAACCCTCAAAGACTGCCTTTCCAAAAGCTGACATTGCACATGGTTATCATTACCTATTCCTCTGCTGATCTTGTGAAATGTACTTCACAGGGAAGAGTATGGGAACTAGTAGATAGAGCAGCCGAGTGGAGCTGGGTAATCACTGGTTATAGACAAATAAGATGGGGTAATAAAAGAGAGTTGCTTTGTAATGGTGGAACGAAAGTAATTCTACCTAAAGGATCTACAAAACTTTAGAATAAAAATTCCTGCCTATTGTGGAGGAAAGATACAGACATAAACATTTGAGATATTTTCTCATCTCACTGTCAGATGTAGCCAGAATAGTCTCCTGAGCACCTATAAGTCTGTAAGGATTAAGCAACTATATGTAAAAATATGTTCTAGTGCCATCATAGGAAGAATTGATTTAGTTTTTAAAACTGTTCCAGGTTTTCTTTCATTTAGCAGTTAGCTGGTAACTAATTTGTGTTGCTATATAGTTAAAGAACCCTTGTAAAACTGCCCAAGATGCTATGGTCAGGAATCAGAGTAAGTCCATGATATCGTGATTACCCCCAAACTTTCTTAATGATTTTTACTGCAACATGTAATTATTATTACACAATAATTTAAAAGCTTGCATCTTGATGATGCACTTTCAAAGTATGCTTGGTTAAGCAATTGTCTCATAGATTGGAGGGGCTTTATCAGGGAGTCAAATTCTGACACGCTCAAGGGTGCTGTTCTCATCTCTTTTGCAGTGAGATCTAACATAGTACTCACATAAAAGGCTCAATATTCCCAGGCACCTGCCCTGACAGAGGAAGATGAAAAAGTTTTAGAAGACTGAATTAATAGGTGATTAGATAAGTAAGATATCCTTATAGACTTACCAAAATTGGAATGTACAAAATGTAATAGATGCAGTTTTTTCTACATTTAGTGACTTGCAGATACCCTTACCCTCTCTAAGACTTTTAATGATGGAGCTGTAATATTTTGTAACAACAGGTAGAAACTTCCCTTCCTTCTTTAAAATCTTCAATGATTAAATATTTTTGGACGAGAGTCAATCCCATAAATTTCTTTGTCTGCGTGTTGCTGATTCCGACAGTCACAACAAACATCCTGCTCTAAATATATGGAATCATAGATTCATTTAGGGTGGAAAAGATCTCTAGGATCGTTGAGTCCAACCATTAACTCAGCACTGCTGAGTCTACTTGTAAACCAGGTCCCTAAGTGCCATATCTACGTGTATTTTAAATATCTCCATGTGTGGAGACCCTGCCACTTCCCTGGACAGCCTGTTCCAATGCTTGATAACCTTTTGAGTGAAGAAATATTTCCTAATATTCAGTTAAGACTCCCCTGGTGCAACTCAAGACCATATTCTCTCATGCTGTCACTTGTCACCTGAGAAAAGAGACTGACACCCTAACTCCTTTCAGGTAGTTGTGGACAGTGATAAAGTCTCCTCTGAGCCTCCTTTTCTCCAGGCTAAAAAACCCCAGTTCCCTGCCTGCAGGTTTTGCCCTGTGCTGCAGTAGTTTTTTTTTTTTGCAGGAACACGTACATGGCCTGAGAGCTGGGGTGCCCAGGGCTGCCCTTCCGCAAACCCTGGACTAAAAGCAGCAGATCAAGGCATCAGCCTTCCTTATGCTATGACATATCTTCAATATTTAAAAATCTAATGAAGATTTAATCATTAAAGATAAAAAAAGGACAAAAAAACTCCCCAGCGTGTGAAAGTAGCTGTTATAAGGAGCACTGATAATACTCCTTTCCCAGAACATTGTTAAAACAGGTATAATTCCATGGTAATAAATCTAATTTTTTGAGGAAAATAGTTGTTTGAAGTAGTCTGAAAATATTTTTATTGGTTTTGTTGGGGAAATCTTTTCCAGTTACATTGACAGCTGAGATACACAGCAGTACAGGGGAGCAAAAAGAACTGGAGAGAGCAAGGTTTTTTTTCCGATTTCTAACTTGTCTAGCCTCCCTCCTAGAGACCAGCTACAAACTCCACAGTTGCTGTAAGACCTGGCATTCTTGTGCCACAGATAGATAATTGAAGATGATATTTTAGTCTGTTTTACTTGTTACAGGATTATGATGTATTGACGGAAACTTAATTGTTCAGGTCAGTCAGTCTGACTAATTAAAAGGCAAAAGATTAAAGAGAGAGGGGAAAAAAGAAAAGAAAAATTTAAAAAAGAAAAGCAAAAGAAATAAGCAGAAAAATGAGGAAAAAAGGTATTCAGTGAAAAAGAAGGAATGGGATCACAAACTTCACGTCCTGGTTTGGTTTGAGACAGTCAAAGGCTGCCTGCATTTCAGGATTAGTGCGGTTGGGCTCTGCAGTGAGCTCCCTGGTCACCATATGCACAACAGCCATATTAGGCGGGTTTATTGCTCCCAGCACAGCTGCTCTGGGGTGATATTACTGCCCGTGTGCCTTAGTTTTGTGCTTCACATTTCTGCCTTTTACAAACAATTCCACATGGCAGAATCACACATTTGATACTTGAACAACCTGAATATAGGTTTTTACACATCAGTTAATTCCCTATTGCCAGGGAACTTTCTTTTAAAAATTCCTATCTTTCATTGTGATTAAAAAATCCCTATTGCCAGGGAACTTTCTTTTAAAAATTCCTATCTTTCATTGTGATTAAAAAAGAAAATTAAAAAAACTCCAAACAGCAAAAAATCCTAAACAACACAAACAAACAAACCCCAACCAATCAACCAAAAAACCCAAACAAACAACAACAACAACAAAAAAACCAAACAAAAAAGCAAGGGAAAAAACCCATAGAAATAGCCACAGTTCCACAGAACAGAAATTTTGAATTTCAGCCAGCTCTGCTTAAGAATTTCTAGCTCATTTTCAGGATCATACATAGGTCAAGGGCAGCTTTTTGATTTAATATTTCAAGTGTAGATTTGATTGTTTGGCTAACTTATCATTCAAATCTCTACTAGTCACATAATAGCCATGATGCATAGAAGAATCTTGGTTTTAGTCTGAACAGGTCTCTTTCTTTCTTGAGAGTTCTTTCTCTTGTTTAATACCTTCTCTCTGCCCTCAAAAAAACCACATTCAACCTAACTCATCTGCATGTTGAAAGATTTCCTGGAGACGTGATGCAGTGAATAGCAATGGAGCTAGAGCTGGAAGATAGGAGTTGGACTGACTTCTCCATTGACTTGTTATGTGACTTAAGTGAATGATGTCAGTGTCTCAGTTTCTCAGTTTTCCTATTTGTAATGTGGATGAAATGCTGGTTCCTTCCTTCGTTTCTGTGTTTTGTGCTATTTACTGCCTTTGCTGTATGTGCGGACTCTTCCTTCTCTGCTCCATGGTTGTCAGTGCTTCAGGAGTTCTTCCATCACCATAGATGCTATTAGAGTAGATGAGCCCTGCAGGCTTAATTTTAAGGAGAACTTAAAAGTAGCTCAGTTCCCAGCTGAGTACCTACTTCTCATGGACTCAATGTTATTTTTTTCTCTGTGAAATAGTAGATTAAGAGTTGGAGTGTGTGGGTTCATATGGGAAAGTGAACCCTCCCAGTCTTTCAGGTTTTCTTTATCTCTCAAGTAAGTTCCTTTACTTTTTACACATAATTTGCTGCTTTTTCCTAGTAATTTTTGAACCACTGTGTCTTAGCTGCTTTTTCTTTATGTATTTTGTATGATACTACTTCTGACTTTAGTCTTAGAACAGGGTGTTACTTTGACTGGTTCCGTTGATGGAAAAGAATAGTATTGAGCTCTTTTCTGACACCAGGTTATTCGGTAGCAAAGGACTATTTGTGAAACAGGAGAGAGTTCACGTAAGAATTGAAAGAGCACATTTGTACAAAAACCCAATGGGAAAAGCTCTACCGTCAAACCTGCCCCGGCTGTCGAGGCAGATACCTGGCTTTGCTTTTTTTGTTTATATTCCAACAAATCAAAGTTGACCTGTGTTGTTATCGGAGTAGAGCAGCAGGTGCAAAAAAATAACTCTGCTGCCAACTCAAACGAAAGGGTAAGACTAATACCCTCTGGGAGGTATTGAGGAGATAACAGAGCCATGCCAGCAACTGAATTAACGGCTCTATTTACGGTGGGTTTTACTTAATAACCTGCTCCTAACACTGACACATAAATACTCCATTGTATTGTTTAACGCAACCACTGGAGAAATCAATGGAAACAGGATGGGCAGCTCTTGCTGTGCCAGGTGAGAAGGAGCGACGCCACGAAAGCATTGCTCTTCTAACCACAGGCAGGAGGGAAACAAGGAAGGTGTTCTTGGCTTTTACAGAAGTGGGGAGACATAATTTCCCGCAACTGCTTGACTTACCTGTAGAAAGTGGCTACAGAGCAAGGAAACCTCATTCCCCCATTTTCTGGTTGCTTTTAATAAAGGCAGTGAGCATAAATAGGCGGTGGCGTATATGTAAAGTACTGTCCCGGTGCCATGTGGCTCTGGGAGGCTCACAATCCTGGGAGCAGGGGGGAGTGAGCCTGCTGCCACACCCAGCAGCAAAGCAGACAGCTCTTGTGCAGCCACTGGAGTGGGATGCCAGGGAAGCGGTCTTGCAATCTCTTACTCTTTTTACAACAAATACAGTGTGAAGAAACCGCACGGATACAGCTGGGCTCCGAGTAAATGTTTACTAAAACACACAAACATGAAAGACTGAGTGGTAGGCAAAGTAATGGTCTGACAGAAGCTTTCTGAAACAGGGTCAGTGAGCTCCACTGGGCTGTTTCAGTGATAGCCACCCACTTGGGGACAACTTCCTTTGCAAACAGAGGCTCACCTTGGGATACTTGGTAGTCTGGGGAGGAATGCAGGGCAAGCAGGTGTCCTGGATGAAGCTATCCCAGAGGTGGGATCAGCAAGTCCCAGTTTGGTACTAGGGAATGTGGTAGAGGAGTTAATAGCCGAATAAACCCTCTCTGTCAGCTCTGCAGAATGACCCTTCCCACCATGAACCTTGCATTGCCTCTGCTACATCTCCTCTTTGAAATATGCTTTTCCTATCCCATCTGCAAAAAAGTATGGTCGTATTGTGGTTAGTCAGGCAGTGGGTTGTAACATGGTATAAATACTTCTATCAACTAGGCTGAATCCCCAGAAAGCTGCATAGTTTAGCATAAAATTCTTTATGCTTAATTTCCAGCTTCTCTGTCCTAGTTAATTTGTGCTGCGACCCTCACATATTTAATGAAGAAACACAATCAGTTTGTTGATTGAATGAATCAATTAATGTAAGAAGTAGTAGTCCAAAAGGAAGATTTGCACATTCCTCAAGACGCTTTGCTGTTTTGGGTCTCCATCCCAAGTTCCTTATTCTGTTTGGTTCTCACTCAGAAACCAGCCCTAAAGAGGAACCTTGCAGTTTCCAGGCAGATGCCCTTTATGAAAACAAAATATATGAAACAGAGTTTACAAAAAGGAAAAGAGAAAAAACACAATTGCTTTTTTTTTTTTTTGAAAGTAGGCAAATTAGTGGTTGTTACTGTTGAAAACCAGACTAGTTCCATAACAAAAGAGAAGTGTTGGTGGTGATAGTGGTTGAAGTAAACTTCCACATGAAATACTGGCTGCTGCTGCAGTATATATCTGAGTGGCTGTTATGTCAGCAACGAGTCAGCCTCTAATGAGAGACAAACATGAATACAAACACAATTATTACTGTTATTATTGTCATTATTCACTAACAACTGAACAGTCACACAGGCCATATTAGCAGTATGGAAAACAGTTCCCTCAATATGCTGTTAGTCTTTAAAGCAATGCAACGAGAAGCTGTCGTTGAAGGTAGAGGGAAGTGGTTGGGGAACCAGAGCCAAGGGAAAAGAAGGTGTTAGAACATGATGGTAATATTTTGTTAGCTGATGAGGTTCACGCGTAATTATAGACGTGTGGCTTGTCAAGTTACAGGGCCATCTAGAGTGCTTTTTGGCCATTTGTATATTTAGTGTATTGTAAGCAAAAGAAAGGTGTTTAGCAAAAGGAGATTAGGAAGATGAGCTGGCTCCTGGTTAGAGGAAGGATGTACCAGAGAGATAGGAAGGACATGAAAGGAGGTGTGGAGTTGTTCCATGAGGTGTGGTATTAAGTGCTGAAAGAAGAATAAAGAGCAAAGGCAGTTTTTCCCATTATTGTGTTTCCAAGACTCTGTATCCCTGAGGCTAGCCTGATGAATCTATGGCAAATGACTTCTAAATATTCAGGAAAAAATGGTTGACCCAAATTATCATGAACTTGCTGAGGTGGTGCAGACAGTAATGAAAGCATCGCTATATACCCATCAAAGCCAACTCTGAAAAATGGAAAAGAAAATAGCCTGCTTATTTTTGGCCAGTTTTTAGTGAATCTGTCTGCTTGTTCCAAACATTCTAAAAATACATTACTGCGAATATAATCCAAACATCTATCACAAGAAATAATTTTTTTTCTTGACTCACTTTTGTCTCAGCTCTATGATAGCAATTTCATTAATATTGTATGGATCTGTGCACAGAACTTCTGCAAAAAGGAGGAAGAGTTTTTTGACAGTAAAATAAATGGTGATACTTTTTTCGTATTCAAAAACTAGTGACATGGCAAGAAGATGCACATCTAGCCTGTGATGTGACAGGAAAGCATGGATCTGAAACACCAGATCCTTGTTAAATGGCAAGTTCCATTTCACTGATTTCTCTGCTAAAGTAACATGACAACGGGTGAAATTTGCAGAAGTACAAACCTTTGGTAGTTAACACTGTCAGACACATCTATGCCTCTAGGAGTCTCTTCACAATCTGCCTTCTGTTGGCTTCTGATTTTGAAAAACAAACAAACAAAACCCCTCCTGTTTTAAAATTCTTCCTTTTATTTTCATTTTACTAATGAGTACCTTGAAAATTGAAGTCAGTTCATATGAAGATTATTGGGAAAAAAAGGGGTCAGAGAAAAACAACCTATGAAACTTTGCATATCATCAAGTGATTTCTTTTCTTGCATTTATAAAGTGAACTTTGTTCTCTCTCAAAAAGGAAACTGAGCTGTGGTTTTGTCTTTAAATTACATCGTTAAAAGAGAGATAAGAACCAAACCCAAACCCTGGAGCAGAGGGATAGCTCAGATACAGATCTAGATCCTAACTTTTCTACCCAAGGTTCTCTTTAGTTAAAATATATATGCAAGATTTTGAAGCATCCATATGAACATGTTAAAACAACCACCACATATCTCTTACAAAAGTTGCCTTGTAGTGCATCATGAAAATAAGATCTTCAGTAATAAAATATTCCAATAAAGCTTTATTTGATTTTGTTTATCATGATCCTATCTGTAATGTAGGTATATGTTAAACACTCCTTTTCTATTCATCTTCCTTTTTTTGGTCTTTCAGTTTACCTTCATGTATACATTTAATATACAAGGTTCAAAGAAAACAAAAGAATAAACCAAAGTCTTCCTTTCCAAAAGCCCACAACAGTAAATGATCAAGGTCTCAATGTGGTCTCTGAAAGCTCACCAAGAGCTCACCAGTTTTGCACATGCAAAGGTGGGTTTATGCATATGAACCACAGCTGTGTACTCCAAAAATACGTAAGCATAGAAACATACACTTCAGAGGTGTAGTAAGAAAAAAGATTAGCCCCAAAGGCCCAAACCAGAATCCTGAATACAATGAATTTTGGAGATTATTTAGAAAATTTTATTATAAAAATGTTTCCTTGAACTTTATAGTCATAATGTGATTCAGTAAACAGATTTTGTTACTATGGCCCAAAGGCACATGTGATGGATTAAAAATGAAATGCATCAAATGCTCAGTATGTTTTGCAACAAATATTGAGTGTGATCAGAGTATTTCTTCATATGAACTTTCTTCAAAGCTTTCTAAGAGTTTTTCAGTTCTCTTGGTGGTGAGTCTTGAGGTTATCATCAAACAGGTCAAGCTGCATAGATTGTCACCTCAATGGTACCTTGCGGGCCATAGCAAAGTGGTCCAAAGTTGAGCTTTTTGTTGTGAAGCAGATGCCTTTGAGTAATCAGCCTGCAGATGATTGTTTCTCTTGAGGCTTCTCTCTGCTCTATAGGCACTATAGGTATGGAAACAAGGAAGTGTGTGATAGTTACAAGTGGATCTACATGGCCAGAAGAGATGCTAACACACTGCAGAAAAGGTCACATCTGAAAGTGAGCCATGGAAAGGATGCTATCTTGTCTGAGAGTCTGGCACAGACACCAAGGATGAACCTGAGACCTTTGCAAATTAAACAGATAAAGATCATAGGGCAATCCTTGGGTCAGCTGTAGCTGTATGTATAGACACCCTGGCTCAGGCTAGGACCCTGGAGCCCTGGTAGTAATGCACATTAAATGAAAGGGAATAAAAAACCCCATAACAGAAGACCCAAAGCTCACAGTAACATGCAAACAGGCTTTCAACATTCATATATTCAGTTTGTGCCTGCCCTTACCGCCACTGAAGATGTAAAATAGCTGGTTGGAATGCAAAGCAGCTAATTGATCATATACATTACAAGTACAAGGCATTTATGCTTCCGAAGTAGCCGTGTGTGTAAAACAAGTCCATGTGCTGTGTCATACATGTCCTTTGTGATGTCTTGAGAACTCTGCCCACATAGTAGTCTTTTGATTTTTCAAGAAAAGGATTAAAAATCCAGATTTTGTTACTCTTCAGTTGCAATTATCTCTCGGTATTATTTATTTTAGATTACTGTGTAAGTCTTTGACTATAATCCAAGATGCAGTCGTGATCTAAAATATTTAACATACTCTGTAGATACTTGTTCCATAAACTCCAAGCCCTGAAAAGCAGGGATTGTGTCTTCACTGTGTACATAACACACTTCAAAGAAAATAGGCCCAGGTGAAATCTACATTTGAAGTTCAGCCATGATGGTAAAAGGGGAAAAATGGGGAAGAATCCCATAGGTAAATATGCCAAAAGAGATCCACCCTTTTGGACACGCCAGGAGGAGCTGCACTGAGCTTGTCTCAGCTAGAAGTCACTCTTAGACTTTGCATAGCTTACAGGTGGAGTCATGGCTTGGTAGTTTCAGCCTGTTTTGCCCTAGACGTCGTTGTGTTTTGCGCAGAGTGCATGGCTTTACCAGAGGGACGGCTGGAGGTCCCCTTCCCCTATGGGCCCTTTTCCCCTATGGGCTCCCCTTCCACGCTCCCTTAGTTCACATCAGAGTTGTGTCCGTGAGCAAGTATTCAACCTGATACCAG
This sequence comes from Ifrita kowaldi, assembly GCA_013398055.1. Classification (NCBI taxonomy): domain Eukaryota; kingdom Metazoa; phylum Chordata; class Aves; order Passeriformes; family Cinclosomatidae; genus Ifrita; species Ifrita kowaldi. The sequence continues at coordinate 74,305 of VZRS01001680.1, forward strand.
AACAATCACTCTGTACTATTTTAGGGTTGTACTACTTTAGGGTTCAATCACTTTCTCTGTACCGCTTATTTGCCTTTCCTGTGTTCGAAATTTTTGTGTCATTTAGTATTAGCTGTTATTGAAAGATTCTGGTTCAAAGAAAGGAGAAACTCTTTATATGGATGTTAAGATTCATTGGGTTCAATGGGGAAATGGGGATCAGAGTAATTTATGTTCAGAGCACACCTGTAGTGCAATAAAATAATTCGCATAGAGTGCACTATACAGTGTTCAAGGTTCAAGGATTTGTAAATATGTTTTTCTGTAATGCTGGATTTGCTCCACAGGCAGGCTATGGCTCCTTGCTCTTTCCATTACCGCTGTTTACTCAGAGTGGTCAGGTGGTCATGGAAGAGAAGAAGAGCAGAGCAAGTGACCTCCTGCTACTGCCAAGTTGCTGGGTTGTGGCTCAGCCGAAGCTCTTTTGTACTCCAGTGAGAGCTTTCACTAAGAGAGGCCTTCAGGGGTTGGTCTTAGAATACCACCTGATACAATGAATGGAGGTGAAAAAAAATTTTTTTTAAGCACATTAATCCCTTATAATAGGACTCTCTCTCTAGAAAGAATTCTGCTGAACACCAGTGCGCAGCTATATTTAACTGTGCTGGTTGAGTAAAGTGTTATTTGCATAGTGTTATAACTCCAGAGACGGCACCTCTTCAGGGGAACAGAATGGGAATGTGTGTACAGACATCTGCCATGCACAGACATAGACATGTGTGAGTACATGTATAAAACTACATGTGATAATATAGTCATATGATATTTCATATGTGATTTCATTTATAATGTACCATGTCATAGTAGAGGGACAGATCTCAAGATTTTTTGTATTATTTGCCAAAATCTCAGCTCAGCTAGAATCCCTTTCTAACATGGTTTCCAGAGGAAATGAGGCTTTCGTGATTATTCTGTCTTTTGGCTTTTACATTTGGCCTGTAACAATCTTTGAGTTTCATTGCCAGTTTTAATTAAATTTGATATGGGGGTAGAAGTCCCAGAGATACGAAGTTTTTACAGGATTAATGAAAACTGGCTGCCAAGTACAGAAGGAAAATCCATTAATACTCGATCTGAAAGAAAGAGTGACGCTTGAGCTCACTGCTTTTGAGACAATGAGATATTATGAATGCCCCAACCGTGGGAAAAACTTAAATCAGCACTCACATCTTACTAGACACTAGAGAATCCAACCACAAGATACACATTCATAGGAAACCAGGCTTCATTAGTTCCACAATTCACTTTGATACGTGGAATATAATTAAAAGAAAACTGAACATCTTATGTGTCCTTCCCCTTGAGGTTTCACACCCTTTAACCAGGTTTGTCTGTACACCGGGGCGGTTTGAGCTTTTGGCCCTGAACTAATGAGGAACGCGCTGCTTCCAATATCCTGACTCAAAATCTTTTCAAGTATGGGATGAGACACTGCTGTAAGCATAAATCTTCCATGCATTTTTAGCAAAGAAAGGCATATACAGGATCACATGAAGAAAATCCCAGTTTAGTTTTCATACAGAAAATATTGTTGAGCATAGTGCTGTATGCTTCCAAGCAAAGGTGTGGAAGTTGTTAGTAGGAATTTATACTCCTCCTGAACAAAGTGCTAGAATTATTTCCAAATAAGGAACACCCTTGCATAACATAAAGGAAGTGACCTGGCAATTTTCAAGACACCAAAAAACTCATTCCTTGAATAATACGCAGAACTTTGGCAAAGCTTGGGTTAAAGCTAAATCCAGTCCTCTTTCTGTGATTAATGTCATATTGTAAATTCTCCCTCTTAGGCACAATTGTTCCTACAGGTGATGCTGGAACTGAATTAAGTTATTCTGGTTGAGATAATGTATTTAGCTTCCAAAACTGGGATGTGTTGATAGATTAAAATGTAAAGCAAGTTCCATGGACATTATTTGAAAAGAATATTAATGTTCAGGGATATGGTGAAGAGCAAGTGTCTGCAAGACTGCGACAGGGAGAGGAAATTTTAAAGGAAAATAACTAAAATCCAAATCTTGGGAAAAGGCTGTCAGAGTTCTTCTTTTCAGATCTCTAACATGCATTGGTTTTAGTTACTGCTGGGGTGGAAAAACTATGCAAGACACATGATTTGGTTTATTTAACTACCCTTAGCTTCAGTTGCCGAATCAGTGTCATTGGATCTTTTGGTTTGGAAAGTCACCTGATTAATTATGAAGAAGAAAAAATTAACTGAATTTTCAGGACAAAATTACACAGAAATAATTTCAGTTCATATGCACACGTTTCCCCAGACATACTTGTAAGCCTTTTGCACAAGTTATGAAATCTGTGTAGAATCCCAGAAACTACAGAAGTTGCAGAATACAAAACCACGTAACACAGCACTTGTAATTCTGAGATAGCTTCTATAAATGTGACTTCAGATCAATGGATTTAAGTTATGAAATGCATATGAAGTTCATGTTATAATTTTTTAAAAAGAAGTGAATTCGGCAAACTAAGTTTCTAAGTGTGTTTTCCTAATCCCCAAGTTTTATAGTTTTCCCAGAATAGCTGGTGTGCTACCTCGCCTCTATTTGATACTGTAATAAGGTCTTTTTCATTAATATTTCATTCATTCATACCTAATTGTCTTTAATGATTTAAACCAAAGTTAAAGAAATAACTTGATACATCATCAACCTGTACCACCTCAGAAGTGTATGTATTGACTGTCAAACATACATTATTGCTTAAAAGTTCTTATACATCAAGTATATAATTTATATACGTTATAGGCTGAACACCTTTATAGGCATCATATTGAATTCAAATGCTTCCTCACACCTTCTCACTCACAATACTAAGTCACTTGACCTATACACAGGGCTAAAAAATGTCTTCTAACTTGTAAAAATGTACTGACTGATATGATAGTCATCTTTCATTTGGCCAGAAAGGGACAAGAAGTATCTCTCTCAATTTTTAATATTTTGTAACCCCATAGATCTACTATGAGAAATTAAATCCTCCTTGCTGGTGGTCACTGAATCACAGATTGGCTAGAATTAAAAGTGGAAAGCGACTGCCAAATCATCCATGGTTTGATTTTGCCATTCTGTGTAGCTACCAAAAGAAAAAAAAAAAAATAAAAAGCCCTAAACTAGTTTATACTGTAAAGCACCATTTCCAGTGATAAACTTCCTTAAACTTCCTAAGGCTTTGGCTTTTTAAGCAGTTGTCAGTAACCTCTCTCTCTCCCTTTCCCTCTCCAAATATATAAAGGGACAGAGGGGTGGAGGAGGGGGAGAAACTAGATACTTGTAACTTTTAAGTTACATGATTTATTTTCAATGGCAGAGGAAAATACCAATCCAAGTCCTTTCCAGATTTCTCCTTTAAAACCAAGGCCTTAAGTGTTTCTATTGACTCCATCTCTTTTACCAAAAAAGGTTGCTGGCATGAGCTTGTATAGGGTAGAGATGTGCTCTCAGTGGGTGTTTTTTCACTGGCCTCAGTAGATAAACAGCCAAGACCAGTGACTTTATCCTTCACAAGTCCATTTTGTATTTCATAACCTTTTTAATTCTAGGGTGAAGTCTAGTTGTATGCACATGCCATCCTGATGTCTAATGTTTTGTTTTTACAGACTTTGAGGCTTTCAGTATTTTTGAACAGGGGTTTGGTTTTCTTTTTTTTTCCTGTGTAAATAAGAATTACAATCCAAAGCCTTTATAATGTTTAACAAATTACTTTCCCAATCTCCTCAATAATATCTTTGGTTATAATGTATGTTTTTAAACTTTACAACTTCACACCACTGAAAGATAATGTAAAACATCAAGAACACCCATCACTAGGGAATTTTGTATACTTTCATTGGAATGATTAAGCATGGGATAAATGTAAACTTTTTCTAGAATATCATACAAGTAGGGGGTTTTTTTAAATATAAAAAAGTAAAGGACAATTTTACTCATGGTGCTAATGCTAAGATACATGGAAAGGAAAGTTTGCTTAAAAGAGGGAATACTGTCTTGTGGGTGGTGTCACTCCAAAATATTGATTCTGTTATAACAATGCCTGTCTCATGTACAAGATCTTTGACCATCTGAGTTTTTTGTGGTTTGAAATGTATGATCTGAGATATTTGTTACCAAGGAGTGTTACAGACACTGCTGACACAGATCAGATAAGAAACTGGGTCAGCTGACAAGATATTCCCAGTAAGGCTACCTCCCTGTAACATTATGTGTATCCTTCTGTGCGAAGGATTTTCTGAGCATGGGTTGTAGTCTACTGTATAGTTTCATTTGCAATTATTGAAAAGTTCTTTCTCTCTCCTAAAAAAAAAAAAAAA
>VZRS01001680.1:78676-132578 GCA_013398055.1 Ifrita kowaldi
AAAAAAAAAAAAAGAAGAAAGAAGAACATGTTTAAATTATATTTCTCTTTAAAGCAGAAAAAAAAAGTAAAACTATTTGGTATTTCATTTCTCAAAGCTTGGCAGTTTTCATGTATTGCTCTGTCAGAATCCTTGTCTTTTCATTCGGCTTCTTTTCTGATTACAGATTATTCATTTATGGATGGGCAGCTGTAGAAACTTGCTTCTTGCATATGCAAATTAATCATGGTAATGTTTATCATAAGGAGATTTTGTGGCAGTGGAAAAGGGGTTGTGTCAACATGTTCTTGATTTCAGTTGTATCTTCTGCAAATGGAATTGGCCTCCTTGCTTCACCTTCAGTGGATTTTTTTTTTTTTGCCATTTACCTCTTGGACTAGACACTGCTCACTAAGCAAGCTGTTTGATTCACTTACAGATCATGATTTTGGAAGGAGCTGGCAGAATGAGTATCAATTCCAGCAGCAATCTACTCCACCAGCAGCCTTCCTGGACAGATGGATATTCTACATGCAATGGTAGGAGGAATTCAACTACTCTGAGCTATGTTCTTTTTTGGGAGGCCAGGGGAAAGGGGCTGCTACACCTTTAAACATGTACGAGTATTATTTAGTAGTACTAATTTACTGGAGTTTCACTTCTGGTAAGAAAAAATTCCATTTGTTACTTTATTTGTAAAAAGCTGAACTTGCAAAAGGGACCAGTTTATTGTTCTTTCCTTACTGGCTCTTTTTCTTAAAATTTAATGGTGTTGAAAGTGCCAAAAGTTCTCTCTTCTCAGTCCAGAAGCCTTTCTCTCGTACCTTTACCCCTTGCGCTTCCTCTGAACCAGTGTTACTCTTTAATGCTAATCACCTCTCTGGCTTTCCAGGGGAATAGTCTTTTTGCTCCTTTGCTGTATTTGCTTTTTCAGCTCAAATTACTAGATAGCTTTCTAATTAGAATGGCATTAGAGCACTAGATAGCTCGTGGCTTGTGATTTGCTCTCTTTTTTTCTACTTACTGTTTTCTGATTATGTATCTGTGTATATAAAAATGTATTCATATATATTCTCTCAGTATAAAAATATATATATAAACCTATATCTCTATGTATAGTGCTTGACATAAGTTTAAAATTCTTTTCATTATTCAATAGACAGGTAAAACTTAAAATCTAAGCAGACAATCTCATACTGCAGTGATCCTTCTAATCCAAATAATGCTGCAACAAAACTTACAATTAAAGTTCCCACTTAATGAAATGCTTATGCTTTTTTATGTGTAATTTCTAAATACGCAGGAATACATCAACTTGTGCTTAATAAATGTGCCTCTCTGTCTATAACAGTGTCATACAGCAAAAAAGTCCTATCTGAGTTTCAATTTTCCCACAGGATTTCATGGTTGGACACGGTGGGGGTCTATGTTAAATTTCCGGTGTGGAACTCCTCAGGATTCACTTATGTTTTAGAGGGACGGGAAGCTCATAGCTCAGACCAGCCTGTGCAGTAATTCACCACTTCACTTAATTTTGTCTAAGATACTTTTTCCTCTCACTAAAGTATCTTTGCTAACATTAGGATTCTGGTGGCCTCTGAAATCACTTTTCTCTTCTGAAGTGATAAGAATACAAATCAACCTCCTTTTCAGGGGATATTTGACAGCTCCAGCAAACCTTTTTTCTCTGACATGCTACACTTTTAATAATTTCCACACTCATTCCCCAAATCCTTCAACAGGAGGATGAAGAACAGTCCTGCAGACTCCCTTAGTTACTTACACAGGCCTTGTTGGCTAATATTGGTAAAGAAAGCTAAACAACTGTGGGATTTGTTTTTGTGTTACCTGGAAACTGTGTCCTGTATCTCAGCTGAAGAGACCTGAGGTCTAGTGCACCTGAGTCAAGGTGATTTCCTAAAATGTGCCAACTCTGGTGCTTGTGGTCCTCTAGCAATATCCACTGTTGTCAGTATTTCTCACTGTGTGGTTAATCTTTTTCTAGAGGAGACTGGGAACAGACTGGTGCCGTATCTTGGAGTGAGGCCACTGCAGAGCTAGGCCATGGCAGTCTCTCCTCCTTCTGTAATCTCTCATTCCCTCAGCCTTAAACCCTTCATGCGCTTGTGAACATTTTATCTCACCGTCACCTCTGTCTGGCCTAGTCTGTTTTCCTCCTTTCCCAGGGAATAAATTGCACTGAACTCTGTGAGGACAGACCAAAGCAGTCCTGCCTTTGCTCTTATCTTACATAATGATCCCATCCCATGTACAATTTCTTCCATTTGCACATGTAAATTATTGTCATACAATGACATACAACTGAGAGCAGTTTAAGAGATTGCCAAGAAAGGACTCAGACATTCTAACAAAAAATGAGACAGCTTCCATAACTAAAAATGAGTTTTACAACTACATTCAGAAACCACCCTACATAACTATAGCAATAATGTGCATCCATCAGAATGCCAACTCTGTCATGAAACCATGGCCCACGCTGATAGGCTTTTACCGTGGAGCAGTGTGAGAGTGCTTTAGCTTTTAACCTTCCTTTTTCTAACCCCACAATTCATATTCAGCCCCTACTAAGTTCTTACTTAAAGAAAGTTTTTGTGAGAGTTTTGGAAGGCTTTTCCATCATTTTCTGATTCAATAAAATAATTTTCCCACATATCCCTTTTCAACAGTACTTCTATAATGTTTCCTCCCTCAGAGAATTTTGGTGTATTTAGCGAACATTAAAAAGTTAATTCCTGCAAATCCATCAGCCAAGACGTGTGTAATGAAATAGTGCCCAATTTTTAGTTGTAAAACTGTGGCCAAAACCCCCACAATATCTTCTCTAGCAATAGCTACTGAGCCAGTGTTAAGCACTGAGAAAAGCATCTAGATCTGTAGACTTCAAGGTGTGCAGTTTGGCTATAGATCTTTATTGCTGGTGGCTATTATGCTATCAGAGAGAATAAATATTTTTTTTTTCTTTTCCAGTATCCAGTAGCTTCTATGGAACCCAGTGGCACGAAATACACCCGCAGTACTGGACTAAGTTTCAAGTCTGGGAGTGGCTGCAGCACCTCCTTGATACCAACCAACTGGATGCCAACTGCATACCTTTCCAGGAGTTTGATATCAATGGGGAACATCTGTGTAGTATGAGCCTGCAGGAATTCACTCAGGCAGCTGGGACAGCAGGACAACTGCTTTACAGCAACCTCCAGCACCTAAAATGGAACGGTAAATAGATATTAGAGAGAGACACATGTACAGTGGTCCGAGTTCTGAGATCTTTAGAAGTCACTTACGTTCCCCAGAGACCTGCCTGGCAGATTGTATTTGCTATGTTTGCTATTTGGCTTATAGCTTATTTACTGTATTGCTAAATTTCTTAGATATGGCTTAGAAATCTGAAGGACCAAGAGGAGAGGGTATGTTTCCCGCTCCAAAATCAGCCCTCTGGCACAGGTGTAGAAGTTGCTGCTTGGAGCTAATACATTTGATTCCTCTGTGCTCATTCTCATACCTCCTATCTGCCAATTTGCTTTCTTGCAGGCCAGTGTGGAAGTGACATGTACCAATCCCATAATGTCATTGTGAAGACAGAGCAGACAGGTGAGTAGCAGTTGGGTAAATTGTCTTTTGAAAAGGGGAGACCTTCCAAGAGAGACAAATCAAAATGGCATTAAATGAAATGGAAAGTGTATTGTGCAGAATTAAAGAAGTAATACTTCTGACATTTCAGGTAATACCATGTGCATGTGGCCACTTTTCCTGGGAAACCTCTGCAGTGTCAGCAGTCTACACTGATGTTCAGAGTTGGAATAGTTTGAGGAGCTCAATGGAGGCAGCTTTGTAGAGGACTTCATTCTATGCTTAATTCAGCAGATTTCAAAACAACTATTAACAATATGCTCAGAAGAGAAAGAAAGAAAGAAAGAAAGAAAAAGAAAGAAGGAAAGAAAGAAAGAGAAAAAATATTTTGTTGTGAAGTGCTGTTAATGTTTGAAACCGGAGGACATTTCCAAAAAAAAACTCCTTGAAGAGAAACCAAAATGTTACATTTTAATTTCTTCACGTGTTTCAATGAAACTGAAATTCAGGCAGTAATTTGCTTTGATCAAATCTGCATTTTTCCTGTTACTGTTCTTTTTCTGAGTGTGTTCACAGCTAGATCCCTTTCCTCCCAGGACTGTTTCACTGAGAAAAGAACTTCAGCTTGGTTCAACCGTCCTCTTTAGGCATGATTATTTTCCTGGTTCCTTTGCCAGATCACACCTGTCCATATCCACACACTCTCTATCCCACTAGTCCCAGCCTCTTTGTATGTAGGTGTGTCCATGAGCCGCCTTTTGATATCTGCTGGCAGAACAAATACAGATCTGTTGCATGTGGTGTCTCCAACAAATACTGTCAGCCTGTTTATCCAACTAACCTGTTGGAGCCCAGCCTCTCCAGCCAGGGACACTATGCACCTTCTCCGTGCAGCAGGCAAGGATTGCAGTCGGCAGTCCACTCCTGGCCTGTGCCATACGGGAGCTGTGCATGAGGCAGCCTCGCTGCTTTCCATAGAGGCAACTCCAGTAATCCTTTTAAGTCCCGATTTATGAGATCCTGGTATAATATTATTTCCTCCTCCTACTAGAGGTGAGGGCAAAGTACCTCAGCTGCGCATCCTGGAAAGGACTAACTGATGGATGGTTCTCCTGGATGTGCTGAATCAGGAGTGGCCTGGTAGGGCTCTGGTGGTGCCCCACGGGCAGTGGGAGTGGGCACTGCATGGGGGGGAGCAGGAATTGTGGATTAGGGCTGCTGGGAAAGTTACTCCTTGTGACACAGCAGGGACAGGGCTGGTGGTTTTGAGGGGAAGCCCGGCTCACTCCAGTAAATCACCACAGCTGCAAAGACATACATACTGAAAAAGGCCAAAATGGGAAGCTAAACACTGTCCCCGTGTTCTGGCTGGGTAAGGCCTGTTTTCAGAGGCAACATTAGGCAGATCAGGTGTCCAAGCAAGCAAAGGGTGTGTGCTGTTGTAGGAACGCAAGCTCTGGGTGCCCAAACATGCAGCTATTACTTAGCATGCCTGCTGAATTCCTATGTCATAAGTGGTAACTTAGCCAAACATGATGATTTAGGTGTAACTCATTTTGGGGTTTTTGATTTCATTTATATGAACATGAAAAAAATTAGGTTTAACCTAGATTTGAACCTTGTATCTCATCCTTTTTGACCTGGTTTCAAAAGAAAAAGAGATTTTTAAGACTTCTGACCTTAAAAATGCACTGTGAAGGAAGTAATTTCCAGACCAGTGTTCAGGTAATAACGACAACACTTCTATTCTGCTTGTATTGATCCATATGACCAAAAGGTCACTAAAAATTATTCCTCTTTAATGAGGAAGGTGGTTTTTAAGGATGGGGACTTGGTGTGCCTGGAATAAAATGGCCCTTCATTCTGGATTAGGCTTTGATGTTTCTCACTATGTGCTTAAACATGAAGCTCTGAAGCTCAGAGAGGACTTTCGAGTTCTACCATTATAGAAATAAGTACTCGTCATAAGCATCCTTCTGTTTTACTAGATATTTGAGAACACTTTCATCTCTGTGGCTCCAACGCACTGTCAAAATCATCAGGGGCTGAGAGTTCAGGACTGGATTGGGTGGAATTAGAGTTGATCTGGCGTAGGAAACCTCCTCCAAGGCCAGGCATAAATGATATATTAGTCAGGAAAAGGAAGAGCATACTACATTATTTCTGAAAGTCAGTGCTTTGTGTAAATACATTTGCCTGAATATGCAAAACTCCATGCATAACTTAAGTGAAAGGTAATAATTTTGTACATACCTCCTTCACTTCTTGGTTCCCTTGACAGCTTTTTTTTTTTTCTTTTGCACGTTCTTAATTCTCTTAGTGCTTAATATTTACTTCTGTGCTAAAAAAATTTCTCTTAGTGATCTGATTTTCCTTTTGGTCCTTTGCCTTCAGATCCGTCGTTAATGGTGTCCTGGAAAGAAGAGAATTATCTTTATGACAGTGGCTATGGTAGCACAGTAGGTAACTAACATCACAACACTTCATGCATTCTGAGATGGCTTTATTGTTGTCTGAGGCTATTAGTTTAAACGTCTTCTTTTTAATTCCCAGAGTTATTGGACAGTAAAACATTCTGTCGTGCTCAGATTTCCATGATGACACCTAGTCACCAATCTTCTGGTAAGAAACTTGTAATTATATTTTTAATTGTTTGTCACTTGTCCCAGAGCTACCGACATGTAATAGTCTCTGTGGTGTTCTGTTGTAGGATTGCATCTGAGCCTCCAGTAATTTTAAACTTAGCAATGATGATTGTGACAGATTTATTAGCTGTCATTATTACAATAGCTTTCTTTAAAGAAATGCTTCTGTCTTCCCTCTGCCAAGAGAAAGATGATCAAATAATCTGTAATCTCCACATATCTTCTAAAGTGACTGAGTCAAAGGGGTAAACATTAATGCCAGAGAGACGAGACATTCCAGCTACACCACGCTTTTCTGTGGGGTAGCAGGGTTTGGGCAAACGAGTGCCCTATTCCTCCCCAGAAGTGGCCGTGTTTCCCTGGTGAGCCCGTGATTCATGTTGAGTAGGTTGCTGGGTTTGGGGCCAGGCCTGGGTTGGCCCAGGGAAAGCTGTGGGCAGGCACCAAGCCCTGTGCCCAAATGCACCGGCACAAGGGATTCCTCCTGCAGCCTCTCTCAGCTGACTGCAGGGTGCTCACTGAAACTCCCTTCCCTTCCATGAGGGAGAGTAAAAATCGGCCTGCTAAAGGGCAGGAGAAAGAGCAAACCCGTTTGCTGTAGTACCTGGTGAAAGCGCAGTCCATTCACACATGTCAAAGGCCCTGTGGGCCCTGTCCTGTGGGCTGGCACCAGGCCGGAGGTGGGAGAGCAAGGCAGTGGGAAAAGAGTGAAGCAGAGATGGCAGAGAAAGCGGGGAGGGAAAGGTGGGTTCTTCTTAGGAGGCGGTCAAGCAGAGATCTGAGGGAGAAAGCAGTGGAAGTCCTGGGAGGATAAGAAAGGAGAGCACGTTGCTGTAGACGAGGCCTTGCACTGGGGGCAACCCTGTGCTTCTGCCTGTGGGCAGCAGCCCTGGCCCCTGTGCCCGCCATCCCCTGTGCTTCCAGCCTCTAGAGCTGGATTTGCCACGTGACATACAGTTTAAACTAATGCTCCCAGCAACGAATTTAAAAAAAATAAAAGGGAGAGAGAGACAACTTGACCGGAAGAAAACCACAAAACCTTAGAAAACTCCAACCAAACACCCTGTTTGCTTTCTCCACCACCTCCGCCCACTCTCACAAGATGGCTACCGGGATTTCAGGGCTCTCTGGCAGGGCTGGGGACATGTCCAGATCCTGCCATGGTGTGTTTATCCGCTGACTGCTTAAGCCTAGAGCTAGGGTGGCACGCCAAGGGCACAGCCTCCTGTAAAAACTAAATTTGTATATCCCGTAAAAAAATGGCTCATTCCTGAATCATATGCAAATAATGTGTAACCTTTTGTCAAAAGTTTTGCAAGACGGCTTTGTTGAAACTGCATCATAACTCTTTTCATCTGTCAGGCCCCAGCCTCCTAACATGGCATGTTTGAAACCAGTCTCTGTGTAGGAGCTGTGGCAGAGCAGGAGGCTATTTACACAGCTAAATCCAGAATAAATCACTGGCTGGGCAGAAGGCAACTGAACTTCCAAGAATAAATCTCCAGCTAAGTGGAGCATAACAAACATTTGCAAGCAAATTGTGGGATTTTAAAATGAGAAGGATTTATATGAGGGCAAATAAAGAACTGGGTCCTGCAGTCCATACCTGGAGTTCCCACAGGCTTTTAATAACATATGGGGAATCATAATCTGAGGAAAGGCAGCGAAATAAGCCTCATTTTACTTCCCCCACACCACACCCCCCTCCAAGCTGAGTGAGGTTCAGGCTAGTTCATGCTTTTTGAGAGTGGGAAGGCAAAATGACTCAGAGCACGTTTGGTGCTTGGGGGTCAAGGACAGTAATTTATCAGGCTCAGAATAACAGAGGTTAGGCCCATCCCCATGGGCCTTGTTCAGTTTATGTTTCCAGTTATGTATGAATAAAGCAAGTGTGTGAATAACTTTGCATCTACCTTTTCACATGCAGTTATTGCAGTAGCTTGTGCAAATCTGACAAGTTTCTATGCAAATAAATATTTCCTGTGAGTCATTTTCCCATGCAAATGCCTGGTTTCCATGAAAAGTATGATAATTGTACATTCATAGAAGCTGGGAAAACATGCGTGGGACCTTAAGCTTTGCTTTATGGGATTCAGGGACAAGGTATGCTGAAAAGCAAACACAGAAGGGGCTCCCTCTCAGGTCTATCCCACAGATTTTGCGAGACTTAGAGCAATCAGATGAAAGCTGTTCATTAAGTACAAGAGCAGAGCCAGGCTGTGGTGGTTTGGGGGCGGAAGGGTTGAACGTGCAGACTGCGAGGTAGGTTACAGTCATGAACAGGCGGAACTTCTTTTTTTCATTTCTGAAGAAATGCTTGTGCCAGAAACCCTATTCCTCCTCTGGCTGGCTGCAGGTGATAAAGTACAATTGATGAGAAATGGCTTGTTCCTATGGCTCTGAGCCACAGAAAAATATATGCTTGTCCTGCTGCCAAAAACTCCTACCAGCGCAGCCCCTTTCCCCCACCCTGCCCCCCTAAACAGCAGTGCTTTGCCAGTTCATTATGTTTTAGTCAGGTAGGTGTTCTGTGCATTGGTACCAGCACATACATTTCCCATTAGATCATCTCTTCAGAAACAAATAAGCCCCCAAAGATACGTGCTTCAGCAAAGACTGAGATAATGGGACAATTCAGGATTCCTTTTACAGATGTGATCATCCTATTTTTCTCTCTCTCACATATAACATGAGGTGAGGTATTTGTTAATCAAATTTACGTTTCAAAAGCCAAATGTTTACCTCTGCATTCATTCTTTATTCATCAATGGTCTCTTTGAGAAGTGTGCTGATTAACATATAGTACAAAAAACAAAACTCTCCCTCCTCACTTAGATTACCTTCAGAAAAGTGATTATCTTTAGAAGAGATATTTGTTCTTTTTTGTGGTTTTATTTCTTTCAACCTGCTAGTCAATGGAAAGCCTTTCATCAAATTTACAAATAGCCTTCATTTTCTTTCTCTGCAGACTCTTCAGATGCAAAAAAATCTCAAGATCATACCCCAAAGTCCCACACCAAGAAGCACAGTAAGTCAACATCCATGCTTATAATGGCTGGTTAGTTGATTGAAGGAAAAAGAAACAAATGAAAATCAGATCCTCTTTGGGAGGGAAGAGGAAGCATTTTGAACACAAAACTCATTAAATCATTATTGTGATTGAATTCTCCAAGGATCTGACTGTCTAGTACTGCTTGCTTGCATCATTTTTTTGACTCAATATTGTTAAACTTTTCAAATTGTTTTTATCAGTGAGGGCCTATGGGGAAGCAAGCAGAAACCAGCTTCCTCTGCCCTGTGTTGAGCTGGGCTGATGGAGTGGAGTAGAGGAATGATGAGGAAGGCCCAGGATTAAATCAGGAGGGCCTGTGCGTGGGCACAGTTGTGCTCGTGCCTGTGCCTGCCAGGTGCAGCTCACACCACAGACCCTGCTCAGCATCTCCTTGCAGAACTTCTCAAGCACGACATCACAAGCAAGCATCTGTCCCTCAATCTTGCCACCTTATCCCCTGATATTACAGGCTTTCCACTCCCCTCACCTACATTTTCTGCTAGTATTTATTCAACCTGATTCTGAGTACAGGTTACCATAATTGTGATTTCTGTACATAGTTCTATTCATGTAGTGAGATTTTTTTTTATGCTGAAATATCTTGTCTTTTGCATCCTGTGCAATTCTCTGATTGTAATAGCTTCGTATTGGTCTTTCACTGCATTTTGTGGTATTTGGGTTCATCCTGTTTCAGTATGACCTCCGGATTACTTCTCTTCCTGACTCCTCTTCTTACTCTCTTCTGCCGCTTTGCCCAAACAAAACTCCTGAATTTGATATCTGTACACAGATATCTGGGTGGGGTTTTTTTGTGTGTGTATAATAAGGTTGTTAATGAAAGAATTAGACAGGACTGGTCTGAAGAAAGACCTGTGAAGAACTGAGGTCTGTCAGCTTGTTCAGCTTGAAGAGAAGGCTGAAGGGTGACCCATCCCAGTCTTCAGCTTGTTCAGGGAGGGCAGTGGAGGGGGAGGTGCTGATCTCCTCTCTAGTTACCAGTGATAGGACATGAGGAAATGGAGTGAAGGTGTGCCAGGGAAAGTTTAGACTGGACAATAGAGAAGGTTCTTCACCCAGAGGGTGGTTGGGCACTGGAACAGGCTCCCCAGCGAAGTGGTCATAACACCAAGCCTGACAGAGTTCAAGGAGTGTCTGGACAATGCTCTTAGTTACGTGGTTTAGTTCTAGGACATGCTGTGAGGAGCAGGGAGTAGGACTTGATGATTTTTGTAGGTCCTTTCCATCTTGAGATACTCTGTGATTCTAAGAACTCAATCACAGCCTGGGCATACGAAACAGGTCACATTGGCAGTATGGGCTAACCCCCTTCATTTCCAGTTTCTTCAATACTGCTCTGTATCATAACCATAAGTTACTGATGTCCAGATAGGCTAGGTCCACCACATTTTACTGGGTCCAGAAAACAATTATAATAATAAAGAGAAGTATCGGATTAGTTGACTGAAATCTAATTCTTCTTACACTGCACTGTGTACCATTTTCAAGTTACCTTCACATCTTTGACTAGCTTGTTTCCTTCTAAATTTGGTCTAATTGCATGCTTTTGAAGTCAGACCAACGGACTGCTGTCTTTCTGGCTCACCTTGTCACTGTGTTTAGTATTCATTTGTAAACTACTTCATCTGACTTGCTGGATTTATTAATTTTTTTTTTTTGACCTGGATTTTCTGGTGCCATCTTTATAGTAACTGTGAGATGTATTTGTGCTTAAACTGGGAGGTCTACTTGTTGAACTTGGAGATCTGTTTTTCTCTTTTCTACACCATGGTCACACTTTTTAGTCCTTTTAAATACAATTTTGGCTGGCCGGTTTTGTCACTATCCCTCTATCCACTCTACACCTTCTTACTCATTCATGCAGAATGGCAATTCACCTCCTGTGCCTTCTGTCTGCCTGTTAAATGCATGGAGGTTTGGTGCCTGCTTCACGGTAGTCTTGGCTGTTTCATGTGCCACACAATAATATCAGGCTACATGCTGTGCTGTAGACAGGGATCAGAAGAAATGGCAAATGAGCTGAGGGGAAGGCTTAAACATGTTCTCTTCAGGGCAGAAACAGTGCCAAAGGCAGAAGGAAGCAGTGGGTGGTTTGGACTCTGCTTCCTCTGGTTGCTGGGACCCCTACCTGCCTGCCACAGGGCTCAGACTGCCTGAGGCCGATGCTTGCTTACCTCCAATGTAAAGGCTGCCAGTCTTTTTCACCTGTATGTATCTGAGGTGGGGGTTCTGTGCTCCAGAAACTATGGCCTGAGTGTTCACCCTGTGTAGATGACATAAAAATTGCAAGCATAGCCCGGAGAGTCTTGAGACACTCCTTCCTGCCCCTTTCCTCTTTCAGATCCTCGAGGAACTCATCTTTGGGAATTTATTCGAGATATTCTTCTCAATCCTGAGAAAAACCCAGGATTAATCAAGTGGGAAGATCGGTCAGAAGGTGTCTTCAGATTTTTAAAATCTGAAGCTGTGGCTCAGCTGTGGGGAAAGAAGAAGAACAATAGCAGCATGACTTATGAGAAACTCAGCCGGGCTATGAGGTGAGCTGGAGTTGCTGAGGAAGACTGTGGCACATACACAGACAAACTGGATTGAGAATTTGTTTGACTTTTAAAAACGATTTGTCAACAGCACCAGTTGCTTTCTTTGACGGTCTCTCACGCTAATTTTGAGATAGTAGCATCTCGTTCTTCTTTGTCTTTTCTTCTCCTCCTGTTTCTGTATAATATATAATACATATAACACAAATAATTGTTTATATATATATAAATTCTGTTTCCCTCCATCCAAACAACCAATGTAGGAAGGGAATATGGTTGCAGAAACCTGAAAGTTCACATACTACTAAACTGAGAGTGTTTAAATGGCCCAGTAGTAACTGGAGACCTTGTTATTTCCAGCAATGTTCAGAAACTAGACATACCCCACATCCATTGTCTTAAAATAGGTGCTAGGATTTTCTTTCCTCTTTGATTTAACATTTTGAGAATTTTTCCATAATCTCTGAAACTTCAAGAGGTATTTTTAAAAGGAAGCTGAGGTTCTTTCCTGGTCTGATTTTCAGATCCTGGTTTATCTGGAAAAAAACCCCCCATGAAATCTCATAAGAGTGTGTGATAAATTTAGCAATATGCTTTGACCTGAAATACGGTGAAATCCAAACTCAGAAGCTAATTAATAGAAAGTAAAAAGCATCTGTTTTTCCTTCTCTGTCATTCAATTATAATGATCTTAGGTATTATATATGTATATATATATCTCAATAAAAAATAAAGACCTTGTAGGCTGGCTAAGGGATTGTCTATTTGGCAGCGACCTTTTAGGACTATAGGTGAATTTATTTTTATATCTTTTTCTGTTTTTATTTTAACAGATACTATTATAAAAGAGAAATCCTTGAGCGTGTGGATGGTCGGAGATTAGTATATAAATTTGGAAAGAATGCCCGTGGTTGGAGAGAAAATGAGAATTAAATCTATCAAGAAATAACATTTGAAACACATGGATGTAAATATTCAAAGACTATTTTCTTATATTTATGTACCAAACTGGGGTGAAAAAAACAATTCTACTTCTGTCGGGAAGAAAGAACATTATCATTATTGGTGTTAAAATTATTTTATTTGAAGTATGTCCTGTATGGGGAAAAAATGTACACAGTTTTCTGTGATATAAGTTAACATTATAGAATTATGATTGTTTTTCCCTTCTTGTGAAGCTTTCCTCTTTTTTTTTTTTTTTTAAATCATACAGGCATAATGTGATTTATGAGTCATGCAACGAAAGGGAAGGAGCTAAATTCTAGGGCATTTAGGGAGTATGGTAATCCACTTTGGAAGGCAACTATAAGTGGAGGAAACAGTAAAGCATCTCTGAGCCAAGTAGCCTTCTTCCACAGTCAGATGGTTTATAGCTTTCCTTGGCCGATACCACTTGTTCCTTCCCACCTCTGATTTCTGAGTGTTTTAGTACTTTGCTGGCTTTCAGCTGCTTTTCTTGAATTAGACAGTGGGTTCCTCTTCAGCTGGCTTATCCCAGCCGCAGGAATAGTGGCTCTGCAAGGTGGCTGTCAGCATTTATTTGGAGAACCCATACTACCTCCACCATTGCGACCTTCTTTTGTAGGCAGACATTTAGGACCAGACTGTACCTGGTTCTCAGTGTCCTCCCTAACCTCCAAAGAGCATTCAGCTCACCCCAGGAAAAAGGCTATTTGTTATTAACTAATATTGTTGGGGTGAACTCCTGGAAGAGAGTTGATCTTGGGGACCAAAAGCTATTGAAGGAAGATTGTTTTCTGACTGGGCAAACTTATTAAAAGGCACTGGTTTCCCAGTAGGAATGTTAATAGTCCTCTCACCCTCTTGCACTTCTAATTAAAGCTTTCAAATCTGTGCCATATGAAGCAGAGAGGAGGTGGGCAAGCAGAACATTTATTAATCACATGGCATGAGGAAGCAGTCTCCCCAGTTACTTCAAGCTGTATGGTCCTCCTGGAAGGTCAAGTCTCACTTGGACAGATACTTTCAAAAAAACTTTGAGAAATGCAAAGCTAAACTGTGTGTGAAATAGTCGTTCCCTTTGCTTTCCTCAAGTCTAACTCTATACTGTACTTGTATTTGTCAGTTGTGCTTGGGATTCTTAGTTGGAGTAAAAACCCATCAACATAAAGACGCTGAGATTTTAGGGACATTCAGATCTGGGTCAGTGTTTTGGGTTCACCTCCAGCAGTGCTATACAGACACTGAGTGTTCCTTGGCAGCTTTTCCTTTCTCCAAGTCGCAGATGCTTTCTGCCAGCACTGAGCATATGCAGAACATAGGGAAATAAAAACTAGAGGAGGCAGCACTTCACCAGGTCACTGAGTACGTGAGATGTGGGAGTTGAGAAACAGGATTGTCTTGGTGATGTTAACAGAGGTGAAACCAAGATCAATTTCAAATCCCTTTTTCAGGGATGAGGAATTTGGAAAACAATAGTGAGAAGTCCAGGATTAAAAAAAGAAAAAGGAAAAAAAAGGAAAATTAAGAATATTCAATCCATCCAATATCCATTTCCTCAGGCGTCCCCTGGGTTTGAATCCATGTTAGCTTGCAATACAGCAAGATACAGCTGGAGGTTGCAGGTTATTCCATTTTTGTTTGTCTTAAAAGGAAATAGAGATGAAACCAAGAGACAACAGAAGTATCAATATAAAGGGTATAAAACGTGCTTAGCAACAATTTGTAGGCAAACATGAGAGCCTAACTTGTTATCTACACATGTAGGGCATGTTAAACAATAACACCACCTCCTACACGGTGTATGCCAGAGCTGCCACCATCAATTACCCATACATGACAATTTTTACTTTTCATAACCTGGGTGGAGAGAGGTTCATCTTATTTACAAATCAAATAATAAGCCTGTGTACTTCAAAGCATTTTTTTCTCTCAGTCTATCTCTGTTGGTTTGTTTTTTTTTTTTTTTGGCTGTCTGTGCTAGCCTTGCTTGCTTTTGCGCAACTCAATAATTTCATTTTTTAGCTTAATTTGCTACATTTCAGTTCCTTTACCATCATTTTGTAGTTCATATAACAAGAATCAGGCCACCAGATGAGAAGAGCGCTTTCACCTTTCACTTTGCTTGTAAGACCATTTCTTCCCCCTGCCTGATGGTTATTTGTAGCCCTTTGCTCCATGCTCTTCACACCACCTCCACACCTTGGGTGAAAATCTGAGATCAGTGGTACTGTCACAAATCTGCAATGTAGTTCTACCTAATCTCAGGTTAACATATACCTTATGGCAATGGATTGTAATACTTAATGAATTTGCTTTCTACCTGATCTCTCACAAAATTTCTTGGGAGATAAAGCAAACCTGTGATATATGCGTGTCACCACTTGGTTGCTGAGCAGCAGCTAAACCTGCCTTTAAAGGTTTTGAAAGATGAAACTGTACTTAGAAGCATACTGTATAAATTGAGAGAGTGGTTTACGTTGGGGTGCAGTATAAATGGTCTTCCACTGTCACATCTTTCAGCACGTGGAAATCATGCAAGTTTCTGTTTCCACCCTGCAGAACTTTGCAGAGGTACTCATCATTCAGCATTATAATAGTACAAAGTTGGAATAGAAGCCAGCCAACATTTACTCTGTTTTACAAATATATTAACCTTTGCCTAAGACAAACACAAAGGACTGTTTAAAACTACAGTTCTTGCCAAGGACAGATGCAACCAACCAAAGAGAGTCTTTTTACCAGACCTAAGGAAACGGAGAAAATGAAGAGATGAATTTTTATGTAAATTGCTATTTAAACAAAAAGCATTTCTGATTGCTCTTTTATTTTGTATTTCAGAGACTGAGCAATCATATTTTTAGATGTATCCTTTAAGTTAGCAGCTGCTGAACTGGTAGCACCATGTGTATAGATTTTTATTGTACCATAAGTTTTCATATGTATAAAGCTCTAGATAGGAAAGTATATTGTATTTATACAGTTACATGCAAATCACAATGTCAAAGGGTTGGCATGAGCACTCTCAATATTTTCTGCACAAAATTAGAGCAACTTGCTCTAAAAACTTCCTGAGAAACTGTATGTAGGCTGTTGAACTACATAGACATTAAAATGTTTAGTTACATTTTCGTCTTTCTTTCTGCAGCACATTGCATAATTCCTGCTTGCTTCTCATAGTATCGTCTTCAATGTCTACGTGTGGAAACAAATCCAAGTTAGATATTTCACTATTGCCATTGTAAATCTCAGCTTGGAGACAATGTATTCACAAAATGGTTCTAAAGACTGTTTCTATTTTTGTGAATATGATACAAATTCAAATAAAACACTCATGAAAGAAATTATTTGAATAATGTTTATCTTCCTTTTTTAATGTCTTGTGACTGGAAGTGACTAATGTGAATTCTTTCAGTACTGAAGAATATTTCAATATTGATGAAAGGACTGCTCTAACTACAGCAAAATCCAATACCTTAAATTTACTAGTATGTTGAATAGCCCATCTATTGTGAAGATACTGGATTTCCAAACCTGTTTTATGTCTCACAGGCCTCACTGAAATAATGATTGTGTCAACACAGCTAGATTGTCATTCTTGTTTGGCTGCTAAACTTAACAAAGGCCTTACTTCAGCACTGATTTAACTTCAAGGTATTTTGAAGTGTGTGCAAGGGCTAGGCTGATTAAGGATGCCATTACTCACACTGAGCATTTCCTTTACTGAATCAAAGCCGCTAAAACGATGAAATCCTGTCCTTCGTGTTATTTTTCCATCTCAGTGGTGGCTATGAAAAGGGGACATCTCTCCTGCTTTACTCTGCATTTTGAGCTAAAAAAGTGAAAATGCCTATAATTAAAAGCAAGTCAAGGCAGACCCCTGTGGCATTTGCAGTCTGGGGGCTGTGGCTGTGCCAGTCGGGTGCAAGGGTGCCATGTGTGGCCTGTGAGGGGCCACCCTGCAGCCCCTGTGCTGCCCTGCTGGGTGTCCCAGGCTGGCAGCATGAGCAGCGAGTCTGACACAGGGAGCTGAGCCTGCTGCTGTGCCAGCACGTCTGGAGTTGGGCTGGAATCTCAACCCGGACAAGTCACACCATCACACTCTGTAATCTGCAAACATGCATAATTTTAAGCTAGGGAGTGATTCCCCTGCCTTTGAAATTATGCATATGGGCGTTCAAGGATGGTGGCTGTAGAAGTTCTCAATCTGTATTGAATCAGCCTATATTTGAACCTGGAATTTCAAAGGGACTCCAATATTATGTCCACATAAATGGGAGAATGGGTTAGAATTTTCAACACAGGTACAATCAGTGTCCTGATAGGGTGGTCATAGTTTGAGAACTTGGGAGTCCCAAACTTGGTTTCAAAAGGAATTGGAACTAGATTTCAGGCACGTCCAGACTGAGATTTAAATAAGCACACAGCTGGCTTTTGTACATGGTTGGGGCTTTTGTTTCAAGCAAGCTGAGGCCAACATGTGAGACAAACAGAGATGAGAATATTGTTTGGAAACATGCAAATAAGCGCACACTTAATACCCACCACCCCCCAAACCCCCAAAAAACCAAACCAAACCAAAGAAACCAAGCAAACCAAAACTCTAAACTCTTCTTTGATTGTCACTTAAAATAAAGGAAAACTTCAGCTTTCATCTGCAGTCTAAGGCCACATGAAATAAAAATTCAAGGCAAAATTCAGTTTGCAAGTCCTGTGTAAACTGAGAATAAGTAAGAGGAGTATTGTAAACAGAGCCTACCTACATCTTAATGTGATACAAATTTGGGTGCATGTCTGCATCAAGGACAAGTGATAATTGCCTCAGGTAAGTGAAATCTGGTACTAGCAAGAAAAGAGGTGATTAGGAGTTACCGATACTAATAGCTTCCAGTAAATGGGTTAATTACAATAATTTGAAAGATGGGTTATCTATCTGGATTTTCATTATTTTCTCCCTTGCCGATGAAGCTTTGCACAATGCAGTCTAAGTCCTAAACTTTGTGCAAGCCAAGAATTTTCTCCAACAACCACCCTTTCCCCATATATTTTGCTCCTTCAGTCACCTGAGTGTTAGAGAAAATAATAGGGAAAGAAACAAAGTAGGAGGAAGAGACTGAGTCGATGACCAGGCCTTAATGCACCAAACAGTTCTATGTAGAAATACAAAAGTTGTATGTGCAAAAAAATTTAATAACATCCAAGTCAGTCTATTTATAGACTTTTCATCAGAGGTTGGTTGCAAAAATTAAACATAAATTAGTGTTTACAAGTTTAATTATAACTTTAAGAAGAACAAGAGATTATAACAATATGCCTGTGTGTACCGCATCATCGTGTGTACCGCATCATCTTGTGTACCTAAAAAAAACTTAATTATGAGAAATGACTGAAGCATTATTTCTGCTGAAGAATTTCTCCCCTCTGTATTCAGTATGGTGTGATACCCTCTTTGCTGTCATCTTGGTTTGAAATTCAGCAATAAGATTCAATCTCAACACGGGGAATGAAGAAAGAGATGTATGATCTGTATTGTTGTAGCAGGTGTTTCAAAGCAAATAGGCAAACTGTAGCTTTTTCTTTCTAAGTGTTTTGGTTCCTTATTTAGCATTTATACTGTCTCTGGGAACAAGGTGTGAAGTCGGGGGTAAATATCAGTATCAGTGACACATCTTGTGAATTTTGCAGAGGAGCTTTCCTGTCTCTCTCTAGGAGAGGTAAAGAGACCTTCAGAGCACGAAGATGGTGAAAGCCTACTTCTTACACCTGAGTATGTAGAGAGGCTGAACACAACACCTTAAAACCTGCTTTTTAACGCTCCTGTCTGTGTCTTGAAAGCTTTGGACAATAATGCAACCTTCAGCATTGTGTGGCAAGGGGATTATTGTGCTTCACAGCTCACAGGGAAGGCTGCAGGGTGGCCTCATAGCAACCTATGGCTGAGAAGTGCTGTGTTTGACTCCATGTTGCAGCCTCTGGAGACTGCAGGACTCACTCCATACCGAGGTCTAGTGCCACTGTACACCTTCATCTGCATTTCTCACATGTGCCAAGGCAGAGGGGGCTGAAGACTTATAAGAATGCATCCCAAATATTTCTGTGAGTGCTGCAGAAAGGTCAGAGGATTACTGGGACTGTTGAAGTTCCTGGAGGTGGTGCTGCCATGAGGATGCTAAGACATCCTGAGGATGCTGCGACATCCTGAGGATGCTGCCAGCTGGAGATACTGAAGTGGTCTGAGAGAGGAGACTGTCCCTTCTTCAAGTCTTGCTGGTTTTGCTCCCTATCTGTCAGCTTCTGTCTCCAGTTTTTTCTCACATCCCCTTTTCCCAAGTGGTGTGGTTGTAACGTCACTGGCTGTACCCATGGAAACTGCTCTTTCCCTGGAAGGGGATGTAAAGTGTTTATCTTATGAGTTGGCTTTCATGGGCTAAGACCAAACCAGCCCTTTGGCTCTAGCTCACATCTTTATAGGCCGTTAATTTGCCAAGGTGGGGAAATTTAAAAGTGCAACCCAAATCTGTAACCAAAGAGAGGGGCTCTCTTAGGGAGTTACTGAAGTTCGGAGAGGATGGGGGTTCACACCACAGGTCTGATCTTGCCCAGCCTCCTGTGGACTACGGTGCTTCTCAACATAGTCATCCCATGAAGCCTGTGCCCAAACACTGACAGAAGGAGAAACAGCATTCACCACCAGATACTCACAGGCTGGAGTCTTATGCTGTCTAAGATCCCTGTATTTTCAAAGAAAGTGTAAATAGACAGACAATTAATTAAAAAAAAAAAGAGGGGAGATCACCTTGAATTTCATCCTGCTCATAGCAGATAGAATCAAAATGTCTCAGGTAATTAGCTTTGCCTGAGATGATGATCACTCATTTTAGGAGTATATAAAATCTATGAGTTGTGATGTGAGGCAACCTGCAACTCTCCATGCATCCTCCTAGAATTCCCTCTGTACTCCTATATCTCTCTCTAAATCGTACCTCCTCTCCTGGGGAAAGGCTCACCAGAGCTTATCAGATTCAATTACTGCTGTTTCATATCAATGTTCTCATGTGAAACCAGAATACAAATAAGCCAAGACTACCTCCATACCCCCAAACAATTACAAATGCCGATGATTCACCAGTTATTCATGCCAAACCAATATTTTTCAGGATTTTATAGTTCACAAGTGAAACATTTCAGCATGTTCAGACTGAAATCACTGGCATGCCAGGAGGCATTTCATGGAGAAGGGCACTCTGCATGGGGATGCATGGCATATCCAGCAGCTGTCCTGCAATCACATTTGTCTTAAGGACACTATTTACTTTTTCAGTAGGCTTGGAGGTGAAGGGATAGTAAAAGTTACATTTACTTTCAAGAAAGTTTAGAGTTAGATGATAAAGCTAATCTAATTTTTTACTTTGCTGCCACTGTAAGACAGACATACTTTGCCCTCCTACTTTCCCAGACTTCTCATCAAATGTAATTTTTAAATACACGTACAATGAAAAGTTATGGGGTGGTGTTAAAACATATTTTTCTTTTTTTTTTTTTCTGGTGTGTAGAAAGAATTTAATTCACTATGCATGGATAACCCATTTGTTTATACTCAGGTTAAGAACAAAGCCAGCTAATAAGCTTTGCTGTCACCTTAAATAAATGGTTTCACAAGATAATAACTCCATCCAGCTACACCCAAGGGTCATCAGCATTTTTAAAGACTTTATGTTTCAGGAAAAGAAGTCACACTGTAACAGTCAGCAACACTGTGGGATAGCTATTAAAAACTGATATTATGTTTGGATATCAAGGTTACGAGTTCCTGGGGACCTGTGGTCACAGAGGCTTTAAGCAGATCCCCCATCCCAAAAAGGGTGTACACCAGCAAGCCTTTCCTCAGCTTGGAGGAAGGCAAGCCTGGAAACTGAACCTTATCACAAGCATATGTCCCAGCTCTGCCACCATGTGAAACACCTTGAGCTTGATTGCAGATAATAGTCAGCCTGTTCAAGCCGACTTGAAATCCTGCTGAAAGGGCAGCTCTGGCTCCCTGGACTTGTTTCTCTGTGCCTGTTTGTTGCCTAGTGTTTGTACGAGCACTGCCAGATCCAAAAGGTATTCTGAAATGGAAAAAGGTAAGTCTTTTTGTTAGATCTCCACATCCTGCGGCCACAGGATCATCAGTCCCACCTCAAGGGAGGAGTTGGAAACCTGCAGTCAGAGGAGAGGGAGATGACTTCCTACCCCTTTAGCAACCCTTTTAGTTAGATCAGTGTAAGCCAATTCATGAAACCTCAAGTGATCACCTACTTCACAGAGAGGAGCAGGGAAAAGTGTGTATGTGTGGGGGAGAACCTAGGATGTGTATAAATATATGAATTAGCAATACCTTTCCTTTAATTTTGTATGTTAATGAGATCATTTTGTGTTTTACTTTTGTGACGATGTTTCTCTGGCCTTAAGAATGTTTTTGTATGCTTAGCAAAGCACAAATCTCCAGGGACCAGTGAGACTGGGGCATGAAACTCTCTTAACACGAAATGTGGCAACATAGGGGTATTGCAAGCTCCCTCTGCCAAGCAACATGGCCGAGTTTTCTGGGGAGGCAGTAGCACAGGGTGTTAGTTTGACAAAGATGCCTCCCACTAGTGAGTGTCCTCACAGGATGATGTAGAGGTCACATGAGTCACAAGGTTGTCTGAAACTCTGACATCCATGCCTGGGGAGTAAGGAAAGAAAGGGTATAAATGGGGTTGGGGGTGTGGTGTTTTTTATTTGTATCACCAAGATAAAGAGGTGTGTTATAAGTGGTGGAATATAATTTTAAAAAGGAGGAACTGCGAAGATGAATTTGGGGAATAACTTCTTGACTGTGCAACTTGTCCTTCTGCAGGGCAGGTTGAGTAACTGGAGGTGCTTGGTCTGCAGATCTGCTCTTGCTCACTATGCTGCAGTGCACAATCAGAATTAGAAACTATTATAACTGTTATGACTGAAATTGCAGTGTGATGCATCGAGTCCTTTTGAACTCTGGATGCTGCATTTGCCTATTAATATCTGGGAACAATTACCTCATCTCTGCTGAGGGAAGTGGTTGAGGCCCCATCACTGAGCACCAGCATGGCCTGATTTTCAGAGGCAGTGAGCAATTGCCTATCCCATGAAAAACCAAGATGGAAAATAAACTGCAGACAACAATCTGGTACCAGCAGAGGGATAGGATAGCTGTGACCTGTTACGTATTTTTTCCATTTCAAACTTTTGGGATTGGGCTATTTGTGTTCACCTGATATGCTAGTAAATATAATTTTTCTTTTTAAATACTCTGTAATCAACCCACACAGCTCAGTTCCTCTGCCAGTTCCCACACCTTCTTTCCTCAGCCCATTGAAAATGCTTGGTTGAAAAAACCAAAACCCTAAGAAACCACGAGTGGAGTGGATCATCACACCCCTGCAAAAGCTTGGTTGCAGACAATTAATTTCTTTTGGCTAGATTATTCCCAGGGCTTGCACATCTGCCCAAAGGAGTGAAGCAGAAAAATGCATCTCCTACCTAATGCTGAGCAGCAACTACACGTTTGATTTTGGGTGTGGTGTCCAGGCCAGACATCTGTTCTGCCCACACAAGCATGGGCACAGAGGTCATGTAGAGACATAGCAGTGCTGCTCTGTCTCAGATGGTGGACAAGGGGAGATGGAACTGCCCTGTGAGGAGTAGATGCTGCTACTTCCTTCCTGGAAAAGTTAGGAAAGAAAATATGACTGAGTAATTTGATGGGTTTATTTAAAGCAAGATAGCTACAAGTATTGTTTTATATCCTACTTAAGGAGCTTGAGGTACTACGAGGTCTATGGCCCAAATGTTTGGGTAGCAGAAGGTGGATCTCTTTATAGGTGGGGAGGCCAAGATACTGCAGTTACAGTGCCCATCCTCCTTTTCTTGCCATGTCCTGGTGAAAAAGCAGGTACATGCACGGCAGTGGAAAGGGATAGCATTGAAAGAGTTCAAGTTTCACTATCTTAAGATGTTCTCGATTAGGTTGTTTTTTCTCTATCAGTTGCAATGAAGCATAAATCCTAAGCATGACTGGATCATTACCTGCATGTGAAAATGTACCCATGCCCCATGTGTCATGCATGTATTCATACCTGAGTGGGTTACCAGAGAAATTGTCCTATATATGGAGTCCAAACTTGTCGTTCACTCCAGCATGTGTCCTCTCATTTTCTCACTGGCAATGTCTGACTTTTTTTCTCCAGTTATTGTTTTGAGATAATGGAGTTGGAGGCTTCATTCTTCTTTCCTTTAGTGTAATTGTAAATGTGTTTCTCCTAAATTCTGCTTCTGATAAAGAGGGTGATGTGATTATATCTCTGTGGAGCGCTGTGTGCTTACTTATTAGGGGACTTTGTTGTGTGCACGGGAATATAAAAGGTGCTGTTTTGGTTTTGGTCACTTGGAGGAATCTTATAGTGGATGGTGTCAACCATTTCAGACAGAGACTGCAGTTCATCGCTGTGCCATGTTGTATTCAGACATAAATCTTAGTGCTTCAGGTGATTGCAGCTGAAGCACAAAGCTGGCTTATGACAAATGTGTATGTGGGAGAAGTAGCTGCAGCACCTATTCTCATGGCATTATTTCTGGAGTGTGATATGTTTGAAAAGACCATTTCTGCAATGCTTTTGCTTTATTATACAGCTTTATTTTCTGCACTAATATGGGGGAAGCAATGGTTTGCCACCGGGACCCAGTATAGTCCACAGATGAGACAGCTCAGGTTATGGCCTCTGGAGTGTTTTGCTCATAAACCTTTAACTCTGCTTTGGGCCTGTCAGTTTTATTTCACCACGTAGAAACTATAGCCTAAGTACTGAGCAGGGTATGAAAGTGGGAAATTGCTGCTAGTAGGTTTTCCTTGATGCATGTCTCAGGGGAAAAACAGGAAAGGAATACTAGGTTTTAAAATTAATCGCTATGGTTTTTTGTGTTGGGTTGGTTTTATGCTTATTTTTTATTCAGAAGGCATGTTGCAAATAAGTAAAAGCAGCCATGACTTATAACTTCTAAAACTTTAACATACTATTTTTTTAGAATATCTTGAACATTTTTTAAAAATATATTACAACGTTTAAAAAAAAAAAAAGTTATTTTTCAGTTTGGAATAGATTTTTGCCTTTTATTTTGCCTTTTCTCTCTATGTATCTGAATAATGAGAGCCTTTTGAAACTTTCCCACTGGAAATTTGGTTGGACTTCTGATCAGCATACCCACACAAATTAAGATCAGGAAAAAAGAAATGAGACCTCAGAATGGAATGGTAAAAGAATATGAATGGAATGTTTCACATCAGCAGACCTTTTCAAAATCTATTCCAAATGGTTTAGGAAGGCATTTGAGGCAATCTCGGAGTTGCTAATAGTGTGTTCAAAATAGAAAATCAGAGCTATGGTAAACAGAAAAAGTTAAATACAGAAACTGTACTGTAAAAGGGGATGGTGAGGAGAAGAGGACCAAGTCAAATGTAGGTCAGAAAGTGTAACTTCATCTTCTCCAAAATTGCTACACATACTCTATTTGCAAACCACTTGTAAGGCCACAATGGATTTCCAAGCACAATCCCAACCACTTTTTCACTGTGTTAGTATGACAGGCTGACATTTCTTTATAAACAGAACAGAGAACATGTTAGGTTTATTGTGCTAGGCTTTTGACTGCTTCATAGATACTTTCATAAACAAAATATGGCAACATGGTCCTAATGAAATTACTCTAAACTGTGCTCAAACTAGTTGCAAAATTGTACTCCAAGAGTGACTATTAGTGATTCACTGTCAAACTAAGTTGAATTAAATGTGACTCCACTGTGATCTTTCATGGGCCAAGTACTATTGAGTATTTTCATTAATGACTTTGCTTATGAAAAAACAGAGTCAGTTTGCTGAGTTTGTAGGTCATGCCAGCTGGCCCTTTGAAAGAAAGGATGAACGTTCAAAACAACGATGATACACTACACAAGTGATAAGTAAATAAGTAAAACGCCATTCCAGACAAACAAAAGCAAGAGCAATGGCTCAATATGTTGCACAAATATGCAAGTTGCACAAATATGAGACAGTAAATGACTTATTGGATGGTTGTTTTGTAGAAAGAAGGAATGCAGTATTGCAGTGGATCACAGGCTATAGACGAGTTGGCAGTGCCACGCTGTTTTGAAAAAATAGATGAGAACCTATGAATAGGTGTGACAGCTGTGAGATAACAACACTGCCCTTCCAGCCTACTCAGCAGGAGTGGGACTAGCTTTAGATACGTGTTCAGCTTTGGACACTGTACTTCTTTTAAAATAAAAAAAAAAAAGCCAAACAAAGCCAGTTGCCCGGTAGCTCAGCAAGAAGGACTGGAGAGCTAATAAAGGTGTTTTATGAAGAAAGTTTAGAAAACTAGGGTTGTTTTACAGAAGGATGGTAGCAGTCTTCAAACGTGTAAAAAGTAGTGAGAAAAAATTATTACTGAGACAAAATGAGTAATAACAAGCCAAAGCTGTAACGAATGAAATTTGGTTTACATGTACGCAAGAGATTTGTGATGGTGTGGATAGAAATTCCAACAGCACACATCTGTAAGAACAAGTTAGACCAGCATCTTAGGGAATTAGATAAGTGCAGATGATCTTTCTTTTGGGTGAGGGATGAACTGGCATCATCCTGGATCTTTTCCAGGTTGGCTTTTTATGACACTGCAATATGTCTCCATGAATCAAGTAGGCATTGATGAAACAAAAATATCTGCATGGAAAAGACATTTATTCAAAATCTTCTGACCAAGTTCTATGCATTGACAGTTCATAAAGTTGGCTTTTGTTAGAATTTCACTTGTGTTTGGTCACTTTTTTCTACATTTTGCAAGAAATTATAGGCATTTCAGGACAGAAGAGTAGCATGTGGACAAAACTTTTAAATTCAAATATGTGCAAAATTCAAACTGGCTGCGGAGGGCAAGTAGGAGAACAACTCACAATGACCTACTCTGAGTCATGTTTGAGCCTCACCTTCCTAATGTGTTAGGTAATTGTTTACTGTGTACTGTTTCCCCGCAGGTGAGTGATAATGAAAGTTCAAATGTTAAAAGAAATTGAGAAGTTGTTGTTCTCGTTAGATTGTGGGGAGCATTAACCTAGATTGGTCTATAATGGTACCCTGGCAGCATCATGTGCTGCAGATAACTGCCCTCCTATCTACAAAAAGATACAACAAAAAATTTCCTGTATGCATATAACACAATTTCATAACCCATCCTGGTGCAGTATCCTAAAATACCTTTCAATCTGTTCTTCAAAGTCTTTTTGTCAGAAACAGAAGTACAATAATCCTCACACTGTTTATACACACAAAAGAAAGCCAATCTCTCGTTGGTGTTTATGAGTTGCTTATGTACATACCTGTGTAGATTTGAGCTGAATCAACTTCCTCAATGACATATGAATAGATCCTGAATGCAAATGCATCTGCCAGATACAAGCAGCTGCCCTGTGCTGGGATTGTCTTTTCCTTTCATTTAGGCTGTCATGGAGCACTGAACTGCCTCATGAAGCACTCATTTATAGGAAATTGCTTTTGTTGAAAGTGTTAGAAAATAAGGTTTAATGGGTTTTGTTTATTTGCTAGAAAAAATTAAATTTTTAACGTTAAAAAATGAAAGGTAGCATAGACTTTTCAGGTTTGACAGAAAAGTTCATCCATCCAGTTAATCAGCCTGCCTCGTTGGCTTTTGTTTCATAAAAAGTAAAACTTTTAGCCAATCCCATTCTTCCTGTTGACTAGTGGTAGAGACCCAGTGAAAGGTGAACATGTGGAATTTGTGTCAAAAGAAACAGAACAAGTTAAAGAAGTTTGAGCTATTTTTTTTCTTTCACATACCATGCGTAGATCATCTCTTTTGCAACACTTTCACTCTCTGGTTTCATTCTCCAGTTTTAGTCTTCAGCTGAGTTCTCAGCTAAAGGGAAAAGAAGCTGAGAAATCTTACCACCGAACTTTCATATCTCTATCAACACAGCAACAAGGAAAGGAGATCCAGCTATCCAAAATGCACCTGATAGAAACAAAATGCATTAGTGTGGATCTTCTAAGCTGGGTGATACTTGCTGTGTAGGAAGGTAGTAACAACAGGCTGGCTGCAGCCTACTAGGATCAATTATCTGACGATCGTCTGTAGTGAATGAACAATTTTTGTGTTGGCATGTGGGTTTGGGTGTGCAATGCCTGTGTTGGGAGAGTCAGCAGACAAACATCGCAGGTCAGCAGCACACTCTGCACTGCACTGCAGGAAGGGGAAAAATCCTATGCAAAGAAAGAGCAAGCCTATGCTGGCTGTGATGTCATATCAGATCAGTTTGTAGCAACAACAGATAAGTGCTAATGACTAATTTACTTGGTACTACTAAGTTAATTCTATTACCTCTAACAAGCCTCTCTCTACCTTGGCACTTGGAGAATTCCAGTGCAAAATCAAAAGAGAAACGATGACCCAAGAGTTAACAAGATGGAAACATCTTACTGTGCTTGCCAGACCACAGCAAAATGGATTTGGCACTTGGTACTGTCCTCCTCGGGAACCTGAAATTATGTTGGACTTGGATATATCAGGAAGCGAGGACTG
Organism: Ifrita kowaldi; assembly: GCA_013398055.1. NCBI lineage: Eukaryota > Metazoa > Chordata > Aves > Passeriformes > Cinclosomatidae > Ifrita > Ifrita kowaldi. The sequence continues at coordinate 106,108 of VZRS01001680.1, forward strand.
AGTCTCATGCTGCTATCTTCTAAGGATAACTTGCTCTCTTCCTGATGCCTAATAGGAACTGGGATGTGCCTAATCAGACCAAACAAAAGATGTAGAGATTAAACTGCACCATTGGTATGCACTGGTGAGATGACTGGAGAAGATCTCTCACACACAAGAGCTTCATTTCCATGCTTAAATTATTTACTTCTTTATTAAGTCCACTTGAATCAGCATTTCATCCCAGGAAATTAAATGTATGTGAAAGAAGAGTTGGCATCTTGACCACGAGCTCTGCTGTAGGTGCAGATTTAAATACACAAGCCTGCAGAGTTAGATATTACTAATGAAGGAAATAGAGCAGAAAAATAATTTGCATATACTCAGTCTTTGGGGAAAAAAAAATACAGAAATCCTAAAAGGTCAATGAAAATTATTTAAAAGATAAAAGAAAGCAGAGCTGTCACAAATATAAAATTTCCCAGAGAACTGCTGTTTCGCTTTGTGGGTAGACTGTTGATTTCACCAATGCAGGAAAGGTGGCAGAATTATCTGCTTTTAATTATGATACTCACAGCTTGGAGACTCTCTGAACGTTTCCATCATTCTGGGAAAAAAATGTATAGTTTGTCAATAACTCTCCTCCCTTGCTCAAGACCAGAAGCAGTCATGATATTTTGGCATGAAATGTTTTATTTCTAGAAACTGCTAAGGTAAAATTTTGCTTATGATTTCTCTGTAGATTTCATTGTCATTTTAAAATCAACTCCTGCCTCACTCCTTCTCAAATGCAGGATGCAGGAGGAGGGCTGGAGAGATGGTGCTGGAGATGGCACTCCTGTTAGGCACCAACTTTGTGCACCAGGGATGATGGTACTGCACGGGTGCCACCCAGCAAGAAGCTTTAGTCATTCTTAACATGAGTTGTGAATCGGACTTGACTGCTGCAGGTGAAAGATTCCATATCCCAATTACTCACTGCTCAGTTATCCAACACCCCCAAGGTTTTAAATTTCTAAGGAAAACACACTTTGATCTTGATTCTCTGGAAAGAGGGCAATTTGTTAACCATGAATCAATAGGATTGCCTCTTGCCATACGAAATAGTTCAACCATGTTTTGAGAGCTTTGTAAACTTGCTGTGGCACAGAAACTGGGAACTTCTCCCACTTAGACTTTTCTCTCTAGTATTTACAGAATCTAGGATGTGATATAACTTTTCAGTCTGGATTTCAGTTGAATTTGTCAGTGAAATGAAGATGTCAGGAAAAATAAAAATTAAGAGGTATTCCAAGTTGGTTATGGGAGAAATCTTCACAAACAGCTATTTGCATTCATATGAAGTACCTTAGATTAATATTTATTTATTATTAACTGATAACAGATTTACTTTGTTGTTGTAAAGTGGAGTTGTAGAGGCACATGGAGAATCAGTCATCACAACTGATGGAGAAACATTAAACCCTTCCCAGAAGCTGACAAGAAGGGGCACACAGAAATCCCAGGCAGTGCACTTTGATACTTGAACTTAAAGCAAAAACCATCCCAAAACAAGACTTGTTGGTAACTGAGCACCTCACAACCATCATCACAGCACCCAACACATAACTGAGCCTGGCCTAGTGAAGAACAGCAGAATTTTCTGAGGACAGATCTGCACGTTGGCACAGGGGAGAGCAGGGGCTGTCCCAGGCCACACAGGCAGCACCAGGATGAGGACATTCCTGTGGCTTGTTTCTGTTAATCCGGTACATTTCTGTGCGTCGTATAGAAGAATACAGCCCAAACAAAAACCTGGCAGATGGGTGATATTTTTGAGGTAGTTGAAGCAGTGGAAGAATTTTATAAATAAACATAGGTGAACAAGCATTTGAGAGGTTTTCCCAAGAATATACCAGCAAACCACTGCTTTTTAAAGGCTTGGAGGAAAGATTTGGGAAAGCAAGTGCAGGTCGCTGGGGAGCTGCCCAGGAATAGCACCGAGGCTTTTCCAATGCCTCTGAACAATATCCCAGCAGTGAGCGAGTGCCTGGTGGAGGCTGGGCACTTGCTGGTACCATGGCAGAATCCCTGTAGGTCACACAAGCTTGTCCCTCTCCCCCAGTGCTTGCTCAGCAATGCTGTGGCTGCTTTGAATCAGGTAGCCAAAAGTAGCTGCAGGTTTTTTTTCTGTGGTGACTTTGTTTCCCTTGGTTTACAGGCTGTAGTCATGCATGTTCTCAGAGGTGACAAGGCACAGCTTTGGGCAGAAGGCATAGCTGATGGCTTTCTTTCTCAGTCCTTTGTGTTCTGACCCTGCACCTCCTTCCATGTGAGCTGCAAATGTTTGGCTCTCTATTGGTGGCTGGTGGCATAACCCAATGGTTACCTTGAAATATGGGTGCTAAGCCAAGTGCCTGGGAGGCAAACCTTTGTGCCCTGGTAAGTGTCCCCTCTAGTTTCTGTATATAAAAAATGTAATTTTCTTTATATCTGACATTTTCTTGTCTATGTTACACGTAATGGTGCTAGAGCAAACTTTGTGAAGTTGCAAAAGGAATCAGTTTATCTGATTGTATTTGTTTTCCTCCACTATTCTTAAAAAAATAATTAGATGTGATTAGTAATATTTGCTGTAGCCTGGCAATACATATAGCGGCAACAGATGAGATTCAATCTCAGGTGAAACTGTCATCCCCAGCTAATGTGTGTGGGAGAGGCACGCAGACAAGATTTTCAGCCCATTTGTTCAGTTATGTAATGGCCTTTTAAACATTTTCCATTTATGGTCCCTGTTTAGTTTACTCTAAGTCACAATGGCTTCATGTCAGTCCAAGCCGTAACACACACCAGACAGCCCAGCCATAAATCAGAGCAGCCTATGGTCTCTGTGCATTTCTTCTTTAATGAAAAACCAAAATGTTCATTCCCTGCCCTTTAAAATGAGACTTGAGAAAATAATTCATTTTGGTTGCTGCATAGAACAAACCTGCTCAGGGAGACAAGATCTTCGCCCATAACAAATGAAAGAAGGGTTTAGAAACTCTCTCTTTTAAAAATGCTTGAACTTACCTTTTACGTTTTCTGGGTTCAATCATGATTGAAAGAGAAAACATGGTGAGGAAAATCAGTCCTGCAGAATAACTTGCAAATTCTTCAAAGTCAGGAGCACTGACAGGCTCTTTTTGCAGTATTTCCATACATCTCATTAAATGAGGTTTGGATTGGTGTCTAAATTAGGATATTTACTGAACTAAGAAAAATCCTGGCTCTACTGTAAACTAGTCATAACATGAGTTTCAGCAGTGTTTGCTTCCTTAATTATCTTTACTTTAGCACTTCGCTCTCTTCTTAACTTTTTCAACCACCATGTACCTAACACTGAGGATATATCTTTTTTTTTATTAAACTTGTCAATGGTGAGTTATTTGAGCTTCAGTGTTGGGAGTCAATGCTTTTCCTTCCATCCCACCTCTCTCTGTCCCCTCACCATAGGCATGAGCCAGAATGCAAACCATGAAGGTGGGGCTCTAGGGAGTGCAACCCAAACACTGTGGTGTCCACCAAAGGGGTGCTGTAGCCCAGCATGGACTGTACTGGGTTATGCAGTGCAGTCAGGCCCTCTGCAGTGTGCATCTCATACATCCTCCCCAAAAATGGGCAGAAAAATGAGTGAGGAACATGATGATGCCAGTTAAGAGCTATGTTTTTAAGAAAATCATTGTGTTATGCTGGGGCTTCCCCCATGTCAGAGCCAGCAAATTCAGCTCAGGTGTGACTCAGGACAGGGTGCAGTGTTAGGGTGCCCTGGGTCATCCTGAACAACCAGGCTGGGTGCAGGCTTTTGTGTAAGCAGACTGGCCACAAAATTAGCACAGCTGCTCTGCTGAACTGCCTGTGCACAGCATGCAGTGCAGCAGAAATCCATCCCCCGTGGTTTTTCACCTGCTGCCCAGGGCTGTTGTAACTCCTTAATTAGCAGGGCTCGTCTCTTACATCGTTAGGTGGATCTCTGTTTTAAGGGTGATGTTGTTTCTGGTGTTTAGACTGGCTTGCACAATTTTGCATGGTGCTGCCGGTCACCCTGACAGACAAACTGAAACATCCTATCAGATCTTTGGCCTCCATACTGGGCAATGAAAGGCACATGGACAATTATGCACCTATCTTGTCAACGTAGACAACCCCTGTGATAAGAGAGGGTGCCAGGTGGGCGTGCAGATGCACCCAAAGTAGCTTCCATTTAGTATGCTCAGGTACTGGTGGCACTTGAATTGCATATGTGTGGCCAACAGCAAAACCTTGCTGGGAAATGGGATAAACCCCATGGCAATTAGGCTGTGTAGCACTCTGTGCAACCACAGCTAGGCCTGCACGCTCTGGGTGAAAGCAGCTGGGGTCTGCCTCACTGTGCTGCCTCCTGTACGCCCTTGGGATGCACCTGCAGTGTCCTGGGTGCTCCTTGTTGTGACAGCCAGTGCAGGAAGGAGAGGGATGGCTGTGCTGGGGCACTGCTGAGCCACCCTGATTCACCCTGCACCGATGGCCAGGGCTCAGCCTGCCCCTCTCCTGCTCTCCACCTTTACACTGCTGTTCACCCCACGTTCGTTTTTAACATATTTCTTCCTCGTTACAAGGGACACATTAAACCACAGTAGGGCATAGGACAGATGTTAAGGCTCTGCCAGCTCACTGATTAACTGTGTGGGTGCCTCCCTTTTAGCTGCAGGCAGAGATGGGGAGAGAGGTCAGTTCCTTGCTGAAGGTCTCTGGAGAGGTGCTCCCAAGAAACCAAAATGTTGCCTGGTCTGTCTGCCTGCGGGAGGGCAAGTCCTTCCCATGGCATTTCTGAGGGACATGAGCTCTGGTGGAAAAACACAGTTCTTTGAATTCCAAACTCCCCACATTTCAGCCTAAGCGGTTTGTCACCCTGTCTGTTGGGTTAAGAGCATGCTGCAGAGGGAGAGTGGAAATGCTGTGCCTATTTCTGTGTTAATGAAGAGAGACTGTACCCTATATTTCTTCTCTGTATTGACTTTATCAGATTGAAATCTGATGGGTCTGGTATATTTGTGAGAGCCTTGTGTGCATTGTTCTGCTGTTTGGTTTTGATAAAACGTGGTATTGTACTTGATGTTCTTTAGCTACGTCAAACCTTGCTTCATGGCTAATGCATGGCATTAGTCCATACCACAAGTTGTGCAATGCTTTACAGCAAAAATATTGATGCTTCTTGGGGATTAAGAGTGTTATTTCAGTGTAAGTTCAATTGAAGAAGGAAAGATAGAATTGAGAGAAGAATAATTTCAGTGCAAAATTAATTTTGGCAAGTTGTTTAAAAGAAAAATCCCCTTTTCTTTACCCATTAAAGCATTATGCATTAAACTGTTTCTAAAAGCAAAGGAAACTTTTTTTTTTTAAGATTTTTTGGTTTTAATTTCAAGCTGAAGCAAAAGAGCTTGAAAAAAGCAAAAGGTTTGTCTGGAGCCCTTCAGAAAGCACATCTAACCCAGGCTGGGGGAGAGAATGATGAAAAAATTTTACAGTATCTGGTCTCCTTCCCAGTGGATATTCCCAGTAAAGTCTGAAGAATTGGGACAGTTCAAGCCAGCAATGTTTCTTGTATCTGACCAAATTCCTATAATTCTGCTGAAAAGAATGAGGTGTCAGCGGAGGTGGATTTGGTCTGTTCTGCACAGAGCTGGCACCTGGACGTGATCACTCTGGGAAGCTCTGATGGGAACTAAATGTGTATGGCCTCTGTGGTTATACCTGAGCTGCTAAATTGAACAGTGAAGAAACACTCCTTGCTTGATTGTTTATGCCACTACACTTTCACAACATCCCTGGCACCCTTTTCCAGCAGTTCCCAGCATGTTTTAGGACGGGCTGCTCCCCACTAGAGGTCTGCATGGAGCGAGGGAGTCCAGTGGTCCTGGGGACTGCAGAGTTTAGTTTGCCTGCAGGGACATAGTGGAAGGATCTGCAAACTGAGTGGGTTTTGCAGTCCTAGGGAAGCGGGGTGACAAAACCATCTGGTCCTTTAGCACCCCAGCTGAAGGCTGCCTGTTTAGCTGAGCCCTTGGTGAGTTTGCAGCGCTGTGAGTTTTGCCTTTTGGATGAGAATTTGAGGTTCTTCTCCCCTTCCAAGTGGATAGCTCCTTGTCCTAGCAGTGCTGAATTTATTCTGCTCCTTCTTTTTCCTAGCCAAGGAGGCCCCCACACTGTGGAGGGCAAGGACCAGTGTGGATTAAATGATCCTGCTTACAGGAGAAATGCCACCTCCATTTCTCCAGGTAGCAGCAAGATAATTCTCTCACATCCACCCTTTGGACTCTGATTAATGAGCTCTACCCATTCATGCTGGGCTGATAAAAGAGATTAGCAGCCTGATGGGCTGCCACACCTGTCTGTCTGTTATTGCCCTGCAACAGGGGCAGTGAAAAGGCAGCGTGTCAGCTTCGTACGCTCTCCAGGTCATATGCTGATAAAGACAAACAAGCTGCTTTTTGGCTTTTGTTTTGTGCTACCGTGCCTTAAAACAACGTGTGGCAGTGACATGTGACCCCTTCAGATAAATAAATAAATAAATTTTGAAATTTCATTTCCAGCATCAGTTCTTTGAGATTTGTTTCACCTTTTTTCTTTTTTCCACAAAGCCCAGTCTCTACTAAGACTGGCGGACTGTTATTAGCACTGCTACTATTAACCACAAGAATAATAACAACAGTGAGTACCTACATGAACCAGATAATGAGTTTATTAGATGCCATGAACACTTTTTATCATGCAATGAAAATGTTTATGTCATGTAGCCTGAGTGCCTTGACTCCAACTAAAACCTAGACCACTGGCTTTCTTCCAGAGTATTTCTGACTATCCACATAGTAATTTTGGGGTCAGTGCTGCATGTTCAGAGCCAGGATGTCTGAATCTAGAAGGTCAGAGAAGGATGTTCCACACTTATGCAATGATTTATTCCAGCAAGATCGCTCCATCTTGCTGTAAACCCAGCACTCATACATATTACAGGGATCTCTACCCACCGAAGTTTGCATGTGGTGTTTTTGCATGTCAAATTCCCGAGTCCTCAGGTCATCATTTGCGTTGTGTATCTTCCTCTATTGGGCTGACAATGTTGCAGTATAAAAACACTGAGGCTAATTGTTCTACTATTTCAAAGATCTCTTGAAACAAAGCAGGTTTGGAGGATAATGCAGAGTAGGTGCTCAGAACACAGGAAGTTCTGTTGTCCAGCAACAGGTACCACATGAAACCACAGATGCTGTCCCTGCTATTGGCTACATTTGTGTCTAGATGTTTCAAACCTTCCCAAAAAGAGAGGCAGCTCAGACAGCCTCCACGAGTATCTTCCACATCTAATCCTATAAGCATTACATTAATTTAGGTTTTGCATAACTACACATGTTTTTCTGGAAGTAGACCTGCCTTTATTTTATTTACACTGTGTTACAGCAGTTAGTACATTCAAGGACATGGATTCAAAACTGCATTTCATCTCTGTGGATAAGTCATCTTGAACAGATGAAGGGAGGAAATCTGGAAATCCTGCAAAATTCAGTAAAAATATTTTCAAGTCATGCATGTTTGCTTGGTTTTTTTTGGTAGGATATTATAATTCATCCTAATGATTCTTAAAGAGGGATATTGCTGTAGCAGAGCTGCATAGGCGTTTTAAAATTTTTACAGAAAGGTTAGACATTAAATTCCACAAAATTTCCATGAGGAAAATGAGAATATATGCCATTATTATGACTATTGATCCTCAGGCTATAGTAAGAGAAACAAAACTTTAGTCAGTGAAAGGAGAAAAAGCTGAATATCACATTGCAGATTCCTTGCAAAATCTGTCCTTTTCTTTTAGCTGCAACTATTAATTGGTGGCAAAGAAAAGCAAGTAAGGCTTCAGTGGAGTCAGATATAGCAGCAACCTTGTGAAGGGCCACTCCATTAAAAAAATTAATTTTCATATTCATATGACATAAACTATTCTTTTAATATAAGCTTTGTTTTGTTCCTGGAAACTTTGTAGTTGTAATCAAAATAGAACAAATCTAGGAACGTTAGAAATATTACTATAAATTATCAATGAAGTACTGAAGCAAAAAATGAGATGGAAAACGTAGAAATCAATATGAAGGGGGTTTTGAGGTAGGGGTTTGGGTGGTTTCTTTTCTTTGGGTTTTTTTGGTGCTTATATAAAGTATCTTATTTTTCTTCTTCAATACGAGTAGCATAGGATGAAGGAAAACCAGACTAAAATGCAGTAATTCCAAAAGTGATCCTGAAGAAGCTGTGCCATGATTTTACCCTGAAAGAAGAACTGGACTATCCATGTTTAAGCTAGCCTGAGAAATTTACTGTTTGATTCAGGTGGACATTCCAGGAAAATCCCTTCCACATGATACCTGAATAGTTCAACTGCAAACGCACTGGCTACTGTGGCAATATCCAATTACAGCATTCAATAGTCAAGCAACACTATTTTATGGCAAATACCTGTGATAGCCATTTCCTGCTGTTTGTTTTATGTTTAATTCAAAACAGGCTCATAATAAAGCATGCTTATAATGGCATGACTTCTTATAATATATGTTTATATACTGTACCTCATCAGTAAAAAAAAAAAATCCCAAGAAACCAGGAGAAATAGTCATGCTTAGCAGCAGAAAGTGCAGGGAAAATAATAATAAAAAAAACCCCAAAAGCCCAAATGACATGTAAATGAGCACTTATCTCTCATCCTGCTGTGATGCCCAGATGAATAAACAAGAATTAGTGTAAGCTTCTTTTTGTTAGCAGATCATTCTATAGAATTATATACGTTTGGTTCATTATGAACTTGTGAGCTGTAATTAGGGATTTTCTAGGTGCTGTGCAGTGGGCTGGTAATTCATAGTGTTGCAGTGGCTCTCACATTAACCCCCCCATGTACATGTGCTTTCAGTGCACTCAGTATTAGCAGCTAGCCAATGGAGTAAATGAGCTGAAATTACTGCATGTGAAGAGTTAATTAAGAGTTTTTAATACACTTTATGATCATAATTTAGTGTACTACACTGGGAAGAGTAGAGCTTTCAGCCTGATCAGAGGATAATATGGTGGATCATTTCTCTTTTATAGAGGCCTGCTGATTTAGCATTCCTTAGTTGATAGAGTTGATCTCCATAAAAATACATGGTAAGAATTAGGTAGAAATAATAACTGATTGCATTATGCTTTTGGAATATGCATTTGCCTTGCATATATTGGTGCCTACCTGCTACTGCCAGCTAAGAAATAGATGCGTGTATACATATGTGCCTTACATGAATGAGTGCATGGGTGAATGGGTTATTCATGTTTTTCAAAAATTTTATAGACAGAAATTAAAATATTTATACTAGTTTTAGGAGCGGCATGAAGTTAGGTTTCTTAATAAATAGTTTGTTTTCTTTCTAGAGATCATGAATCACATTTTATGTTTCTTAACTACCTAGGAGTAGTTCATGAATAATCAGTCATGCAAAGCTGTCACACTCGGTTAAATAGCTCAGTCCTGTTTTTACTGCTTCAGTCCTTTATATCTTTAATTACCTTTATTTAGCTGATATGAATCACCCCAGAACACATACACTCCTAGGCAGCCATATTTCTGCATGTATTCTGCAAAGCACTGATTGCACTTCTGGCTGAAGTGCAAAATACAACAATGTATCTCTTTTTCTTTGGCATGGTTATGGAAATATTTTCCATAGTTCTTAATCCTTTTATCTACAGAGAACTTGTTCTTCCCCCCTCCACCTTCCTCCATTCACTGCTTGCCCCCCTTTCTTAGACATATTTCACTGCATTGGTATTCTTGCTCAGTTGCCTTCTCACACAGATATACACATTTTTGTTTTATGCAAAGTCCCTTGTGAGAACGTTTTTTCCAGCACCTTCACTCCTGGAACAAACCTCTTTGGATATGCAGCCCAAAATGCCTTCATGATTCCTCTGTTTGCAGTCAGCTCTGCACTCCTCTGTGCTTAAAGAACATTGACTCCAAAACCGCCCCACTCAGCTGCTCTCTAGCTGACAGCGTGAAACTCTGTGTTTAAGACAGCAATTCACTCAGAAGGGGCTTGATAACTTCAAACATAAACATTACTGTCATAATAAATGCCTGAAAAAGCCCCTTGGCAGCCTAACCTACTGCACTGCTCAGGTACTTGTAATGAAAAAGTGATGATGGGTTAAAGTCATAGTAACTCGAAAAGCCAGTTGATGACTGCCAAAAACACTCTCAGGCTAATGTGAATGTCACTTTCCATTTATTTTTTCATAATCCTGCTGTTACAGTGGACAGACAGATTTGTTATAATGGCTAGTGTCTGCAGATTAAATGTGATTAATTCTCCAAAATGAAAGGACTTCATCTTCATGCAAAAAGTTAATTAGGCTCTAAAAATTGTCCTGCAAATCTCCAAAGGAAAGACAGACAAAAAAATCCCAAAGAAGATAAACTAGCTGGATTATTTTGGGATGATAATTTAGTTAGATCAATTACTTCAAATTCTCTCCTCTTTTTTGAATATGTTTTAACTTATGTTCAAGGACTGCAGCTGATTATATATACATGAATATAAACAAACGACTGTTCCCTGCTCATTGCAAGGGGTTGGACTAGATGGCATTTAAAGGTACCAAACCATTAAATGATTCTATTACTGTAGCTGAGAAGATGAGTTTAAGTGTCCAGTATTTCTGATTTTTTAACAGGCTTGTGACCAAGGACATGGTATTTTACATTTCTGTGTTTTGGACTAAGTAATGTGAGGGTTCAGAGAAGCTTTCTCTCTTCTTCCCTGTCCCCTCAAGCTTTTATCTTGTTTTCAAAATTTTCCCTTGAAACTTCCAGCTCATGAGTAATAAGGCAACATCTATAAAAACAACACTTACTGTGAAAATACCTGCTCAGAGACAGCTGCATAATGTCAAACACATCAACAAGTCATTAGCACCCTAACCTTCTGATGCATTGTCTGACATCAGCGATGCCTGCAATCAGACTGGCAGAGGCTGCTGTTCTGGCTGGTCTTGCTTTTTCAAATTCCTCTTTGCATATTCACTGCCAACTGCACAAAACTGATACGCCTTTTTGATGAAACAAAGGAAATATTATTGGACAAACTGCTGATAACAATATGCTGTTATTTGCATATCTAAATGCTGGCTTGTGAGTAAGCACCATATGCCTGGGAATGGGTGGGTTTCTGTTAGAATGACTGAGACTGTGCCTCTGCTTTAGTGAATAACAATCACCAAGTGTCCTCCCCTTGTCTGTACACAGAAAGGTAGGAGCCACTCTTTCCAGTCCACAAAACCCCTGCCTTTCAGTACATATAAAAACAACAGCAACTTTTTACTCTAATGCGATTTTTTTTCTTCATGGTCCACGAAAACATTGGTAATTTTCATCCCAGAAAGTTACATGAAATATTCACAGAGGTATTTAACCAGGTTTGAAGTTTCTGATACCCAAAGGTGTGACCCCACTTGGGTGCAGTTTATTGATTTTTCTACCACAGATGTGTTATTTTTTCCAAGTCTTGGCCAACGAAGCATATGAGATCATTTGTGCCTCAATTTGAATGTTTTACCTCTTTCATTGGAATGTAGTTCCAATGGTTCCCCACTTTTTATCCCCACCTACCTACTTACCTTACTTGCCTTTTACAGTACTGCTCCTCCACAGTTTTAGGGATAGACATCAATGTCCCCTCCAGTTCCTCTTGTACTCCCAATATTCAATCTGTTTTGGTAAACCAGTTGATGAAGCTGCTCTCTTGCACACTGTGCCAGGTACACCACAGCTCACAGTGCAGGGCAGGGGTTTTATTCACCTACTCCTTATTTATTTATTCCCTCCAAACTGAGCTATGCACTTGGGAGTCAGCGTGGATAGAACAGCTCCACGTACCCACCCTTTGAAGGGAAAATCCCAGGTGAAAATCAAAATGCAACAAACTCTTCATGACCTATGGATCTGTTTCTTGTATAACAGGTGTTTCCAACACTGGAAATTCAGGTGCTTTTTGCACTGCTCCAGGCTTTGGAGGTGGTCCAAAGCTGCTCTTGGAAGACCCTGGTGAGACAGGTGTATTTTGCATGCCATAAGACAATGTGTCACTAGTCCACAGTCTCTCTGAACTCCATAATTTCCTGAAAAAATGGATCTTCCTTCCAAGTCCTTTGACAGATGAAGACCTTCCTCAAGATATTACAGCTTTCCACCCACATAAGAGATTAATTTGGAAAATGCCAGCAGTGAGGCCCCACACTGACAAAAACTCTTCTGCCCTGCATTTAGCTTCAGCTCCCTGTGCCATCCCTGTGCACAGACAGGGGAACACGAGGTCTGTGGCCCTGTCACACCCACACCACCCCTGAGTTGTGGGACTGGGACATGGGGATGATAAGCAGGGGCAGCCTGTACCTGGGTATCACCCTGGTGTGAATTTGTATGTGCGTAGCACCGTCTGTAGTCAAGATTCAAGGGATCAAAATCTCCCTGACTCCCAGATTGTATGTGCATGCTTTACCACCAGGAAAGCTGTCCAAGTAGTGATGTTATTAATGATTCTGGGACAGTGGGGGTTGTGCTCATGGTTAAAAATTCAAAGATGTGGAGATGATACCCCCTGGGACTTTTTAGGAAGCACAGGAAGCAAGAGAAAAAAGGATAAATAAAGAATGGGGCCAATGGACCCTCCCCCTATGTTTGTAGTTCACGTGTTCACCGTAAGAGTCTTTGTGTAAAAATGGGATCTGGGTTGTGTTAGGAATGCTGTGTTAGGAGTAGACACATATATGATGAGTCTGTGGGAGATCATTCCTGCCCTGGGTCTAACAAAGCTACTCATCCTCTCATGTTCTATTCAGCACTTTGTCTTTCCAAATGGTCAGGTCAGTTTGGAAAAGTTGGCAAGTGAGTGCTTTTACAAATAATCCTGCAAAGAAGTGAAGGCAGTTGATGGACAGCTGTGTTTAGTAGTGCCATTTTTAAGAATTCTCCTCTCTGCTGTAACCCAAAGTAGACCATTTTCATGGTGCCCCTGCAGGACCCCCTCTGCTAGGGCTGTGGGAACACCTGGAATCTGAGTTTTCAGAGGTCTGCAGAAGAGAGAGAGCCTACAGAGAGCCGCAGAGCTTATGGAGGGCCGGGTATGACGGACCTGACCTGGTCTGCAGGCAGGATTGGGTAGGTGATGATGCCCTCTAGTGACTTCCTCAAGCGAAAATGGGACGGAGCAAATAATGAGGGAATGTTTTTGAGCTAGTAAAAGGCCTATGCTGATAAGGAGTTCAGGTCCTCTGTCTTTATTCTTTTGTCTGACTGAATGCAATTATTGTATTTATTGCCAGCAGCATGTTAAATTGTTCCAACATAATGAGACTTTTGTGAAATATTGGGCTTGGTACAGTTGAGCCTTTCTGTTTAGGAATTCTGCTCTACTCCAGGAGAATTTGCATAAAAGAAAATACACAGCTATATTATTCCTCTTTAAATAAGGAAAAAAAGTTTTATAATACGAGGGCTATGTTTTCATACAAACCTTATTAGTCATACTATGTCTGTTTTCTTGCCATGGGAAATTCAGGTTAAAAATATATAATAACTGGATTTATTCGCTGCACTCACTTAGTGGACCTTACTTACTTTCTGGGTTGTCCCCACAATTTCCTTATTTTTTTCCAGCTGAGTAAAATGGAATTTGAATCAGACGTTTTATAAGAACAATGTTAGTCATGTGGGCAGTGCTTTCTGAATGCAGATGAGTCCCTTGTAAGGAGTGTAAGAACGGTGGGTATAAAAGGTTGACAACCACCACGTTTGCATTCAAAGTACTCTGATCCTCTCACCCCCTTTGGTAGGCCCTCGGTTTTCCATGCACTGATCCATTCTGCGGAGATGCTCTTGTTTGCTCCCACGCTCTCGTGTCTGTGCAGCTTTTCTTGTTTCCCTTGTAACAGATCCTCTGTTACACAAAAGAGATCCTCTTCTGTGAGATTTATCACACATACACATGCTACTTAACTTTAATTCTTGAATTACAATCAGAGTTTTGCTGTATCACTTCTCTTGGAAAGAGACCTCTTCTTTGTGTGTATGTGTGCATCTTCTCTTATTACTGAAAATATGTCAATGCTGAATAAAAACCTCCAAATCATCTCATGTCCAAAAACTCCAGTAGTTTTCCTTGTTGTTTCACCATGGTTGTTCATGGCTTTGTTTAGCCTCAGTCAGAGGTGAAGGAGTAGGAGAATGAGGGGAAAATACATCCTCTTTGTGCTTGGCAAAGGAGTCCCCATCCTGCCTCTTTGTTCCCAGAATGCATGAATATAGCCAAACATATAACAAGTAAATATTGTACCTTGTACCAAATCTGCATCCTCCTTGTTTGCTTCACCCCTTGCATCTTCAAATACTCACCCTGCAAGATCTCCAGGTGAGGGCTGTCCTCCTGCTCCGTGGATTCTACCCAGCCCAGCGAGGCCCTCAGCCCTCACTGTCACCTCTGGACCAACACTGTACCAGTGGGTGGTGGATGAATTTGCAAGGGCTGTGTGAGAAGCCTACAGGCAAAATGAGGACTGGGTAGTATTGGCAAGATGAAAAGGGGTGCAAAAAAGGGAAGGGACACATAGGAGAGCAGAGGTGATAAATTGAAAAATGCAGGGAAAACGAAAGGATGTATTTGCCTTCTGATTCAGCCAGGTTCTTTGCATCTCAATACTCCCAAGACCTGGGAAGCAGAGGTACCATGTTTGCAAGAGGTCAGCAGTAACAAGGGTGATAGAGGAGGAGAGAAACACACAAAGACAAGTTGTGCTGGAAATGGGGCAGATAAAACCCAGGTACATGTCACAACATGCCCAAGCCTTTTATCTTTGTTGTCACTTGCCAAGTGACCATCTGAAATAATCAGAGGGTATTAATTAGATTAGCAGCAAGAATTCAGTGGGTGGAAAAGTGGGACAATCTGCTTACATTAACGCATGTCAGCAC
Source organism: Ifrita kowaldi (assembly GCA_013398055.1). Taxonomy (NCBI): domain Eukaryota; kingdom Metazoa; phylum Chordata; class Aves; order Passeriformes; family Cinclosomatidae; genus Ifrita; species Ifrita kowaldi. The sequence continues at coordinate 121,121 of VZRS01001680.1, forward strand.
GTATGGCTTCTGTGCTAATTCAAGGTGTCTGTTTTGACAGCTCTTGGTGCTCCCTCAAGCTGACAGAAAAGGGCTCTGGGTGGAAAGAGGTGTACTTAATTAAGAGTAACACCAATCTGTATTTCACTACTTACAGATCTCGATTAGAAGAAGGTAAAAAATGTGCTAGACCGTATAATAATAGGCCCTGTGTGAAAAGGGCATTATACCTACAGAAGCTCCCATCTGAGAGGAGGAAGTGAGGAGTGAAATAAAGGGAGGTGTCTCTATTTCTTTGGCTTCAGGAGCCCTCAAGTAAGACTGTCAATTATCAAGGTTATTCTTTGATCACATTCTTTTTTTGGTGTAGTAGCCGTCCCTTTTTAATGTAGACGAATGCTTAAAAAAAACTAAGGCCCTACCTTGTTGGTACTGTTACAATTCAAATTTCTCAGTAACTTTTTGTGCACAGGTTGTTTTTCTACACAGACAATGTTTTTGAAAGCTTGAGTCAGTTCACGTGGTACTGGAGGAGAAGAAAGCAAGCCTGTGCTGGTGAATTTGAAAGAGCAGGTCTCTTTAGGGCATGGGATGTACAAGCTTAGAACTGTATTACATGGTCTTACTGGCCTTTCTGTCTGCACTTGTGGGCATCCCTTCAGCTATCACTCTGCCTGGGTCCCTCCTATGGAAGAGTGCTCTTCCAGGATGTGCCTGACCATCATCAGAGGACAGTTTCAACATATCTGTTGTTTTTCCACAGACACAGTTACTACAGAGGGTACAGGTGCAGGAGGTTACAGCTGTGTGCCTACATGGGGTGAGGAAGAAGATAGGTTTTCTCCTTGTCAGGCAGGGTGATGGAGAAGCAAAAAGACTTTCCTGGGTACGGATTAAATATTGGAGCAGGGACTGATAACAGAACTGGAGAACAGCCTCAGTGCTATGTCTCTTTAGTTTACCAGGGGAAAAAAAATAATGGAATGAATTAGTAAATGACTTCTATTAGGAATTTTTGGGGGAGCTTTTATTCATTTAACTTATCTCAGTATAAGGATTTACCATGGGCCTGGAAAATTTTATTTTTGAGTGCTCACAGTCCCTGTGTGTTGATGTATTGGGGTTTTTGGTGTTTTTTAATATCAAGTAGTGATCTCTGAAACTGTGTTTTTTAAAGTACCTCTCTGCATGTACTGAAACCACAGAGCTTCCGAATTTATGCCTTTTCTTCGTGGTATATCTGAAAAGGAAGACTAGATAAAAGAGACTTATCACATTTCCAAGGGAACCAGCACTTGGGAACGGATGGCTCTCACATTTAAGCAAGTTGTTCTTTGCCTATTGTTGGTATATCACAGACAGGCTGACAGGAATAGGTCTGTGCAGGTAGAACTGAGAGCAGGGTTTGGCTGCAAAGCCTGGATGACTGGGAAGGGTACACAGGAGGGCAAGAACCTGTGTTGTAATTGCATAACTGACAGTGGGAGAAAAAAACCCCAGCTTTCAATTATGAGCTAAAAAGTGCACAAGAAACCCTGAGATAGTGATTCCTTTAATCCTACACTTTCAGTCACATGATGGGACAGGACCACACTTCGAGGCAATCTGATTTTCTTCCTATAGATTTAGGATTCTTCCACAATTCCCTAATTGCTGTGGAATGTTGGTAATAACAAGCAGGGCATTATCACTACATCTGGATTGTACAGCACTAGAATAGTTTGCATTTCTTTAGTCTCATTTACCATGGGGAATTTAGATGTAACCTGACTGGTGAACCTACATGATTAATATTCCTTTTTTCAGACATGCAGAAATTGAGATGAACCGTGCTGGTGTTTTTTTCCCCTCCACACTGTACAGGCTAGAAACTGAACACATCCTTTAAGGGTTAATTGCTTTAAGCCCTAAAGTATATGTACAGCTTGCACAAAAATCTTCATTCTCAGCTTCAGGGTCTTGGGCATACTCCAAAGCAAGTCATAGAAGAAACTTCTTTAATGGTTCTTAACTTCTGCATTCTTCTGTGTTCTTTAACACAGAGGTTTTCTCAGGCTTTCAATATACATTGCATTTTTAAGAAATACATTTAAAAATGTCTCAATACTGAGAACATACACAATCTCTTATTCCCGGGACCTGCTTTGTGAACACTCTTATGAGTAGCATGGTTATCTGAGTGGTCAGATCACAGTACTAACATTCCTTCTAAGGTCTATTTCTGTAGCACACAGAATTCACATGCTTCTTAGCTGCTGGGTTTGACTGCACTGAAAGACAGCAAAAGATTTGAACCAAGGCTTACTTGAACTAAGTCAAAGTTTCAGTGCTTTTAAAATCTACACAGATTATTTCCATATACCACTTCCTTTTGAGCAAAATATAGTAGATCTTTTCAGCAGAATGTGGATCTTTGCTTTCTCAGAATTGAGACCTGAGTAATGTGTTGGCATTTCCACTCCTCTGGTGGTTGGAGTTTACAATTTAAGTGAAAGTGTGTCATGCTGACTACTTTAAAATGCTTCAGTATGAATATCCCTTCTTTTTTTTCCTCTCAAAGAAATACATGTAGTACAACAGAGTGGTTTATGATTACCAGACTGTGGTACACAAAGCACTGAATGTATCAAAGACAAGAGGACCGTGTCTGTGTGCTGGGTTTGGCTGGGATAGAGTTCATTTTCTTCATAGTAGCTAGCACAGGGCTGTGTTTGGATTTGTGCTGGAAACACTGTTGATAATGCAGGGATGTGAGCAGCTGTGTGGGGTTTAGTAGCTGGCTGGGGTTGAACCACAACACTGTGGGTTGAAATCTCTCTGTGAAGTGCTCTTATGGTGTTAAAGTGCAAGTCATGAGAAGCAAAATTACAGCCTCTGCCTTGCAGACAAGTGTGCAAACAACTAGATACCCTGTGTTGATAGGTGGAAAAAAAGATTACATAATTTTGGGGTTTTCTGTTTCCCAGCAGCACAGTCAGCAGTATGCCCAATAGCTCATTATACATTATGACCCCAAAAGTGTAAAATGAGACTCACAAAGAAGTATCTTTTTGTCTGATTTACCTGGTGAGAACTCAGGGCTCTGGAGGCACGGATATTTTGTATTTCCTTCTCCCCTCATTGTAATTCTGAAGGATGTGTGCTGAAATGCCCAGCTCATTGCCCACGATCTCTCAGCCATCTGATGACCCCTACTAACCTTGACCAGACTGGAATGATTATTCAGCCATTAAGATGTGGGAGATAACGTTTGTCCAAGTTCTTGGCCATAATTCCCCAATTCCCAGGCTAGTGCATGTAGCCAAGATGAACCTATCACAGCTGCAGTTTAATGGGTAGAAACAATTAAGTAATTATAAATCAATGAGCTCTGTAACTCTGGTATTATAATAATTACATTTTAAAAGGTACTACTTAGTTACAATTCAGGAATTATTTACAGGCAATAATTAAGGTCAAACTGACTTCCTCCTGTTACACAGAGTATTTGTATGAGCAGCATGTCAAACAATAAATAATTAAAGGCAAACCTAATTGCCTAGTGTACTGAAGTGTGTCATTATCCTAGAGATTATGCTCTTGTGTCTATAACTGGTTATATTTTAAAAATAAAATATGTCTTTTTTAAATAAAAATGCAAATTGCCTTAATATGTTACTTTTTGGTTAGAATGGTATAATTTCCTTCAGGGTTTTTTTACTCAACCCACAGGAAAGGGAATAAAGTAACAGGAGAAAGAGTATGGCACATTCCATGTATGAAGCAATCCTATGAAGAAAGAATAGATGAGAAAAATTAGTGCAATCATTTTGCAGGATTATTCCCCACAGTATATTTCCCAGTGCTTTGTCTGGTCTAGTTTGCAAAGATGCAAATGATGTTGGTTTTATTGCTTCCCTTAGGGGAGATTATTCCAGTCTAATAACATTCACAGTTAGGAAATTTTACTGATGTTCAAACTGTTTTTCTTTACCTGACTTTACCCCCATTGCTCCTAGTCATAAATTCCCACAGGCAATTCAGGATCGCTCCTCTCCTTCCTGGGTGTTCTGAGCCAAGCAATACAGAAGTATTTCTTTTAATCTTTCATTGAAGTCTATCCACACAATGGACGCTGGGGCCGTGGAGAGTCTCCAAGCATGAAGGCAGCCTCTGGTCACTGCCCTGTGTCCACATGGGTGGCTGTGCACGAACACACACAGTTGTGTGCAGAGATGGGTATTCCTGCAATGTTTACCTCAGACAGGGCCCTCGTGGTACCCACTGACCCATCAAGCATTCTCTTGCAAATGGATTTCTTTTCCTGTTAGAAGAAAATCACCTCCAAGGCTCATAACCTCGAGGAAAGGTGAATCCATGGGGTCAGCACACAGTCATAAAGGTGGGAAGGGATCCCAGGAGGTCTCTGGTCTGACCCCCATTGCAGAGAATGGCAAACTATGAAAGCAGACCATGTTGTACAAGGTTTGCCCAATCGGGTCTCAAAAGCCCTCGAAACCACACAGTCCCCAGCCTTTCTTAGTGACCTTTTTGGGCACTCCATTTTGCCATTGAAATATTTTTTTTCCTTTTCACCCTGCCAGAAACTAATCTTGTACTTGGTAGTCTTCTAGGATTAATTCTATGTTTGAGCAGAAACAGCAGTGAAAAATTGTCTCTTGAGCTTTGAAAGGTAGAAGAGACTCCTCCAGTTTTGGGTCAGCAGAATGTTGTCAAGTTACCTTCCCTCTTTCTTTCCAGTCCCCTGATAATTTGTTAAGTATTAAACTTGGGAAAAAAAAAAAAGTCTTTGGAGTAACATCCTGACAAAGCATACTTAAAATGCTTGTGTTAAAACACTTCAAATTTAGTCTTATTATGAGAGGCATTTCATACAATGCTGATAAGTTTCTGATAAAATGCTTCACATTACATGACCATGGCTGTCACACTGTGCAGTCTTTCCACATTTGTACGAAAAGTGGGATTTTCTGCAGGAAATACTCTTCTTTCTGGTCATGATTTCGACATCAGATGCCCTCAGTGACACTTCCTAAGGGGATTGGCTTTCAGACCCTGGTGTACAACTGACTCTGTCACCAAGCTGCCATTCCTGCTCAGTGCTCCTGTTTTCTCTGCATTCCTACTGCTGAACAGGAACTGAGCCTTCCCCCACTCCATCTCAATAATGCAAACCTCCTCTTTTTAATCTCCATTGGCACTGGATAATTCAGTCACCTACTGGTTCCCTTCCCTGAAATATATCACTGTATCTCACAGTTCTGGCAGACTTGATTATCACCTGGGAATTGTGCTCCTCCCAGATGGATGTGTCACTGATAGAGATAATACCTATCCTTTTTGCAACAGCAAGTGTAGTGCACATTTATTGGAATTTTTTTTTAGCTAACAACCTCTAGTTCTTGCAGTTTTTTGAAGACCCCTGCCTCTTCTTGCTCTCCTCTATGTCACTTCCAGATGCCATATTTATTGAAGTGGGATTCTCAGTTCCACAGGCTCAATATTCCAGCTAAAATCTTACAAACACTGAGGACAGATATTTCATGTGTCTGTCAGGCTGTGCTCTGCTTCCCACATCCAAGGGTGATGTCAGTCTCTCATTTTTTGGTTGTGGCAACGTAATCTTCACTCAAGTGCAGCCTGGGCTTTGGTAGATTTCCTGCCTCCATGTACTACTCAAAATAATTTTGGAATGGTCATTCCCCATTCTCTTTTTGTTGAGTTGAACACATCTGTGTAAGTGTAGCATCTTCCACTTGACCCCTTTTCAAGTTCTAATCTGTTCTTCTTTCAGTTTCTTGAATTTTTTTGTTGATAACTACAACAGTCAGCACTGTTTTCTGAGGCTCTTCTCCATATTTTATTCTGAGTTAAGAGTTTAGTAAAATATAGTTGTAGTACTCCGTATACCAACAGCACAATTTGACAAAGATATAAAAGCCTCAGTATTTGTAGTGAGGAAAATAGGCATTAGTTTAGGAACAGATATATCTTTAAAGGGAACAAAATACAATGCCTGCTTTATAAATTATTGCAAGGGAAAAATGATATGTCTTTATGATAAAAAGTTCCCCAAACCCAAGGATGACATATTTCATACAAAGGCTGCCTAGGAAACCATTTCAAAAATAACGAAATGAAAGAGTTATGTTCTAACGCAAATGCGTTTATTTTTCATTCAACAAAATATTGAGTTTACAATAAGATTCTTTTGTGAAGATGTGCAGATATGCACAGAATCCAAAATAATAACTTAGGGATACTGGAACAGCCTTTAGCAAAAATATTTCAAAGGGGACAGGCTTTTCAAAAACTTGGCTTTGTCTTAAGAACCAAATCAACTCTCCGTGTTCTTAGAGACTTCTGGCACACATGGCTTTGAGCACTTCTGAAAATTTGCCTGTGGAGGTGGATCCTGAGCACTTGAAAAAATTATCCTTGAGCTCTTTGGAAAATCTGGCTACATCGTAGACAAATGCCTGTCCTATGATCTCTTGCCCTTTGATATACCAAAGCCTCTCATTGCTATTTGATGAACTGCTTGTTGACAGATATTTATTAGTTTTTAGATGACTTTAAAAAAATAAGGGAGTAGGGGAATCCTGGATTTTGTGGAGCTGTGGGTAAACTATAGAGGGAAAATCAAACAGCCAGCCAAGCAATCAATGAAATTTCCCAGTCCCTCGAGATGACCTGGAGTGTACATTCCAACTGCAGGCCTGGAGATTCTTTTCGCACTCCAGTCCTTAGGTGCATCAGGGTTTCAAGGTTTTATTAATGTTACTGAGAAATGTTTGCATAGACTTTTCCACCACCGAAGGGGAAGAAAATACAGCAAAATTTTGTGCTGATGCAGAGAATGATTAGACAGTTTGGAAATTATTTTACAGGTAAGTACCATAACTAATCCCACTGCTGAATAAATTTTTCCTAATAAAAGAAACAAGAAGACCATGTGTACTAGGATATATCCAATATTTCACAAAAACCTGATTTTAAATATCAGCTACAATGGCTATATTAATCTAATGTAGTGTAGCAGGGATTTACTAAGGTTTCTGGGTTACATTCATGTTTTTCAGGTATGTATTTTGATGCAACACATCATGCCTGTTTTCCATCCTGATAGTGTAAATGTTAACCCTGGGCATTCCTTTCCAGCCTCCCACCCTCTGAAGAGCATCTGAAGTGAATGCACAGAATACACCTTCCTGGAAATCTCCCTGTATATTTAACTGACAGTTAAAATCTGGTGGCTTCCCTGCATTTCTGAACATATTTCAGACAAAATGCAATCTGGTGCAAATCCAGATTGGATCAGCAGGAATACCTTGGCTGGCCTGGAAGTGTCCTAGGTGAAACTGTAAGGCTACCTGCTGTATTATACTCCCAACTTTTACATGAGCAGAGGCTGATTCCTGCCTGACTGTCTCGAAGAACACTGTTGAATTGTTTCTCATCTATGTATATAAAAATGGGCCATTTTTTGGAACATATGCCTCTCTGGCTGTACTCACAGTTGTTACATTTACAAGAGTAGTAATTATTTACAGGACTAGGTGGTTAACTTGCTCTTGTTTCAACTACCAGTGCTACTCTGACTAATCAGTATTTAATTCTGCATTCCACCTCTCTACTGACCTTTGAAAATACTTTTTGCTATCTATCAGATGATAGTATACAGTAGGCATTACTTCAGATCTTACATGGATGATTAATTCTCTGTTTTTCAATATGGTGAGAAGAGCAGACTTCTTCAATGCATTTCTCAAAATTACATTAAAGTAGTTTCTGAGCAATAGAAGTGACAGAACTGTGCCATGGGTGCAGTGATCTAAGCCACATGATAGAAGACAGCATTCATGCTTTGTTTTCAGAAGTTATTTGTGTACTTATTCCCCATAGCCTCTTTTCAAAGATTATCCAAGAGATGCTTAACTATAGCAGCAAGGTAAAGATATGATTGCATAATAGATATGGTTTAGGATGAGTTTTAATCTGTACTGAATCTTCTCACTAAATAATGAATGATATGTAGCTGATGGAAGAGATACAGGAGAGAAAGAGCAGCTGGTGTTTTGACTGATTCTATGATATTGTAATTATGTTTCTAAATCTGTGCCAGGTGCTTTAACAATTCTAGCTAGGATTTATTTTGTGGGGATGTAAATAAATAGAGATTGTGGTTAATTTTCCTGTTTCCTGAAATAAGACTTTATAGGTGTCAGTGAAAACAATGTGATTGAGGCCTAGAAAAATAGGAGACTTAATTATTGGAACTGTGCAACTGAAGTAATGGGGTGCTTGAGAGGTTGACTGGGTAGCAAGGGGTGATTTAGAGATGATTTAGCAGGTTATTTTAGTCCATCAAAGGGTCTGTATTTGTCTTAATAAGCACATGAATGTTTAGTTAAGGAAATGACCAAACTTAGGGCATGAGCCCATGGTGCAGACAATGACTGGAGTTAGCATGGGTACATACTGTATGGGTAAGTCACCAATCAATTGAAAAATGCCTTGCAGATTGATGACAGAAGCTAAGGAGCAGGGAATATAGGGAGAAAAATGAAAACAAACAGACTAGATGTAATTAAAGAGCAAGGGAGAAGAGATTTGCCTACAAATGTTTTGACTCACCTGCTTGAAAGCTTGACCAGCATCATGCTTCCTACTGTGCTACACCAGTACGGGGAACCGAAGCAACAAATCTGGTCTGGATTTAAGTGTGTGGTTAAGGGCGACTGGCTGAGTGAAAGTTCCTGACTGGCAGCAGAGGGAGGCTCCTGGCAGGGATGAGGAGCTAATGGATGAACATCCAAACCTAGAGTAGCATCCAGGGACCCTGGAGAGAGAGGGGGGCAAGACTCTGGGGGACAGAGGGCAAGAGAGGAGTTGCAGCTGACAATACCACGCACATCAGGTTTTAGGGGATCTTAATTATTATATTCTTAAGGGTTTGACTTGATTTAAATTCAGATATTTATTTTAATGCAACGTAAATCAGATAGCATTAAGAGCAATATGTCATTACTTACTCCCAAATAATTGTATTTAACACTGGTTGCCTCCGCTGAAAGCATAGACGTAAGTGGGAAAGAAACTATCTCGTTCAACTCACAGTGGAAAAGGCTTGAGGTTTTTGTGAAATGTGGTCATATTTTCTATTTCACGGAATATATTTTTGTTTTTGTTTGTTTAAAATATCCTGTAAAACCATATGAGATTATAACAAAACTCATAATATTCCATTTAAGTCTCTCTGACGATGGTTATTGTGCAATTTGCATTTCAACATACAGTTATGCTCTCTGGACTTGAGCCCTACTGGAACATGATCAACCTCAGGATAAACAACAAAGAGAGGGTATAATTATATGTACTCACAGGAGATGAAAATTAAAACCGTTTTCCAGTTTATGGATGTCAAATGGGCTTGAGCCAATTAGAAAAATCATCTTTCACCATATGTTATAGCAGTTAATTAATTTTAAAGTGAGGGATGGTCACCTAGTGCAACTTCATAAGCAGTTTTGCTTCTTTCAGTGATAAGCAAAAGTATTAAATCTTTTCTCTGCTGCAGTGCCTAGCAGCAGAAACCAGTCCTGCCAAAATCCATGAAGCCTTATGCCTTAACCTCCTCTAAATCCCTCCTCAAAACCTTTTTCTGCTGTGATGCTCATGAACCACTCCCATCAGCTAGGCAAGTAGCGAGCTGTAGTGAAGTCTGTTTGCTTTACAACTGTAAAGAAGCCTTTCCAATCCACTCCCACCTTGTTTATCTCTTTCATCCATTGCTTTTATCCCGTCCGATAAGAGCCCTGTTAGATCTGTGATGCAGGAACTCTTTCTTATTATTGTTTGCAAAACACCTAATTAAATTGAATCCTTTCATTTGGGGTTTCTAGGTGCAACTATATTAGAAATAGTAAATAATAACTTTGTGAGATTATCATTATCTCTAACCCAAAAATCTCAAATTAAGACTTCCTCAGTAGGTGATCTGCAGTGCACTGCGGTGCCGCAACAGAATCTCAGCACCAGACAAATCCTGCCCAGTAATATGGAGGAATGTTAATAGATTTGTGGAACTGTGCATGGGTAAGTCTGTACAGCTTGCTCTCAAAACACCAGCCAGACTAGGAAGTCAAAACAAAAAGTATTTCCATTGTTAGATGTTTTGCAGCTACTTAGGTCTGTTTTATTGGTTTTCTGGTTGGCCACCTGTGCCCAAAGAGCCTCCCACATTAACGAAGCTTAGGAATAAGGTGTAACCTGAGATTGCTCACATTTTGACCATAATAGTGTATCTTTTCCTGCAGTGAAAAGTGTTTCATTGCAGAAGCAATGAGATCATTAGTTAAAGCTTACAGGAGAGGTTACAGGTGAAAGTGCTGGGTCATTTCTGTGTGACTGGGCTTTTAGCATGACAACATGGCTGTGATATTGATAATTAAGTCAAAACTGGCAATGAAAATGAATACCCAGGGCATCACTAAGCCAGGAGGAGAACACTGTGTCTTTTGAGAAGTCTGTGTAACTGGTCATACCTGTTCTAAAATGAATACATTCTTTGAAAAGCATTAAAGGAAACTGGCCTTACCTTAGTGCCTAATCATAATAAATGACAGACTGAGTTAATTATTACTTGGCAATTCTTTATTTAAACTTTGTACTAAGATTCATTTGCAGTATATTCTTTCATGCAGAACATAAAAGATGTAATTGTGTGCAGAGTGGGAGTGGTGTTTCCCTAGGTCAAGTAAGAAATAATTCTTTTATGTATTTGCCTTGTATGAAAAATACTTGCATGCTGTACATGAGTATCCCAGTTTATAAGACTGCTTCTAGTAATTATTTGCACAAATTGAGGACAGTCACTTTCCTAATGCTTGGGTGTCACTTTTCTTCTTAGAGGGATAGAAGGGAGCAAGATACTGATGTGTTTGCACAGTGCAGCAGAAACTAGGTAAACCCTTCAAGACCCAGTCTTCATACTTCCCCACTCCATTTATCACTATTCCTAAATCAGCTGGCCTGATCACTCCATCTCATAGTCTGGTAGGGCTTGGTAAAAAGTCAGGGTCCAGACTTTGCTCCCAGGCCATTGATTAGCCGTCCCCAAGGATAAAACAAAAGTAATTTTTACTGAAGCTGTATACTCAGCAGACTGAAGCTAGCCTTCTGCCTCAAGAAACCTGGATCACTTTTCTGACCCAAAACATATGCCTAGCTTTTGCATGTGTCCCACATGTGTAGTTGTTGCACGAAGAAATTTTTGTGAATTAACAGAGGTGTAGGACATGTGGAATGAGACATAAGCAAGTAAAAGCAGAAATCACTTTGGAAAATATCAATGTAATTTTTTGAAAATAATGCAGCATCATGAGAAAGGGGGAATGCTAACAAATACTCTAGGGTTTTGTTTATTCTTCTGTAAAGCAGGATTCTTCTTTTTATTTAATTGTCCTCCTGCCCCCCT
>VZRS01001681.1:0-38911 GCA_013398055.1 Ifrita kowaldi
GGCAGAATCCCCCCGTGACCTGCCCCTCTCCCCCACTCCTGTGGGACCCTGTTGTCTGCTGGTCCCTTGGCCATGGAGCATCTCCCTGTCTTTGCCAGCAGCTTTTCCCTGGATGTTCAGCGAGAGAGAGGCAGCCACGGGAGTCAGGACAGGGGCATGACTTGCTGGGCTCCGGGGCCGTCCTTTTAGGGTGTTTCTGCCTCAGCCCCTCTGATTGCAGAAGCTGCAGCAGAGCCATCGCTCCGTTGGGCAGTGAGACATCGCCAGGAGCACCACACAGGCCATCGCTTTGCTTCTGAGGAAAAATAGGGCTCTTTCTTCCCTTTTTTCCCCTCACGAGCTGCGTTTTCCCTTTCAGTGCTTCTGGAGCTCTACTAATTATTAATAATTAGGCTGACGAGGCAGAGCTTGGTTTCTTTCCACTGCGTCTAAAGTAAGCCAAGACGCTTGGCGTGGGAGCTCATGCTGGATCCCACCCACCCCTACCTGGGCTCAGCAGCCCCGTGGAGTTCGGCTCATGGAATCACAGGAGGTTTTGGGTTGCAGGGACCTTAAGGACTGTCCAGCTCCAACCCCTGCCGTGGGCAGGGACACCCCCAGGAGACCAGAGTGCCAGAGGGCTGGGCAGTGTGGTGTGGGGGGCTGGGGGGAGGTACACAGATGGGTCTCGAAGCCAGCGTGGCACTGTGTGGAAGCATGTTCATCCAAACCCTGTTTCACAGAGTTCCCTTTGGCAGCAGGAAATTTCGGGGGATTTTTTTTTGTTTTCTTTCCTTGTCAGACATCCAGGAGACCTGTGCAGGGACTGAGGTCTCCGACTCAGGCTTAGGAAGCTCGGGTGATCCCCCACAAGTGGGAAGGCCCCACTCCTGCTGCAGCCCCTGGTTGCTCACCGGGTCCCAGGCTGCCCTTGAGCCTTCCCGTGGTGCTCAGAGCCCCCAGCAGCTCCCTGAGGTTTGAGCAACACGTGCTCCCTTTCCACAGCCTCGCAGCTGGGGGCACCTTACTGCACGGGGTGCTCTTTCCTTGCAGAGCCTCAGGATTTATTTCCCTCCCTTTTCCCTTTCTCCCCTTGTTCCCATCCGATTTTGTCCCCTTGGTTTGACTGTGGCACCTCTCTGGCTGTGTCTGCCCCGCTTTCCTGATGGCACGAGCAGCTTTCCCTGTTCAGTCCTTGCGTGCAGAAGCCAGCATTAGATAATTGCTGGATTGAAAAGAGGCTGTAATTATTTTTGCTTCCCAACTGGAGGAGCAGGCAGTGCTTGCCAAACGGCTCGGTAGCTGCTGGCAGATGCTCTTCAGAGGGTATCCCTGCCCTGCCTACATCCTCCTGCCGTCAGATGCTCCGTATGTCTTCATTTTAACTGTGAACCGGCTCCCTCTTCAAATCGCTGCTCCCTGCTGCCCTGGAGTGTTGCGTTTCTCATCCGCCTTCGGCAGTGGGAGATTGCTCAGCGTTTAATATTTTCCCTGGCATTTTGTCATTCCTGGTAACTTCTGCCGGGGAGCAGGAGGGTCCCACCAGTGGGGCTTGGGGAGCGCAGAGCACAGGACCAGGCTGTGAACCCACTGCAGGGTTAGTGGAGCAGGTCTGGTGATTAAGGGCTCTGACAGAGGCATTGTTCTGGCATGAAGAACACAACAGGAGCAGATCCACGGTTATTCCATTTTATTCTATTTTAGTTTCCTCCTCTCAGCTGCGCTGGGACCAGCTGGTGACCTGGGGCCTCCCTGTGGAAGGTTGCGGCCCCTGTGCAGCTGGGTGGTCCCTGCAGGTCCCCCCAGGCTCGGAAGGACCCTCAGGGGGTGGCACAGGGCATTGGTCTGCACAAGGGCGAGGATGGGGGGCAGCAGGAGGAGGCATCGGGGGTGATTGGGAGCAGGAGAGGTGTCCTTGCTCCGCTGAGATCCATAAACAGCTGCAAGGAGACGTGGTGGGTGGGAAACCTTGAACTGATCATCTGGAAGAAAAAAGTCCAGCTGTTTCCTCGTGCTTCAGGCCATTTGTTCCGTTCTGTTTCCAAGGGAAGTATTTGCAGGTAAAAACCACCGTGGAAAACTTGCAGTGCTTCGGGGGTCTTGGACTGTGTTTTCCCAGCTGAAACGGCCGTGAGAAGTGGTCCCTTGCCCATGGCCACCCCTGCGTGGGCACCTACCACTGGAAAATGACATTTTGTCAGGAAGATCTCCCAAACACTGGGGTTCTCTGGCTGAATCCACACCCTCATCCCCAACAGATGTTGGTATTTGTCTGTTGTACCTCTGCCATCAGGGGGCTGGGTTCTGCCTTGGGTCTGCCATGGTGCGCCAGGTTCCTCAGGTGCTTGTCTTTCCTTTAGAAGCCACTGCACCTTGAAGAGAGACTCCTGCATTGCTCAGGGGAGAGCGCTGGCACAGCCAAAAGGCAGAGAGGCTCTGAGGTGCGGGGTTATGCTCCAGAGGTGCCTCTGCTTGCTGCCATTGCTCACCCAGCTCGCGTTGGGTCCGCGCTAACCGGTTACAGCTCCTTAATGCCGCAGCGGGTGAGCAAACAAATCTTATATCCTTCATATGTAAATATATATATATATATTTACCTGTTGTAATTTCAGACAGGAGTAGGCATGGCACCCCCGGGCTGCTGCCAACATTTGCTGTGGGACCCTGAGTTCAGGGGGTGTCACATCCTCACAGACAGCTCAGAAAAAAATCACCTTTTTCTGCAAAAATCGCCTTGTTTGCCTGAGCGATTTCGGTTATTTTAAGCTGAAAAGCTCCGTGGCCCTCTCAGCTGCTCTGCAGGGAGGGTTTGTACTCTCGTTTTGGGTTTATACCCTCGTTGCTGTGCTTTTTTTGCCAAGTGGTTCAGGTGGGCAGTCACGGATGCAACACGCTGTTCAGCCTTTGCAAATTGCTCCGTAACGTTTTCAAGCAAATTTGAAAAAAAAAAAAGCAAAAGGCAGCAAAGGGGAAAGGAAGAGTTACAATTCTCTGTGTCTTACAAATGGAAAAGGGAAAATTAGGCAGCTGAAAAATGCTGGTGATGCTGCCTGCGTGCGTTGGGAGGGGATAACTAATGATCCTCTGAAAGGTCACGGTTTTGCTCACAGTTCACCTTCAGCGAGCTGTTACGTGGGCAGGGCACGGGTATCCAATGGATCCCTCTGTTCTCTTCCAGGAGTGAGGCTGGACCTGCTGGGGTGACCGGTGCAGCGCGGGGAGCTCCCCGGGACGCTGTAACCGTCAGACGGCACTCGGCTCCGCCAGGGAAAGGCACACGGGGGAAGGAACTGCAAACGTGGAAACTCTCTGCGCTGAAGGCAGCCGGAAAACTGAGTTCAGGCCTGCAAAACACCTGCTGCTGTTGGGCTCTGTGCGTGCTGGTGAGGAGGATGGGGCCTGCCTGTGCCAAAAAGGGAGCGACGGGAAGGGCGAAGCTCTGCTGGCCGCTGGGGAGCCCGGCCGGTGCCTGGGTGCGCCTCACTGGTGGGGAAAAGACTGTCAGTACTTGCGGGTAGGGAGGGTGTGGGGCAGCGCAGGGCCGTGGGGCTGCTCTGGGCTCTGCCCCAGCACTGAGGCACCAGGGACACGGGGCTGTGCCACCAGCCCTGCGCTTCGGCGTTGTCTCCAGGATACCGGGGGAGGGAAGCGAGGCAGGGGCTGAAAAATGTAGCAGTGCTGATTTTTTAGTCTCAAGGAAAGGAACCTTTCTGCTTTGCTCAAGATCTCTGGGCTGTTTTTCTCTGAGCTGCTTGGAAAGTCTCTTGATTTCTCAGAACATTTTATTTCTCTGTGTGTGTGCCTGTGTATGTCCTCAGATTGATTTTCACCGCGAGGCGTCTTGAAGTGATGGGCTCAGAGCAAGAGTCCTCCCCAGGCATCTGTCAGTGATAATGAGGGGCTTGACTTCCAGCTACATTTTTGACCTGGAGGCCCTGGGACTCTCCCGGCTTTTCAAGTGACGGAGGAGAAGCAGCGGCAGGAGCCGGCGTGCGCGATGGCAGAGAAGTGCGACTGCATCGCCAGCATGTACGGCTACGACCTGGGCTGTCGCTTCGTCAACTTCCGCCCGCTGGGCTTCGGGGCCAACGGGCTGGTGCTGTCGGCCCTGGACAGCCGCAGCTGCCGCAAGGTGGCCGTGAAGAAGCTGACGCTGGGCGACGCACGCAGCATGAAGCACGCCTTCCGCGAGATCAAGATCATCCGCCGCCTCGACCACGAGAACATCGTCAAGGTCTACGAGGTGCTGGGCCCCAAGGGCGCCAACCTCCGCGGGGACTTCTTCAAGTTCAACATGGTGTACATCGTGCAGGAGTACATGGAGACGGACCTGGCGCGGCTGCTGGAGCAGGGCAAGCTGGCCGAGGAGCACGCCAAGCTCTTCATGTACCAGCTGCTGCGCGGGCTCAAGTACATCCACTCGGCCAACGTCCTGCACCGCGACCTCAAGCCGGCCAACATCTTCATCAGCACGGAGGACCTGGTGCTGAAGATCGGCGACTTCGGCCTGGCCAGGATCGTGGACCAGCACTACTCGCACAAGGTAGGCAGTGCCGGGCTGGCCGGCGCAGGGAGGCGTCGAACGCTCATAGGGCGATGTGGTTGGGCCACGGTGGATCTTCTCGGGGGAACTGGTCCTTGAGCCCGTTGGGCAGCGGTGAGCCCTGCTGGAGTGACCACTGCTGGTGACCGCTCTGCCCCAAGCTATTCCATTTCATTCATGGAATCGTAGTTCGGGTGGGCAGGGACCTTTAAAGCTCATTCAGTCTGACCCCCCAGCACCAAGCAGGGACACCTTCCCCTAGAAGGGGTTGCTCAGAGCCCTGTCCAGCCTGACCTTCAATGTTTTCTGGGCATAGCCCATGCACTGAGCTCTGCCAGAGTCCCAGGGCTCTGCAGTGCTGCAAAGCTGCAGAGAGGGCACAGGAAGGGTTCGAGTGCCCTTCAGCTGCCTTTCACTGCCTTGCATTGTGTGTATCCAATACATGCTCAGGTGTTTCATTCTGGCTCAGCAGTGGGCTGTGGGAGGCGTGTGTTTGCCTGCGGTACTCAAATGACTGAGCTCTGTGTTCCTCTCTCTGCTGCTGTTACAAAGCACAAGCTGCTGGAAGCACGTGGAGAGGGGACCTGGCATGTCCACACCCACTCTGCTTTGTCCTCACTTCGCTGCCAGCCGGCTTCTTGAAAACCCGGTTTTGTTTGAATTGCATTCATTTAACATAGCGGGAGAAGGGCGGGTCTTTGAGACTCAGTCAAATCCTTTCATCTGAGGTCAAGATCCAAATAACAAGTGAAATTCTCGGCTGTTTGGTACTTAGTGTATCATAAAGCAGTAATAATGTGAGTGACCGGGGCAGCCTGCTGTGTTGACAGCGGGCAGGCAGCGTGGGAGGGAGGGAGGGAGGCCGGGATAATGGGTGAGAAGACTCTGTGACACGCAGTCCTGATGCTAATGGATCTTGAACAGAGCTGCAGATGTATAATGCAGGTTGCCTTCCGGGCGGGAGCTCTTGAGCACTGGAGGAACGTGGCGGAGGCTCCGTCAGCCCGTGGGTCCACATGTTCCTGGGAGAAAGCAGAGTCACTGCGTGTTCTGCAGCTGGGCCCTGGTCAGAGCTGCTGTTTGGTATTGTGAGATGAGACAAAATCTGTTCTCTTGAGCTGGGTGTGTCCGCGGTGAGGCTGGGGTCCCCCGTGGATCTGTTGTTGTGCCTGTGCCGAGGCTCAAACGCGCTCTGCATTTACCAGGGGGGTCCTGCACGTTGCTCTGTGAAGGGAGGTGTGGAAGGGCAGGCAGCAGAGGGTGGCAAAAAGACAATTTCATGATCCTGAGCTGATTTATTCTGGATGCAAGTCGGGGCTGTGGGGAGAAACAGAGCCTGGGGAGAAGGAGTACGGTTGCCGGGGACATCAGGGAGCAGGCACAGTGTCGCTGTCGCTCTGCCTGCCCTCTCTGTGCTCCCTCCCTCACTCCTTGTTTATGGCCTCGCTCAGGAGGCTCCTGGATTTTCAGATGTGTGATTTGTTTGTTTAAAGTCAGGTAACTCCCAGAGAAAACCCCTGCAAGCAAGGCAGGCTACATGAACACAGAAAGTCTCTGATTTAGGGAACATCGTGTTGTGAGGGACTGTGGGATCAGGGTAGGAGTCATCTGTTCGTGTCTGCTGCAGAGTTATTGTTATTTCTGAGCAATTCTCTGTAGCCTCAATAGCAGCCAGTGCAGTGGAAGGAGCTGTCAAGGGCTGCAGCTTCGTGTTGGTGTTTAACTCTGCCAGATGCCATTGCATGAGCATCCTCCAATTCCTCACGGGGTGGGAGGCTGGAGCATCAGTGCACAAAAACCCATCCGAGTGTGCAGGGAAGGCTGGATTCTGCTCCCGAGCAGAGCTGAAAATAGCAGAAAATGCCAGTTATTGGTGACTCCTGGCAGTGGGCAGGGCTGTGTTTGCCAGAGCTGCGTCCTGGGCCCTGCAGGGCCGGAGGGACAACAGGAGGGCTTGGCTGGGGTGTGGGTCAGTGCTGCCTGTGGTGTCTAAGGTGACTCAGGGAAATCAATTCCTTTCCATATTTCACTCCCGAGCCCCGCTCTCATCCCAGGCTCACACAGATTTAAGAGCTCCGTGGCCCCACTCGGGCGGGAAGCAGCAGCAGGAGGCAGAGCAGCGGAGCGTCACCAGTCTGAGGCTGCTGAGCCTCCACCCCGGGGCTGCCCGGGCAGAGCAGGGATCCTCACAGCCCAGACCATGGTGCTGCCAGCCTGGGCTTGGGCTCAGCTGCCTGAGAGCAGATGAAATCCTGCGCCCTGCGTGATTAATTGCCCAAAGACCCCATAGATCCAACCCTCTGAGGGCAGTGCAGAGCTGCACCTCTATCACAGTGGTTTCCTGCGAGCCTCTGAGGCGAGGAAGGGTCACCCAAAGCACGTGGATTTCTGTTCTGTTGACATGTTTTGTATCTGGAATGTGCTTACGCTAATGGCTGGGCTCCGCTGACGCAAAAGATTGCAGGTTGTGTGGTGTTATTGGTCTCAAAGGTCACATCTCTTCTGACCTGATGCTTTTCAAACCCCAAACCATCCTGCTGAGTGTTAAAGTGGCAAATAAGAACCATGCTAGATTGTGAGCAGAATTTTAAGCACAGCTTAGAACACACACACCACCTAAATAATAGCCCTTGCCTGGCAAGGCATCTTGTTTGTGTGACTTTCAGCAGGCAAACGCTGAACTGGGATAACGGGATGGGAAGGGGAGAGCTCCCAGCTCTGGGAGATGCTGAACTGGGATAACAGGGTGGGAAGGGGAGAGCTCCCAGCTCTGGGAGATGCCCTGAAGCACAGCAAGGAGCTGGCCTCCCCCAGTCGAAGCAGAGCAGCTTTGGCTGTGTTTCCCCCAGCACTGGGCTGTTACTGCTGCTCAAGCACCTTTCTCGATGTGGTAAGAGCAGCATGGGGACATCTCTTTGTCTGAAACTTCTCCACAACGAACAAAATTAATTTCCAGCTGCCAAGGCCACATCCAGATCTCAGTCTGCACCCTCACAGGCTGCTCAGATCTGACAAATTCTAGCCCTGTCTCAGATACAGGAGTTTCTAAGCTCAAGCACTTACAGACATCTCTTTAGGGCACAGAGTGCCAGGTGCAGCAGGAGAGGCCCCTTGGGAGATGATCCTGTGCATCCACGTCTCTCTCTCATCCCATCTCTTCCCCAAAGCTCTCACCATCCAGCTGTGCAGGCTCCTTTCTTTTCCATCTCACTGCTCTTCATCCCTGGGTGTTTATCCCTCCAGAACATCTCCACATTATCACCTTTCTCCTCGACCGCTGCTGTTCATGGTTTGAACACTTCACACCTCAGTGCCCAAATGGTGAGCGAAGGCAGGTTGGAGATGAGGAGAAGAGCATTCCCAGCCTCCAGGAGGTTCCTGTCCTCATGCAGGACAGGCAAAGCTGAGTTCTACCTGTTCCATAACCCTTCATCCCCGCGGTGATTGCGGGATCTCCCCTTCCCCGCTGGAATGCTCTGCCATGGCCCCTCTGTCTGCAGCCCCCACGGTCCAGTGCCTGCCTGGGTGTCTGCAGAGGCTCCCTGGGCCTGCTGCCCATCCATCTGTCCATCCATCCATCCATCCATCCATGCATCCATCCATCCATCCATCTGTCCATCCATCCATCCCTCCATCCATCCATCTGTCCATCCATCCATCCATCCATCCATCCATCTGTCCATCCCTCCATCCATCCATCTGTCCATCCATCCGTCCATCCATCCATCTGTCCATCCATCCATCCATCCATCTGTCCATCCATCCATCCATCCATCTGTCTGTCCATCCATCTGTCCATCCATCCATCCATCCATCCCTCCATCCCTCCATCTGTCTGTCCATCCATCCCTCCATCCATCCATCCGTCCATCCCTCCGTCCATCCATCTGTCCATCCCTCCATCCCTCCATCTGTCTGTCCATCCATCCCTCCATCCATCCATCCGTCCATCCCTCCGTCCATCCATCTGTCCATCCCTCCANTCCATCCATCCATCCATCCATCCCTCCATCCATCTGTCCATCTGTCCATCCATCCATCCATCCATCCATCCATCCATCCATCCATCCATCCGTCCATCCCCACTCTTCGTGCCCTAATAAACACCCTTGGCTCCAAATGAGAGCCCAGATCCATCTGCACCAGGTTTGGGAGGGAAGAGGGTGTAAAGGCAAGGTGCTGTCCTGCCCTGAGCACCCTCAGCTTGTGGCAGAGCAGGGAGACAGCAAAGTCGAGCATCAAAAACTGGCATAAACACCAACCAGCGGATGTCTAGACTTTGAAATAATGAATGCTCTGGAGGGCAGGCCCCTCCCTGCCTGTGCATCCTGTGTGGCGTGTCGGACCCCGCAGCGCTGGGCAGAGTGTGGGATGGTCCTGTCTGGGAGAGATGGGACATTTCTGGCAATGGGGACATGGAGACTTGCTGATTGCTTTCCCTCGGGTGACCAGACCTTGAACAGACCGTTCCTTACCCTCCCTGTGCTGCACAAGATTATCTCTTCTGGGTGCTCTGCCTGGTACTCCAGAGCACCTGGGGACATCTGCACAGGGTTCCCAGGGGACCTGCTCTCCCCTTGCCTCTTGGCAGCATTCATTACACAATTAACTGGCAGAAATTCCACGCCACGGGGGTGTATCAGCCCTTCAAGGGGGAGTTCCTGTGGTAAATACTTTACAGACCATCTTCAAAGCTTTGAAGTCCTCCTTTAGCTTTGTACTTGCTGTTCAGTGCAAACATAATCGCTTCCAGTCCAGCCAGCAAATAGCAACGTTCCCAGGTGGGTCGTGGTGAGGAGGTGTTCAGAGGAGGTGGGGGTGTGGGGCACTGCTCTGTACTCCTCTGGAGAGGACCACCCGCCACGTCCAGCCCTTGGGCAGCAGCCCGTGGCCCGTGCAGCCGGTGCTGAGCCTCCCTGCCGTGACCCCGACGCGTTTGTTCTCCAGCTCTGCCCTCCAAAGAGGCACGAAATGGTGTGTGCTCCTGAAATAAACGCACTCTGTCATCCCAAAGCGAGAGCGTGTCACATTGCTGGAGCCCTGCGCGACAGCCCTGCTGTTGTCCTCCTGTGGAGCCGCGTTCCTGCCAGCCCGGCATCTTCCACGGCCCCTCCCAGACCTGCCCCACCTGCATTTCAAGCAAATAAGGTTAAAAACCCAGCTGTGAGGAGGCAGAAGCTTGCTGCTGCTCCGGGATTATTCCAAAAGCTTGGGCTTGTTGCTATTTTGAGCCCCCCATCTGCACCGGGAGCTGATCCGGCTCCCACGGGTGCAGCAGCAGAAATGCTGATGGTGGCTGTGGATGGAGGTGCGGATACACAGGCTGCGCTTGGATCCTGGCGGATTTCCAGCACGTGAGCACCTGCTCTGCACCTCTGCAGCTTTTTCGCGGCAGAAGGAAGGATTCTGGTGTGAAACGCTCCTGGGGGAAGCCTTGGGCTGCAGCGTGGGGGGCTGCAGGAGGTGGGATCCTGAATTCCCATGTCCCCTGGATCCCTCCAGCACCGAGGAGGAGCTCCAGGCTTGGATGGTGGTTGTTTGGAGCAGCAGCGGGTCTGGCGCTCCCCGTGTGCTGCCATGGTGTGCCAGGTTCCTGTGGGATGCAGGTTCAGTGTGCTGTCACCAGGGCGACACCAGGATGCAGCAGCACCTGCCCCAAATTGCTTCTCCTTCTGGTAGTACGAGCAAAACACAAGATACGTGTTGTGTAAAGATCAGAAAAAACATTCATTTCTCTTCGCTTTCCACTTGCCTTGCTGTGCTGCTTGATATGACTTGATGCTTGTCCTGCCTGTAGTGAATTCGTCACCTCTATAGATTGCCTGAGCTGTTGCCACACACACGGGAGGAGAAGAGGAGAAGGAAAAGGACACCTTTTTGAAAAGTATCACTTCGAAATTTGCGAGGGGAAAAAAAAATAGCATGGAAGGGCTTAGTCTTGAAGCTGCTTCTATTTTTCAGTTAACTCCATTATGTTGTATTTTAAAGAGATTCTGGTGGCCCTTCAGTGCAGAAGGGGCCGTGCTGAATCCACAGAACATTGTCACGAAGATGTATGTTCCGTCTTAATTAGAACTAATTAATACGCTTCGGCTCCCGGTCTTTCTGTCTGGTTGGATCTGCGTAAACGGTGACGTCCTTGTGCTGGAGCCCTGCCTTGCTGGGGTGATGGCCACGAGTGCTGGGGCTGCCCACCCTGACACCGCAGCTGGGGCTGGGTCCTCACCGCGGGGCTGCGGCAGCGGCTCCGTCATCCCAGATCCCAGAGCTGTGGTGGCGTTCCTCCCCAGAACCTGCCAGTCCACGGGCCTGCAGTTACCTCCTCCGGGTGGCAGGGCAGGAGCTCAGGTATTTGCTAAAAGTAGGGATCTAGCCCCTGTTCTCAGCCGTGGGAAGGTGCCGGGGCTGTGTCAGCTGCTCGGGACTGGGGTGCTGTGCTGCCCACTGGAGGGCCTCGAGTCAAGTTGGAAAAGTCTTGATTTCCAAACCTCAAATCAGTCCTTCCATGTGTTGTCCCTCTGAGAAAGGGGAGGGATAACGTGGAGCCCAGCCACGGAATGCCCTGGGAAGCAGTGGTGGGGTCCCACTCTATGGCCCACAGGTGGTGGGATGGAGAGCAGCTGCAGGTTCCTCCTCCTTTCTGTGGGTCCCTCCTGGCCGTGGTGGCGGGGGCTCCAAGGTTTTCGGGCAGATGGAAGCAGGGAGATGACAGCCAGGCACAGAGAGATGGGCAGCAGAGGTGCTGCTAATTAATTACCACCAGGAGCCCCGCACGGCAGCAGAGAGGCTGAAGGTGCATCCGTTTGGTGAGTTCTGGCAGGGAGTTTTCCCCAGGACGTGAGACATGCCTGGGGAGGGAAATGCTTGGCTTGTTGTGACTTTCAGATGTTTGCAGTACATTGCTCATGCATTCTGCATGGCGCACACACCCCCCGGAGGACTCAGATCCATCTTGCCGTCAGTGAGGAGAAACATACGAACGGCGTTAAATCCGTAAGGAGGGTGACGTTCCTTTCCTGGGAATGGGAGGAAATTGCTCCAGCTGAGAATTGCCCTGGTTTACTACCCTCAGAGTTTATTTCCATGGGGTTCTCCAATAAACACCAGCGTCTCCGTTGTTGGGAATAATTGCAGTGGCTGGGAAGTGGTGGTTTGATCAGATAATGCCTGGGGGCTTTTGTGCTGGTTCTGATTGAGCAGCATTAGCAAAAAATGTAACAGCATTAAGTGAAACTTCTCAGCTAATCAGTCTCCATTACAACTTATCATGAGAAGGCCAAAATTAAAATGTTCTTTTAAAAGCAAGCCCTTTATGATTAAAAGCTTGATGACTCGCACATTTGGGAGCTGGCACAAAAACCTGCGCTGGGGGAAGAGGAGTGTGATCAGCCTCGTGGTGTTTGTGGTGGTGCACTGCTCTCGTGTTTAGGTGGAGGGATGCATCCTACAGCATCCCAGGAAACGCTGTGTAGCACAACTCCAGTTCTGTTGCAGTCTGTGGAGCTAAATCAGTAGGGATGGAGTTTTTAACTGAGCTTTCATGTGAACTGTGTTCATGCTGCCTTTGCATTTTGACATTCTCCAAATGCTTCGTGGCATTTAAGTGCAATTCAGCTTTATAATTTAATTTTATTTTGCTGCTCCTGCTGCATTGCAATCCACCTCCTTCTGTTAATGTGTTATATGTAATGTAGAAAAGGCCACTTATGAATATTCCAGTGTCCTCCCAGAGAGACAACCACCCATGTCCAGCTCCAGCGTGGCACTGAGGGGCGCTGGGCCCTCCCTTGCGGTGCCAGGGTTATTTGCAGGCTGGGACACGTCCTTGGCTCCATCCAGAGCTGCTGAGCGCTTGGCACTGGGGGTGGATCTCCCGGGTGAGCTCAGGAACAGGAGGCCCTGGTCCAGAGGCGATGGCCTTTGTCCTGTGGATGCTGCTGAGAGCTTCTCCTGTAGCAGCAGGTCAAGCACCCCGGATGACCATCCTCGCTGGGAGCAGAGCGGGACTGAGGATGAGGAGCTGGCCCTCTCCAGCCAGCTGCTGGCAGCCATGCCAGAGCCCAGCTGCAGGTGGCAAGGGAGGGAGGTGATTTATTAGGCAAGGCTCAGGCTCAGTGCAGAATAAACAGGATTTCCCGTCTCTGCACCAGCCAGGTACTCCCCAGAAGGGCTTTCCCACTTATCCCATGGCATCTTGTTTTCAGGAGTCCTGGCTGAGAGCCCTTGGCAGTTCTGTTCCCCATACAGGCATCCACCAATCCAGGGGGCTTTCCTTCCACCTGCACTGGTGATCCTCCCTAACCCTTTTGTTCTTCTGGACACTGTCTCGGATGAGGGGGGATTGGGCTTTGTAGGACCCATCCACGTCCTCCAGAGGTGACCTGGAACGACTCAGGCAGGTGTGATGTGCCGGTCTGTGCCGCTGGAGCCATCTGTCCCTTGCAGAAGGTGCTGCGGTGCCATGGTGACAAACAGCGAGTGGGTGCTTTGCCTCGAGGAGCACTGAGGCCCCTCTGCCTCCACTGGTGCTTGTCAGGTCCCTGCAGGGCAGGCAGCCCCAGCCTGCCATGGCAGGAGCACAGGCGTGGGGGGCAGGAGTTCCTGCAGGGTCCGGCGGTGCGGCCGCAGCGAGGAGTGACCAGGGACGGGTGGAGGAGCTCTGCTGCACGCTCTCCTTGCTGACGCCCCTCTCTCTGCCCTTTCAGGGTTACCTGTCTGAAGGCTTGGTGACGAAGTGGTACCGCTCCCCGCGGCTCCTGCTCTCACCCAACAACTACACCAAAGCCATCGACATGTGGGCAGCGGGCTGCATCCTGGCCGAGATGCTGACCGGAAGGATGCTCTTCGCCGGTAGGTTTCTGTCTCCTGTTGGTTCCTTTTTCCCTCCCTCCTTCCTCGCTAC
This sequence comes from Ifrita kowaldi, assembly GCA_013398055.1. Taxonomy (NCBI): domain Eukaryota; kingdom Metazoa; phylum Chordata; class Aves; order Passeriformes; family Cinclosomatidae; genus Ifrita; species Ifrita kowaldi. The sequence goes on from VZRS01001681.1 coordinate 13,425, forward strand.
CCAGCTCCGAGGCTTTCCAGCAGGACAGAGGGAATTCTGCTCTCCCTGCCGGCCAAGGCAGCGCTTGTAGCAGTGCTACAGAGATCCTGCGGTTGGCTGTGAGACACCAGAGCTGCCTCCAGGGCAGACTTTGCATGTGCAGCCTCTGCTGTCAGACCTTGGTTGGTGCAAACTCCCATCAGGAATGGAAAACAGTCTCAGCCCTCCTGTGCTTGCCTGGGAAGGACACGTGGTGGCCTGGGTGTGATGGCACCCCTGGGTGTCCGAGGCTGTGCGCCCGTGCCAAGCCTTGCCGGGCAAGGGACCACGTGCTTCCAAAAGAAGAACCTCAGGGAACAAATCTGACAGAAGACCAAAACCTTTCTCGGTCTCTGTGTTTCCAACAGAAAATAAGAGCTTTTTGCTGGGAGGAAGGATGCTAGAATCAATCACAGGGTGGAGTATAAGGACAGGAGATAATGGTGCCCCATTCCAGCAGGTTTGTACTCTGTGCCATGGGTTTGAATCGTGAGTGGTGTCTTCAAGCTATTTCTTTTCTCCGAGGGAANGTTCCCGGAGGTTTGTACTCTGTGTCATGGGTTTGAATCGAGCTATTTCTTTTCTCCGAGGGAAGGCATTTGAATGCCACCACCTATTTTTAGGCTTCACCTGCAAGCACGAATTGCAGCGGTAAAGGTGAAGAGCAAGAAAGGAAGACAACAAAAGCACAGCAAGGAGCACGTGGTTATCAGTGCAGCGTTTGAAGCTCAGCTCTGATGCTCCTGAGAAGCAAATATGTATTTAACAGCATCCCAAAAATGCTGTGTCAGGAGCAGAGCTGTGCTCCCCGAGCCGGGACACGGAGCCGTTCATTCAGGGACGAGGCAGCTGCTCTCTGCCTGTTGAAGGAGCTGTTCCCCCTCCTGCCCGAGGTCTGCGGCAGAGCTCCTCCTCGGCTGTCTGTCCATCACCTGTTGGTGCTCTGAATGACAAGGTTTAACGCGTTTTGTGAGCAGCTGTTCGCGGAGCTGTGTAAATAAATAATCAGATCCATTAATAATGGAGGAGGACGTTTCCTTCACAGATATTTCAGCACCGCAGAGCTCCACAGACTCGGTTGCAGCTGCTCTGCTGTTCCCTCCCCGCTCCTGCTTGCAGCTTCCGTGTTTCTTTTGTGAAAGCTTAGAAATAAGCAGTCAGTATCGTTCTGGAGAGATCACTAAAATTGCCTCCCTTTCCTTCCTTCCTTTTGTCCTCAGTTTCACCAAAACTTTCAAGTCCAGGGATTTCAGCTTTGAAAACTATGCATTTAACCTGTCTGCTCCTGATGTTTCCTTGGGATGTGTTCCAGGAGCGGGGACATCCCCAGGTGCCACTTGTCCCTGCAGGGCATTGTTTGGTCCTGCTGGGAGACGCCGCAATCTCTGTCCTCCTGTACTTACTCCTCACATCAAACAGCAAAACAAGAGTTGTGTGTCAGGGTCCTCCGCCGGCCATCCCAGCACAGCACCCGAGCATTCCTGGCCTTTCAAACGGGGCTTGAGCCCTCTCTCAGCCCCAGCCTGGGGTTTTGCTTTGCTCTTTGTGGGTGTAGGTGATGTTGGCTGACACCACTGGGGTATCCAGGGTGGTCCCTTGAGCTCATTTCGTGGTAAGGCAGAGGCAAAAGTAGCTCTGGGACGGGATTCATGTGTCCTGTCTGTGCTGTCTGCCTCAGAGGAGATTGACCTTGCCTTAGAAATATTGATGGCTCCAGTGATGCTCCTTAGGAGCATCTGGAGACCAGGCTGACACTCCCGCGCTGGTGTTCCACGTGGCTGCAGGTGAGATCAGTCCTGTACTGCGGCCTGGGTGAGATGCCCCGGAGCAGCCAGCCAGGAACCTCCACAGGCTGGTTCCTGAGAGCCCACAGCAGGTGGGATTTGGCACACCGCGGGCTGGGCTCGGCCAGACACATGCTGTGAGCATCCCTCCTTGTCTGCCTTCCAGCCCCGTGAAATCACTTAATAGCTCCCCAGGTGCTGGCCAAGACTGCTTGGTTAATGGGTGGGCATCAAAACCAGACTCTGAATATCGACTCTGTGTTGGTTGCTTTGAAATTACATCATTGTCATGGGAGGTTCTGCCCCCTGCCCCATGTTCCTGGCCTCCTCCTGTGCCAGGAGTAAAGCAGAGCCAGTGCAGGAGCCTGGCAGCAGGCGGGATGCCCATGGTGCCTTTTATCTGCTGCTGTGCAGAGAGCAGGAGGAAAAGCCCAGCCCCTCAGAGCAGCTAAAACTCACAAACACCTGCACAGCAACATGGATTCACCTTTGCTGTCGCTCCTCTCCTCTTTGCTGGGAGAAGGATTTTACCCCCGGCCAGCTGCAGCCTCCGTCCGTGCAGAATGAAGGTTTCAGAGAGCCCTGGTCACCAGCAAGCGCCCCGTGGGAAATAGCAGCAGTGTAGTTCAGAGAAAGCTGCAAACCTGCAGTGAGCCTTGCCCTGGATAAATTATTCCCTGAGTGTTCGTCAGCGGTGCAATTTAAATCGAGTGCTTAGCATAAATCAATATAATTAACTTGGCAGTCTATCTGGGGTGCTTAAGCAACGCAGGTAAATTAAGGCGATTGGTTATTAGGAGTAGATGTCACTCACTGCTTCCATTCTCCCACATGAATTATTGGATGTCCAGCAGAGAGGGACCCCAGCCCCTCCCAGAGGCCCCTTCCTTGGATGCTGCCGTGGTAGGAGCAGTTTGGGTTTGGCAGAGCCTTGGGAGGCCACAGCAAACCTGGCTGTCCCAGAGCTGCAGAAGTGAGTGCAGCACATCTCCAGCAGCTCCAGTTGGCTCTGCAGGCCCTCGGAGAGCTCCCCAGCAAACCTGGCTGTCCCAGAGCTGCAGGAGTGAGTGCAGCACATCTCCAGCAGCTCCAGTTGGCTCTGCAGGCCCTCGGAGAGCTCCCCAGCAAACCTGGCTGTCCCAGAGCTGCAGGAGTGAGTGCAGCACATCTCCAGCAGCTCCAGTTGGCTCTGCAGGCCCTTGGAGAGCTCCCCACTGCTGGCAGCACAGAAAGCAGGGAAGTGTCCGTAGCTGAGCAGCTACAGCTCTCTCCAGTGTCTTTTCCACCAAAAGCAGCATCACTGGAAGCAGGAGTGAATGGGAAAAAAGGAGTAAAGAGGAGGAAGGATTTGTCCTCGCAGATCTCCACGGGGTTCACCGGCAGGGCTGTGCCTGTGACCAAGAGCTAGGAGGTGGCGCAGGGGCTTTTCCCGTGGGATCAGGGCTTACTCCCAGGGCTTGGGTGCATCCCTGGGACTTGGCTTCAAGTCTGGAGAACGTTCTCTTGTCCAAGATGTGGTGCAGAGCTCCTCGTTCTGTCCTTGGGTAACAACAGCTTGCTGCGTTTATCCTGTCTGTGGTTCATGTTTTCCTTTCCAGGAGCTAATACTTCCAGAAAAAGTCCCTGGGAATTACATGAATAGGAGATAATAGAAGAGAATCAGGTTTCTTGAGAGCCATAATTCAAGGCTTCCAGCATTGCATTAGCAGCTTCTTTGTGTGGCTAAACATGGTGTCTTTTGGCTGCCAGGTGTCTTCAGTGAGCAGTGACTGGGGCTGCACAGAGGGAAAAGTCGCAAAGCCTTTGTGGCTTTTGTCACCCTGTAATTTTGATCACAGCTTGGGAATTAGCCTGACTAGCAAGGTGTTCATTCCCTGATAGATATCTTTAGTTTCCCCTGGAGTCACACTGTGAATCTCTAAATGACCTAAAATTAGTTTTTCTGTAGGAAAGTGAATTAATTTGCCCGGGATTGGTATGGGAAGGGCATCCCTCCCTTTGTCTTTTTTGCTTTTGCTATTGCTTTATCTTCTCCCAGGGCACTGATCCGAGCAGACGTGTGTGGCAGTGGTGGCCAGCTGGGCCCATGTCAGCGTTGTTTGGGGTTGTGTGAGTTCACTGCCGTGTCACTGAGCTCTGCCGTGTGGGGTGAAAGTGGCTGTGACTGGATGGAACCAAACTCTGCTGGAGTGGCGAGGCCAGGATGGGAGGAGACGGTTTCCCAGCATCGATGATTGGACCCACCCTTGTCCAAGGGGCTTGTGTTGGGGGTCAGCTCCCTGGGTGTGAGTCTGGAAAGCTCCTGCCGACCCACAGGGAGCTCTGGGCTGTGGAGGGGAGCCCCTGCAAGGTGCCAGGGACCTCCACAGGAACAGGTTTGCCTCAGGGCAACGGTCTCCTGCGGGTTGGCCTCCCTGTGCTCCCTGCTGACTGATCAGAAGTGCTGGGCCGTAAATGAGGTTCTCTCTTGTTATCGTGGGTCAGACGGGCACTGCTTGCCATTGAAGCAGCCTGAAATCCATGGCTGGGACAGCAGGGACTTGGTAACCCGAAAATCCCCATTGTTTTGCCTGCCCCGGGCCGCTCCCTGCCTCAGTGGCTGGTGCTGCCTCTAATGACAGAGTGTCGCTAACCGGCCCTGCTGGCCGGCAGAAGATCAGCGGCGTGTTCCTGCCGGGCGCCTCTGCACTCGCAGGAGGCTGGACACCAGCCCCAGAGCTCTTGGTCACATCCAGTGGAGTGCTGAAGAACGGGATTAGTGCTCATTAACGAGGCGCTCGGCTCTGCTCCTCACTGCCGGCACTGCTGCTCCTCTCCTCTCACTGACCGGCAGCCAGTCCTGAGCCGGGGTTTGGGGATAAATGGGTCCTGAAAAAAAAGGATTAAGAGCATGTAATGGCACACAGGAGTTGTGGGGATTGTCACCAGCAGAGCCATGCCCTGGTGCCCAGCAGCCGGTGGGAGCCGGTCAGGAAACGCCTTTCCTGTTGAGAGAACGCAGAGCTTGGACACCTGCATTCCTTTAGAGATGGAGCTCAGGGACCCCCGGAGCTGATAATACCCCACAGCCACCCCAGTTTAACTTCTGTGTCTCGTCTCACTGCCTGTCTTCTTCCCATCCAGGGGGCCACGAGCTGGAGCAGATGCAGCTGATTCTGGAGACAATCCCTGTTATCCACCAGGAGGACAAAGAGGAGCTGCTGAAGGTGATGCCCATGTTCATCAACAGCACGTGGGAGGTGCGGAAGCCTCTGCGCAAGCTGCTGCCCGAGGTGGACAGTGAAGGTACCGTGGTGGCCACTGGCTCGGCAGCGTCCTCCTGGGGCTCCTCCCGGCTGCCGTGTCTTCAGAGCTTTCCTTGGAATGTCACAGGAGCTGTCCTGCAAGGCCAAGGGCTCGAGCTCTGGAGAAGGGGATTCGGGTCCCTGGGGGCTGCAGCCGGTGGTCCCAGCTGTAGCTCCCACCTCCCCACTGCTGTCCCCTGTCCCCGGGCCCAGCCCGCTGTCCTGCCCAGGACAGCGCTCGCGATGCTGTAGCTTGCTCACAGGTGGCTCTAGGGGTGAGATACTCTTCCAGGGCACTTTGAAGGCACATCCCTGGCTTCCCACACCTCTCCTCAAGCTGTGAGCGAGGGTTCAACCCAGAGATTCTCTCCAGGCCCCGTTTGTTTTCTCGCCGTGCCTCTGGCATGACCACAGTTGTGTAGTACAGCAGGACACAGGCTTTTCCTTCACAAGCACCCAGACTCCGTGAGATGGCTGTTACGGGCAGGAACATTGACCAGGTGCTCTCCTGAGCTCCTTCTGAGGGTCACACTGGACCTGGCCACCTGCTTTTGGGAAGGTGTCGAGACCAGGATCAGCTTACGTGTGCTGGGGTAGCTCTTCACTGTGAGACGTCCTGTGCCTGGTCCTGGTGACACGATATCCATCAGCCTGGGGTGCCCAGGGACCGTGTCAGCCTCCAGCCGGCAGGAACAGATTTATTGCCTGCCATTACTGTGGGAAGAAAGGTCACCCGCGCCCCTTGCATAATTCATTGTCGTTTTCCTGCCTCTCTGACCCGTGGTACATGGTGATACATAACCCGCCGCGCCTTGTTCCGCCACGCTCCGTGCCCGCAGTCAGTGACCTCATGAGGCTATTGATTCCTTCCTACTTAATTAGTCCGAGCAATGAGGTGATCTCGCGGGAGACAGCTGGAAATGGGGTAATGTTTAAGCACGGAGGCAGCACGTGTGGCTGTCCTTCCTGCTGAGGATCCTGTCCCTGCAGACACTGCCCCTGCCACACAGTTACACCTTCAGTGGCGATTTCTGAAGGGGCAGCGTGAAGCCGTGTCCGAGGAAAGGCATATATTTATTTTTATTGCCTGAACTCAAAGGGACTTTCCCATGAAAGAACCAACTGGATAAGCAACAGCTTCGGTGACAGGATTTTACCTTTTCACATAACCTTGGCAGAAGGAGTCATCAAAGCAATCACAGCAAACCCCCTGCGTTTAGATTTAATTGCACTTAAATTTCCTGTCATCATAGGAAGAGTTCATGCACCACAGTCTTTCTAAAATAATTTTAGCCACTCCGAGTTCTTCAAATATTAATGGGTAAAATAATTTCATAGCACTGGTCACGCTGAAGGCTTTTAAAAGTTGCAGTAAATGTAATCCACTTCAGTCAGGCAGATGTGAGATCGGTTGTCTGAAACGCCATGTGCCATTGTCAAATGGATCTGAGAGCGTGGAGTCAAATCCCAGCACCACCCAAAGGTCTTTTTGGGGTGAGATCTCAGCATCCTGCTGGGGGCCGTAGCACTGGGTGTGACATGCACTTGCCCTGCTGTGCTAGACGAGGTGACGCCTGGGGGCTGCAGGACTGCGCTCCCGCAAGCTCACGGCTCCCATGAGGGGCACGGGGGATGCAGCAGGGGCTGAAGTCCCTGGTTTAGGTCCACCTGGGGCGTGAGCTTTGACTCTTTCCTTACTTGGAGGGGATTTGTCATGGGGGCCCCACGAGACCCGTCGTGGCAAGGAAGCTGTTACTGCCTGTGAGGAATTAGTGAGGAATTGTTTGTCTCTGCTCCGCAGCTATTGATTTCCTGGAGAAAATACTGACATTTAACCCCATGGATCGATTAACGGCCGAGATGGGCCTGCAGCACCCTTACATGAGCCCCTACTCCTGCCCCGAGGACGAGCCCGTGTCTCAGCACCCGTTCCGGATTGAGGACGAGATTGATGATATCCTGCTGATGGAAGCCAACCAGAGCCAGATGTCCAACTGGGACAGGTACAGTATACCAGGGCTGGGCTGGAGAGCAGGTACTGGCTTAAATGCTGTAGGCAGAACGGGACTGGTACGCCTCTGACGTGCTGTTGGCTGGATTCCATCACCCGTGTTCCAGACCCATGAGGGACGCCTGCTTTTCCCTCTTTATGCCATTTTGCAATTCCAGCCCAGGCTGGCACCTCGCTGAAGCCGACCGGAGGCTCATCGTGGATTTCCATGGGGACTGGAAGCTGAGCCTGCACGTCCTGGTCGCTGAGCACCTTTCTGCTCGTGGTTTTATTCACAGTTGTCTTCATTTGAGTTTAAGTGGCTCTGTGGCCCTTCCCTCTGCCCTTTGTCCCTATGATACAGGTCACAAAATATTGTCATTCTGGTGCCTTTTGGGGACAGGGCCTGATTTGGAGTGCTACATTCATCACTTCTCAAGGTGCGTAAGCCCCAGAGGACACGGATCTGGGGGCCTTGTAAAAAATCCAGAATTGTGTTGACATTTAAATGGGTTGCTGAAAGCTGTACTGGAAGTTTAGAACAGATCACAGCCTTGAGCTGAGGTCTCTCACGTCCCAGGTGATTACCCCAGTTACTGCACCAGTCCCACAGCGGGGGCAGGCAGGACAAAACAAGAAGCAGCTAAGAATTAACTGGGTTCAGTTTTCTGTAGAGCTCCTTCCAGCTGAGGGGGATAAGCTGGCTGAGGATGTCCACAGCACTGTTCTTCTCTGCATGGCAGTTAAATCTCCTCACCTTCCTAATCCACTAGATTTTACCAGCATTCAAAAAATTGCCTGAAGAAATCCCTCGCCTTCACTGTCATCAGTCTCTCTGCCTGAGTGAGCAGGTGTCAGGGGGAGCCAGCTCACTCAGGTGAAGAGGAGGGCTGGATATCTGTCTTCAGTGTGTCCCCACAGTTCCAGCATCCCAGCAGCTGCAGCCCCCAAAGCAGCAAATCAGTTGCTGGAGGTCACCTTGCCACCCTCTCCTCAGCTGGCTTGCTTGGTGTGACACAAGCAGCGAGGCTGAGCCTGTCCTGCTGCCCAGCTGGGGACATGTGACACAGGGCTGTAGATTCTGCAGCACCAGCCGAGTGTTTGGGGACAAGAGATGATTTTGGCTGTGCTGTGGGACACCTGAAGAGCAATCTGGTGGTGTGGCAGAGCCCCAGTCTCTGGGATAACATTCCTTTTAAAGGCAGCTCAGTTCGGAGCCAGTAGATCAGATGTCAAACCATGGCTAGGAATGGGTTGTCAGGCAATTGCAAGTGAGGGAGCTCAGCTGGCCTGAGAAGTTACCAGTCAGCAAAGTGACCCTTCAGGAATGCTCTTGGTCCTGGACATCAGGATAAACTGGTGATGTCTGGTCTCAGTGGGGTTTAAGTTCATCGCTTTTACTGTTCTGTCACCAAGCAGGGAGGCCTCACGCCGTGGTACCCGTCTGTGGGCTGGCGGACAGATTGGTTACTAATGGTGTTAATCACATTTTACTCCCGAGTGGACATCTAAAGGACGGGGCCAGTTGGTTTGCTGGTTGGGCTGTTATTCCTGCTTCTGGTCCCATCGCAGGCTCTGGTAAATTGCTCACCCCTCGGCATTTTAACGCACAAGGAAGCTGTCTCTGCTGTCAGTGAGACGCTAGAGTAGATCAGCAGCAGCAGGCCAAGCAAGCAGCCATGCGTGTGTTGGTCTGGGCACTGCTGCTCCCGGCCAAGCCGTGCTCCCTGTGTCTGACAGCAGCGTGTCTTTGGCAGGTACCACATCAGCCTCTCCTCCGACCTGGACTGGAGACACGACAAGCACCACGACATGGACGAGGTCCAGCGGGACCCCCGCGCGGGCTCTGAGTCCACCGCCGAGGAAGCACAGGTTGACCCACGGAAATACTCACAGAGCAGCTCGGAGAGGTTCCTGGAACTGTCCCACTCATCCATGGACCGAGTATTTGATGCCGACTGTGGGAAATCGTGCGATTACAAAGTGGGGTCGCCTTCCTACCTGGACAAATTGCTGTGGAGGGACAGTAAGCCCCACCACTACTCTGAGCCCAAGCTAATCCTAGATTTATCCCACTGGAAACGGGCAACCATAGCGCCCGCGGCTGAGCTGTCTCTGGAGGAGGAGCCCTCCAACCTCTTCCTGGAGATTGCTCAGTGGGTGAAGAGCACGCAGGCGGGGCTGGAGTGTCCCGGCTCTCTGTCGGAGATTCAGGAGCGGAGCCTGCCCTCCTCTCCGCACCGTCTGCACAAGGAGCCCGCGGAGGTCAGCGCCGAGACCGACCCCGAGTTTGACTTGGACGTCTTCATCTCCAGGGCGCTGAAACTTTGCACAAAACCCGAGGATCTTCCAGACAACAAGCTCAACGAGATCAATGGGGCCTGCATCTCCGAGCACCCTGGGGACATTGTTCAGGCAGAGGTGTACCAGAAGGAGCGGTGGTGAGGGACCCACACCCGGGAAGCCCCGCTGCGCCTCCCTCTTCCCCCGGGATGGTGCGGCCGCTGCCCGGGGCTCAGTGGCTGCTGACTGCCACTGAGCATCCGTTTCTTACACTGTACCAAATGCCTTTTCCAGGAAAGGCGAGCACAAGCCACATGCCCCTTTTGATGCCTTAGAAGTGCTTCTGAGGGGATCAGGAGGTGTGAATGAAATACTGAGTTTCTTATACTGCCTTAACAATCTTGCCTTGCAATCTCTGGGACCTGTTTGAAACTAAAATGTACGAGGGGAAAAATGACAGTACATGGTACGTTTACAAACAGTAGTCAAATCAACTTCTTTTTCCTTTCTTTTTCTATAGCAACTTGAGATGACAAAGACAAAATCAACATTTTCAGTATGGTCAGATACCCTCCTGGTTGGACAGGTTCCCAAAACGCCAAACTTTGAGCTCCTCTGAGGCACCTGTGTGAGTGCAGGTGTGGAATAAAGTGATGCCAGCCATCGGTCAGCAGAGAATGGAACTAGAGGTAGAGTTTGGCCATCAGACAAAAAAATAACTCTCTGAGAATGTTAAGGGGGAAGAAATTTGACCTACAAAATACGGGCCATTGGGGATTTGTTTTATTTTTTTCTGACGGGAAGACAAAATTTGTGCTAAGTGCATTTTGCTGGTTTGTGGTTTCTCACACCAAAACCTTCCCTGCTGTTGCACGGGGTGCAGCAGGGGGATGCACGGGGATCTGAGCTTTCCGAGTACTTAGGAGGGCCCATGCGATGCATTTCAGCGTAACAACCTGGTGCTGTGAGTCCTGCCTCGGACTGCTGCCCATGAGACCAGCAAATTCCAGCGGCGAGGGCCGGACGGAGAGCTGGGAGCGGGGCGTCCCGCGGTGTGCTGCTGCCTGGCACCGCCAGCCACACGTGCACAGACTCAGCAAGGGCACCCGCCCAGCTTTGCTGCTGAAAAAGGAACTGAAGGACTTCTGGTTTTCCTTCTGACAAAGATCTTGAGAAGAAAACAACAGTTCCTGTGGCATTAGATTCCTAAGTGGCCACTTGGCTCCCGGCGTCTTTGGAAGATGCTGGGGTCAGCAGGCAACTGTGTGTAAATAGGCGAAGACACAACTGATCTACTGTAACTTCTGTTTTCATCCACACTTCTGAGCACCTTAATAGTTAATCAGCTAACAAGAGTTTGTATATGGAAGAAATGTTCTATACTTACATTTAATCAAACTCGGCAGCTTTTTAAAGGGGAAATGTGTAAATAGTGCCATACAAGACAGTCTCTGCTTTCCTCGCCATCCTGTTGCTGTGCTGTCCGGCACAGTGGCACTACTTACATTTGTAAAAGAGAAACTGCTGTGTTTAGTAGCTGCAAGGCCCATATCTAACTACTCCTGTATGAGTTATTTCTACCCTTTTAACAAGTGACCTGCTAAATGCTCTGAGATGTGAAGAAAACTCGTGTGAGACTCGGATAACTAACAGCAGCGTTTACTGTATTAACCCTGGCGTCTGCTCTTGCTGGGACCAGGTGCAGGCTTAGCTGTAGCAGGCCATGACAAGCCCAAAAACGTGTTCTTACTGTGAAGGTCTCACATTGGGGTGATGGAAATGCCACTGCTCCAGCCGATGAGCAGCACCGGTGTGAGGGCAGCCAGCTGCGTGGATGGGATGGCGTGCAAGGACAGGGGTGGAGAAGGTATTCGGAAGGCAAAGCTGGTGGAGAAGGCATCAGAAAGGCAAAGCCATTTGTCTCTGGACTTTGCTCTGAGTGTTTGGGTGTCCCCCAGAGTGGTTTAGGCAGGGGAAACGAGACAGAAACAGAGGTTTGGTTTCTGGTGTGTTGCAGATAATTGATATACCTCAACTAAAGCTCAGCACTTTCAGTGGTGGTGGGGAAGATTCCGGTGCCAGGAGCAGCCACCCCTGTGCTGGAGCAGAGCCGGCCCAGCCCCGGCAGCCCAGAGCTCGCTGCCCACGGTCCCACTCAGCCTTGCTGTGCGCCCAGCAGCAGCCAGCAGAGGCTGGGAGTGGCATTGCCGGGCTCGAGGGAGCGTGGCCAGGGCCGAGGAGGCGGCAGGAGCCACGGCCGTGTCCCGTGGCCAGTCGGTGCCCTCGCAGGAGGAGCCGATAGCGCCCATCCTCTGCAGGAGAGGCACCAGCGCTGCAGCCGGAGCCGTCAGCTCACAGCCAGACGCTGGGCAGCCAGCAGAGCTCAGACCCCAAGGATGAGGTCAGCACGGTGAGAGCGGACTTTGGAAGCTCTTTGGACAGGTGGAACAGCCCTCTGCTGCCGCTGGGTTGAGCACTGAGAGGCGCCGGCACGAGAACTCGGCACGGTGAAGCCACGCCAGCGCTCTCCTCGCCAGGCATTGGTGGTGGCCACGTCCTCTGAAGCCAGAAGCCATTTTCCGTGGGCTGTCACTTCTTCCCCAGAGGCCTGCAGGACTATTTGTTATGGCCACGAAATAAACAGTTTTGCTTTAGAGTATTGACTTGAGGGCCCGCAGCTGAAGTGTAACACTGACTGCTTAACAAGCAAACGGAGCGCGTTGCCACCACTCCGGAATTTCCATCTCGCTTCGTGAGCTGTCATTTAATGTTGTTCTAAAACCTCAGCGTCACATGCTGGGAAAAGGGGATAAGAGGGATGGCTTTAATTTGTTACCTGAGTGTGCTTAGCTGATCACAAGCCAGATCTGTCTCTCATTTACAGAAATAAAATGTAAGGCCTGAGCCTTCCTTGTGCGCCAGTGTGTAATTATTTTGTGAATTATTGTTTTTATTGTGGAGTGTTTATTCCACTACTGGTGTCTAGGTTTCTTCTGCAAATCACAGAATTCATCCAGGTCGGAAAAGATCTTTAAGAATGAACACGAAGAGCTGCATCCCACGGATATCTGCATTCTGGGGTTGCTTGGTGCTGGGCTGCATTTCACCCAGCTTTGTTCTGGCAGGTTCAGGCTGTCTGAGCACTCAGGGTCACAGCGAGGGAGTTCAGACTTTGTCACCACCTGCATTTCACGCAGTTCGAAGAATCATTTCTGTGCAAGGCCACCCGCCAGGTATTTCGGTCAGTTTGCAGAAGGCATTCATTGAAAGAGACACGGGAGCTCCTGCTGATGGTGCGGTGCTGTGGGCCCCGAGGCCATGCAGCCCTGGGATGGGTGGACAGCCTGGATTTAGTGATGTGGGCCCCAGCTGTTCTGGGTTTTATTTAAAGAACAACAGAGGGAGCAGAAAAAGCCCTCTCTGAAGGAAAACCCTCTCTGCAGGAGCTGCTCCTGGTGGCTCCTTGCAAGGATCTGTCCTGCTACTCTGGCCACTCACCGGCCACAAGCTGCAGCCTGGGAATCCATCAGGGAGATGATTTAGAAACTCCATTAAATGTCAGAAAGATGCCTCCAACAGTGCTGTTGCTGCCCCAGTGATTGTTCTTCCTCAGTCGCAGATATGTGACTATTTTTGCTGCAGTTTATTTTTAATCGTGCTGGGATTCAGCAGCTGTTACACCATCGCAGAGCTGCACTAACCAGATCTTCAGAGCTTTACCAGTACAGTAATAAAAATACCAACTTCAGCTGGCTTTTAAAAGGGGCTTTGAGGACATCCTGGGAAGATTTTCCTGGGCAAATCCCACCCAGATCCCAGAGTAAAACCACAACATAGTGTCAGTGAATTTTACGAGTGGACTTTTTGGAGACTGGGCTGCAAATGATCAGTCCTGTCCCTCTGAGCAATTTCATGCCACCATCTACAGCTTTTGAGAGTTTGCAGTGAGAGAACACTGTATGGTGTGGCATGCAGGCATTTCAGCTCTGAAATGTTCTTTTTTTTTTCAGCTGGTTCTGAGAGGAATTGAAGAGAACAAATACTCCATATGGTGTTTGCTTGTGAATTGTTGCCTTTGACATTTTGAAAGGCAGAGTTAGATTTTGAAGCAGTACAATATTCGGGCGAATGGAGTCCTCTCAAAGTGCATCTCCGCTTTCTGAAGCCATGCCCACCACGGTATTTTAAACTGCCATCTGGGCACTGGTGAAGCTGGTTTGTAACAATCATATTGCTAAATTCAGAGTAGGCTTTTATTCATTAAAAAAAAAAAAAATTCTGTCTTGAAAAATACAACCTTTTCACAAAAGGTCTTACTCTGTCTGGTCTTGGGTTGTGGTGGGATAAAAAGGATCTCCGAATGGTTGCTTTGATTAATGTTGCAGTGAAAATTAGGTGTTTGAGGAAGTTTATATGAATTTTTACAAAGCTTTGTGGAGAATATACCCAAGGACATCTTTGACAGCACAGGCTGTTCTGAAAAACAGAGTTAATTCCTGTGTATGTCGATGTTGTGTGAAGTGCTTGTGTGTCCCAGAGTATGCTGCTTTGAGTTTCAGCAGTGTGTGACATTCCCGGCAGAAGATGGCAATGGATGCAGGTAAAGGTGCTGCAGGGCGTGAGTTGAGCTCTGCTCACACTCTGTGCTCCCAAGGGTGAGGGCTGCCCAGAGCCCAGCTGTGGCCACTCTGTGAGGGCTTGGGCACTGCCCTGTCCTCCCATTCCAGGGAATTCCTGCGCAGGTCACACCGCTGGTGCTGTAAATACCTTGGGCAAAACCTGGGGTGAGTAAATGAAACTCTGATAGTCCAGTCTGCAGAATGGAGCAGGTGAAGAAAACCAGTGCGTGATCACAGATAACAGCTTCCCACTGCCAGAGGGCAGGGATGGATGGGATATTGGGAAGGAATTCCTGTCTGTGAGGGTGGGGAGGCCCTGGCACAGGGTGCCCAGAGCAGCTGTGGCTGCCCCTGGATCCCTGGCAGTGTCCAAGGATTGGAGCAGCCTGGGATAGTGGAAGGTGTCCCTGCCCATGGTGGGGGTGGAACAAGGTAAGTTTTTAGGTCCCTTCCCACCCAAACTGTGCTGTGATCCTGTGTTTCCTTCTCTTTCCCCACTGCCACCTCCCCTGTGCTGCACACTGACATTTCAGTGCAGGGAGGGCGCTCCCAGGCCAGCCAGCTCCCTGGGAATGCCGTGCCTCCCTCCGTGAGCTGTGTGGCTCCGGGATGGAGCAGGCAGTGCCCGGCAGGCTGCGTCCCCACTCTTACTGCAGTAACGACTTAAAATCCTGGGACGTTTCTGCTGGTCCATCTGGCACTTCAGGAGGGAAGTGGAGGTCAGTGGAACAGCCCGAACTCTTGGCCAGGTCCCTGGTGAGGGGAGTTTCAGCCCCAGGATGAGTAACCATCTGCCTGTGAACAGGGCTGGGGTTGGAGCAGGCAGTGTCCCTGTGTTTCCGTGCGCTCAGCCCACTGCTCTCCAAGCAACAGGGTGGGTTGGTGTCGCATGGGTGGAGTGAAATAGGTGGCAGGATGACAGCTGAATGAAGAAATACTCCCTTTAAAGTATGTGTCTGTCTGTCTGTGAATCCTGCTGGCCACTGCTGACTGCTCCAGTGCCAGCAGGAGCGTTCAGTGAGCAGTCCCCCATCGCACGTGCTCAGTGCTGCATCTCCCAGTGGCTCCCCAGAAGGGACGACACTGCCCCAGTAATGTGCAGTAAGGGCAGAAAATGCTTTCAGCCCGAAGCATTCTTCCTGTGCTCTGCAAAGCCCTGTGCCCACGAGCAGCAGGGTGCTGGGAATGCCACCAGTCACCCAGGTAAGTCCTTCCCTAAAACACTCCACAGTGTTCAGGAGGGGAAGGGTGAAAGGAAACCTGCCACGTGCATGACCTGGACTCAGCCAGGCACAGCAGAACTTACCTCTGCATGCGCACATAAACACGATTGTTCCGTGGGCTGAACACCTGCCCAGCCTCTGGATCAGGACTCCGGATTGGGAAGGTTTGCTTCCAGCCTCACAGTTCCATCTTTCCTTCTTGTCACAAAGCTCAGCCACATCTCCTCACCCTCCTTCACCTGTGGAGATGAGAATTCCTGCCTTAGGAGAACTTCTTTGTGCTGTTGTAGGAATGAAATCCCCAGGAGGGCAGCAGACCACACGTGAAATGCACAGAGGATCCGAGCTGTCCTCATACAAACCATCTGCTTTTCCAGCTTGCTGGAGGTGGTTGGTACTCGAGTTGCTCCATCCCTGAGCAAGGAGCCCACACTTCTATAGGAGTTTAATGTACCTGACGTTTGTGGATGTGCAGCACTCACATCCTACCTACCACAGAAGACTCCTCAGTCCACAAAGCAGTCCCTGCAGGGGCACCGGAGAGCCTCACCTGAGAACAACTCCTCAGAGTCAATCCTCTGGCACAGTGGGCTGTGAGGAGAGCTGGGCAAGGCAGGAGGGGCACCTGTACTGCTGCTGTTTGTGCACTGTAGGCAAACAGTGCTCAGGGACGTCCATAAACAAGAGAGAACCCTCCTGGACACAGTTGAATACGAATGGGGGGGGGGGGCCTCCAGATTTTCCTTGTGTAATCCCCTGCAAGCTGTGAAAGGAAGGAAGAAGAAAAGCCTCTCTCTCCAGAGAAGATGGTGTATGATGTTTATTCATGACAGGCTGAAAAGGCTGTCACTGCAGCAAAACAAGGCCTCACATTGGCGTGCTTCTGCCTCCAACTCAGCCTGCTGAGCAGCTCTGTGTCCGGCAGCCCAGAGAGCTCATAACTCTCTTCCTACAAAAGGATGCAGAGAAATCAGCTTTTCTGGCCAAAATTAGCAGCGAATCAGGGGCTCCTGTTGCCCGTGCATGGCCTGTGCCGTTTCTGAGCCATGCGCATCTCATCCCGCTCTCTGCTTCCAGAGCTGCTGCCCGACACCTCCTGAGTGCCACCGGAGCCTCCTCCACCCTCCCGTCTCTGGGGACGGAGGTGCTGCTGGCACGCAGTGGTGTGTCTGCAGAGAACTCGGTGCCAGTGTGTGTGCCACCCCTTAATCCTCAGCCAGGCTGTGCCGTCCCTCAGTCTCTGATGGACAAACAAACAGGGAACCGAAGGTGGCGGTGGCACAAATGTCAGCCTGTGAGCTGCTGAGCAACAAACTGAAATATTTAATCAGAGAGGCACTGACAGAGGGGCTGAACAGCAGGAGCCTCGGTGTCTTCCTTTGGCTGTGCTTCCTGTGTCTCCAGAGGCACCGACTGACATTTCACACCGACTGAACTCGGCTCATTAAAAGCCAGACACGGGCAGACCTGTTTGTCATCTCTCCACCGGGCGAGGGGTCTGCTCCCACAGAGCAGGGACTTTGTCGCTCCAAATCATGTCCCTGGAACACGGGAGCCATCAGTAAATGCTAAGCTTTTCCATCCTCTCGTCTGCCACTTGGAGCTGCTCCCCCAGGAGCGATATGGTCTCCCTGTGCTGCTGGATCTTCGCATGAGCGTCACTGGGCTCACACTCAGTTTCTGTCAGCCAGCCCTGGTGTTCCAGATGTGCGTTTAGGAGCGGGGCAGAGCTGCTCTGGGACTCCTCCCTGAGGTCTGGTGAGCTCTGCGTGTGTCCTCAGCCTCACCTGTGAAATGGGGGGGTGAAACAAAATGCCTTGAGGCTGACTGATGAAAGCGTGAGGTCTGTTCTGGTTTCCTTTCCCAGCTGTGAAGCTTTTATAGAATCGTGGAATGGTTTGGGTGGGAAGGCACCTTCAAAGGTCACCTGAAGCTCAGGGCACTGAAGTGACAGTGAGTGGCAGCCTGCAGGGAGCCCACCTCCCGCACCAGCTGATCCAGGGAAGGGCAGGCACCGAGCCCACAGGTCCCAGCTGCTCTGGCTCCGCTTCTGGCTGAGGTTCCTGCTGGACCCGCCAAGCCCTCTGCCCAGCAACAGCCATAAAAGAGCCAGGATCTGCTCTCTGAGGACGCGGATCGAGAACAGAGGGTGTGAAGGGAGAAATCCTGAGAGAGGAAGCCATGGAAGAGGTGGAGCTGAGTGCAGGGTTCAGGGACCTCAGCAGGAGCCTGTTTCCGTCTGAAGGGTCTGGGGTGCAGAACTCAGCCAGACAAAGGTCTCCTTTCGGAAGATGCCCTCAAGCCGGGGCTGCAGGTGGGAACGGTTGTGTTTCCTGCCTAAAACTGTTTGATTGCAGAGTGGTGCCGCTCTCGGGGCTGCGAGCCCTCTTAGGCAAGGACAGGCCGCCCTCTGCAGGGAAATTCATCAAAGTTGGGTTCCGGCTTTCCCCATCCAGTGCCTGGATTAACCCGCACAGATCCACCCCGCAGGGGACCCAAACTGATGGCCAGAGCCCTGCTCTCACCTTACATCCTCCAGCAGACTCCCATTTTCAGTGCCTGTGATGCAGAGAAGGTTTGCAGGAAGGTGCGCCAGCGGTCGGTGATTTGACACCAAGCTTTTCCCCCTGCTGGGAAAAATAATGGGATCACACCTGCTTGGATACGTGCGAGCTGTGAGGAGCAGCTGTAGGTCCGGCTTTGCAGGGTGGTCGGTGGTCCCTGCTCCTGTGAAGAAAGCCAGGAGGTGTTTGTCTTGCTGAATTGTGTCTGGCAGATTTTCTGCAGCGAAGTATTTCAGCCCATCATCATCAGGCAGGTCGGCAAAGCCATTTAAGTCAGCTTTGCTGCCTGCATGCGTGTAGCTGTGCACTTCGTTTGCTTGGGTTGGTATTTTGGCAGCCACTGTTAGAACAGAAAAGGAAATTTTGCTGTTTCTGGAGACCTGAGTCTGCACTGGCCAGGTCTTCTGGGTTGTACCAGTGTGACTAAAAAATACAAGTTCCCATCTTCAGCCCTGACAGCACATTCACTGTCCCCTCTGACGAAGATGGCAGAAGGGAGGAACCACGTTCCCCTCCCCAGGTGGGACTGAGCTCGTAGGTGTGCCTGCGAAACTAAGTGGCTTTTAAACCGCAAGAGGCTCATCATTTGTAACAATATTTTTAAATTTACGTTGCAAGCTGCTTTTGGTCTTACAGAGAGAAACATATGATCTCTTGGAGGAGCTCAGAAAGGGAAGTAGAAATCTCTCTGAACAGGAACCCAGTGCTGTAGCTCTTGTAACTCTGCATCTGCCCGATATTTGGGACAGGGATGGTGGACAGAGCTCATTCACGCGAGTTTTTCAGAAGCTGAAAAGTACGATGTGTTGTTGTTCGGGCCTTTGTGAGCACTTCTGCAAAGCGAATATCCCGAAAGCCACACGCGCAGCTGCTGTGAGAGCTCTCTGAGGGCTGCGCTCTGCGGGAGCTGTGCCAAGGACCGAGGCTGAGGAGCAGGGGTGAAACTGCCTCTCCCGGGCTCAGTCACGCAGGAAATGCCCACAGGCTGCGGTCCTGCTGCGGTGAGGGCTGGGGCAGCCCGCCCAGCGATGCTGACAGCCTCCAGCAGCTGCTGCTGGCAGTGTCCTGATGAGAGACCCCCAGCACCCCTTCAGCTGACGCCGGGAGCGGGGAGGAGCAGCCCTGGGACCGCATTAAATGAGAGCATTAAAGCACAGCAGGGGTGCCAAGCGCCCCCAAAACCCGCCTGAGGATACGAGGGATAGACGGAGCCTGCGGGTCACACAGCCTCAGCTGAGGTCCAGCGAAGGAAAGGGAGCAGCGCATCCTCCTGGAAGTCATTTCGGGGAGCCTGGGGCGGATAATGGTGGTCAGGACCAGACTTGGGGAGGGTGAATTGTTCCTAATAGCTCAGCTGCCTGATGGCTTTCTTCCTTCAGCACACTGCCTTTAGAGTGTCAGGGCTGTGGCTCCTGCAGCTCTGTCCTGCCGCCTTTAATCCTCACGTACCTTTTGGGGTTGATTCCGTTCAGCTTCAGCCCACCTGATCCTTGCATTGAGGAAAACAAGCTTAAACCCGGAAAGAAAAAAGAAACAAAACATGTTAGCTAAGTAGGTCTGGATTTTTAGGAGTCTCAAGTTGCCTTGCTCTCAGAAAAGAGAAAAATTCTGTTTGTGAAGTTGTCAAGAATTGGAGACTTCCCTTCACAACATTGTTGATGAAATCTTGACTGAGGTAATTTCTCAGTAATTTAAACTAGAGAAGAACATCTGAATAGGTGCCAAAGCTCACTTTATAGCAGAGGTTTTGTAGCTGGCTCATAACTCCCTGTCCAGACGTCTCATAAGCCTCTCTCCAGATTTCTCATGACTGAGACGTCTGACACTGTCCCAAATCCAGATATCTGTGCCTTCTGTAAGGTGATAAAATGCACAGTTGATGTAAAGGATTTATGGCCTTTACCTTTTGTGTGAGATGTAAAACCTCATCACGTCATTTGGTTTTTTCCTACCTGGGTGTTTCTGTGTTTTAGTATCAGCCCTCTCCTGGAGGAGGAGTTGGATTTTGAGATTCAGCCAGGAACACGTGTCCAGTTAGAGTGCACACAGGATGAAATGCAGTGGAGTCCAAGCAGGACACGGAGGGAACACTGTGGGTCAGCAGCTGTAACGCTGCTTTAGCAGAGTCCCGTGGATTGCCTTGCCTTCAGCAGCGCTCAGCAGGGGAATGATGACTCAAACAGCAAAAGCCATTTGTCCTTACTGCCAGGACGGTGCTCTGCTCATCGGCTCCATTCTCACTTTGTGGGAAACTAAGTAGTTTTGCTCCGGTCAGGATGACATCCCTCGCTAGGCACAGAAAGTCAGGGCTGAGACAATGACGCTGTGCTAAGTACAGAAAATGCGTTTTATGGCATCTCAAGCCAGAGCAATTTGAGACCTGTGAAGGTTAATGTGTCTTTTCTGGCAGGTTTTCTGTCAGTTGCTGCCACACGGAGACAAAAGCGGAGTGCTCTCGGCAGAGTGATTGTCCAGCCTGAGGTACCAGTGTGGTTGCCCGGGAGCCCAGACTGAGAGTGAGGTGTCCATCAGTTTAAGGGCAGAAACAAGGGTGTGCACAGGCTGATGGGACTCATCCTTTCACTTCCTGGGCTCGTTCTGGCTCTGATCAGTCTCTGCAAGGTCCGTTCTCATCCTGCAGCACACGTGCACAGCCTGTGAGGTGGGAGAGAACAAAAACCATCGATTTCGAGATCTTAAACCTGAGTCCAGTGTCACCTGGCCCTGCCCATGGGCTTAGACTCTCTCCTGAGGTGTCCGAGTGACACCTTTTTCCAGCTTAACTGAGGTCAGTGACACTTCAGGACTTGTAAACTCGTGGTGAATTTAGCGGGTTTGGTGCTTTTTATCCCCTCTCTGTTCAAACAAAGGCGTGGCGGTCCCAGCTTGGTACCCCGAGAGCGGTCAGAAGAGGGCAGTCCTCCCCCTCTGTGCGTGCTCTGCTCGGTGCTCGGATTGAGTCTCGGAGACACAAGCGGTGCCGCAGACCTGTGCGGATGCGGTTGCACTGATCGGGGGTATGGATGGATCCAGCCCTGAATGCCCTTCTCTCCTCCCGTCAGCACAGCAGGGGCTCAGCCACCGAGGCGGAATAGAGAAACGCGATGTCAAGGGAGCCGACTGGGAGGGCAGAGCGGGGTTGCTGCAGGGTGATTCCTGGAAGAAAGCTCCCGGTTATGAGGATGGTGCAGGAAGCGGTGCATGTGTGCCTGCACCAGAGCTGAGCGTGGTGGCACTGCACATGTGAATAAATAGACCTGGTTTCAGTGCAGCGGGCACGACCAGCAGCAGTGGGCAGGAAGGGGCTGGCCATGATTCCCAGCAGAAAAGCAATTTATTAGGGGATGAAAGCACTAAAATGGCTGCGGCCTCCCCCTGGGAAATCTGCTCGGTGTGATACCTGTGGTCTCCAGCAGACGGGGATGCTCAGGGCCCCATCCAAGCTGGCTTCCAATGTTTCCAGGGACGGGACATCTGTCACCTCTCTGGGCAACCTCATTAGGAAATTTGCCACCCTCATTATAATTTACCTCGCTAAATTTACCACCCTCACCATGAAAAGCTTCTTCCTTCTGTCTAGTCTGAATATCACCTGGCCAGCCCATCTCAGGTTTTCTCACCAAGTCCCTGGCTGTGCAGGAGTTCAGCAGAGTAGAGCCGACCCATGACCTGAGGTCAAGCCGGCCTAAACAGAGACTGCAGATCACAAGAAGAGAAAGCAAAACGAAAATTAAAAAGCAGCAAGAGACCGACCTGTTAACCCACAACGAGAGTCACTGACAAAGGAATTTGACAAAGGAGCTGGCATCCCTGCAGCCCGAAGCTCCCTGACCGGGAAGGCTTGCAGACACGTACGGGCGGTGTCCTAGTAGTGCCCTCCCCAGTCCAGGCAGAAATAACAGCACCACAAAGTGTTCCCAGGAGCTGGAGCTTTGTCACCTACACCGTTGAATCATTGGCACAGTCCCAGCCACAGTTCTGGAGGAGCATTTCCCCAGACAACCCCCAGAGACAGAGCAGGAATCAGCACGTTATTCCCAAAGCACAGCCTGCCTGTGGACATGGGCTTGGACGGTAAAGCACTGAGCAGCGCCGGTGTGGGCTGCTCCCATATGAGCTGCTCCCAGGGCCAGAGACTCTTCTGGATACACACGAGTCCAAAATGGCTAAATGAGAAATTTCACCACAGAATTGCTTTAAGATATAGAATGAAATCGTCAGAAATTGAATTCGAAATATGGCAACAGTGTAAACATATTTAGCTACATTGTTGCTCTAAAGAAGTACGGGGGCAAGGCTTGTGGAGAGTAATATCTTTCAGTGGAATCGATGTAATAAAAGACATTATTTTTCTTCCCAAAGCTTGCCTCGGGGTTACCATTATCTTTACTGCCTCGTGCCTGCTGCAGTCTCATGTAAATGTGAGGAGTCAGTCGGGTCACCTCTCTGCGTCAGGCTTAGTCTGATCGTGTCAGAGTTAACAACCAACACTGCTTTTTAACAGAAATAAAGAGCAGCAGGCGAAGAGGCCAGCTCTTACCAAACTGCAGAAACTGCCTTCTGAGGGATGGCTTGTTCAAAGTGCTGCACAAACTTGCGAGGTTAAGTAATTATTAAATGATTGTTTGTTCTGTATTAGCTGTATACACACAGCTACGTTATCAGTGTATTTATGGCAGTGACAGTGTAGCACTATGGGAGGAATGAAAGGACAGGTCTAGGCAATAGAACAGAGATTATTTTTATGTATTTATTTATTTATTTGCATCAAGGATCAGTGATAGAAAAAACAAGAACAGAGGGTCCGGTGCTGGTGACGTTACTCCATGTAAGATATTTGAAAAACTGAAAATGTTACAGAAAGGAGAGTCAAAACTATCTCAAGGATGGGGAACAAAAGCCTTCTGTGTACTTTATCAGGCATAAGTGGTTACAACCAGTATCTTGAGAAAAATGGAGCAGGAAGTTCTCTTCAGTAAAGAGACAAAAACTGAGCAGAAAACAACCAGAAGTCTAGGAAAACTCTAACGAGAAATAGATCATGGTTTTAGGGTGGTGGAAGTAACTTGTGAAACCGCCTTGATGTGATTTAAGAAAACTACCTGTGAACAGCGACGATTTTTGGGAGATGCAATTTTAATTTAGCGCAAATCACTGGCTCCCTGTGGAAAGGAGCCCTGGTAGAACGCGATGGCCTGTGCGCTCAGGAAATACGGAGCGATCATGGAACAGGCATCGGCTGCACTGGAAGTTTCTGAATGAATTCTCACCCTGCGGTGGGCGAGCTCTGACACTTGTGGAGGCTGCTGCAGCGCAGTCAAGAGGGATAGCAGATCGGTGCTGGCTGGCTCCACAGCGCCGAGGAACTCCCAGGGCTCACGGTTGTTCTCTTGGCAACAGCAAGGCAGCAACATTCTGTGTGCCAGGAGAAACTCTTCTGAGCTGAGCACCAAATATGGTGATAAAAGCCCTGGGGAGGAGGCAGAAACAACTGCTCCTCTTGTTCTGTAGCACGGGCAGTGGCATGGAGACTCACAACGAGAGACGTGGAGGGGCTGGAGCGTGTCCAGGGAAGGGAACGGAGCTGGGGAAGGGTCTGGAGCCCCAGGAGCGGCTGAGGGAGCTGGGGAAGGGGCTCAGCCTGGAGAAAAGGAGGCTCCGGGGGGACCTTGTGGCTCTGCACAACTCCCTGACAGGAGGGGGCAGCCGGGGGGGGTCGGGCTCTGCTCCCAGGGAGCAGGGACAGGAGGAGAGGGAACGGCCTCAGGCTGGGCCTGGGGAGGGGCAGGGTGGACACAAGGAGGAATTTCCCCATGGAAAGGGTGGTCAGGCCTTGGCAGGGGCTGCCCAGGGAGGTTTGGAGTCCCATCCCTTGAGCCATGTGGGACCTGGGGACGTGGGTCAGTGGTGGCCTTGGCAGTGCTGCGGGAATGGTTGGACTTGAGGGTCTGAGGACTTTTCCAACACAAACGATTCTGTGATTCCATGATCCTGCTGCTCCTCGTGCCAGCTGGGGCTGTGTTAGGGCATGAAGCACGGACCAGGCCTCCTCTCCACAGAACTTGTCCCTTGGAAAATGTTTGGAGACTGGATTTGAGAAGGAACAAAGCTGATACCACGGGGCTGCTGGGAGGACACGCGGGCTCAAAAGCAGTGGGTGCTGTCTGGAATGACAGCTCCCCCTCCCATCAAAACCCTGCGGGGAGCTCCAGCCCCGCAGCCCTGCCAGATTGCAGTCCCTGGGGTGCAGGTTTTCCTCTGCTGTGACTAATTACAGCGCAGCTTTCCAGTCAGCCATTCTTCCACAACAAAGTGTTGCACAGTGTGCTGCAGCAAGGCCTCAGCTGGTCATTAGGTGATGCTGGGGAATATCCTCCACCGGTCTGAGGCGACACAGGTTTACAGCACAAGTGATTTATGCCGTTTGGGTACGGAGCCAGGCGTTTTTAAACGCCTTCAATTTGGGCTATTTTTAGCCTGGCACAAAGTCATGACCTTGCAGGTTATTTTCGCAATCTCCTTTGTTTATAGGTGCAGAGCAGCATTATTCAGAAATGTTTCAAAGCCGCCACAGTCGTGCTGACGGGGAGGGGGGAAAGCAGCTGAACGTGCTCTTCATGACAGGCCTCAAAATCATAATTAGGAGAGGAGGTTCTGATTAAGTAGGTTTACATATTTGATACTGTTACTATAGTGACTCTGCTTCTTTTAACTTCACAGCGCTCCTTAATACATCCAACTATTTAAATCGTGTGCAGTGCCAGCAGAGAACTAAAATTCTTACTTATTAGAAGTTCCTGTTAAAATAAAAAATTCAGTTTTTAAGTGACAGCGGGCAGTGAGATGGGATATTGGGAAGGAATTCCTGTCTGTGAGGGTGGGGAGGCCCTGGCACAGGGTGCCCAGAGCAGCTCTGGCTGCCCCAGGATCCCTGGCAGTGCCCAAAGCCAGGCTGGACATTGGGGCTTGGAGCAGCCTGGGACAGTGGAAGGAGTCCCTGCCCATGGACGAGCTTTAAGGTGCTTTCCAACCCAAACTGTTCCAGGATTCTGTGATTAGCAGTCTCAAAATTTGCAGCGTTGGAAAACATTGGGCTGCAGAGGAGCCAGATGAAGGCCGGGATGGGCTGAGCTGTCCTGATTCACAGCCCTGTACTTTCCCTCTCCAAACACTGTGGAGGCTGGGGACAGGTATCACTGCTGCTCCATTGTCAGAAAAACCACCCAGTGTTACTGTGAAAAGTGATGGTTTTCCTCTTTTCTTCCGCAGTGTTAGTGCTGACCTGCAGAATTAGCTGCCTTGATCACTTCTGCCAAGCCTTCTGTTCGAGTCCAGGGGTATTCCAGCCCTCCAGGCTCTGTATGGCAGCAGACGAGGCAGGGGTGAGCTCAGCGCTGTGGCTCTGCATGTTTTGAGGAGCCCTTTCCCGTGCAGGGCACCCAGCACCGTGGCCCTGGCCACGGGGAGCAGCTTCCGTGTTGCTTCAAGGAGCTCTGTGTGGGGTGACCGCATTTCCCTGCCACCGCTCGCTGCTGCCTTCCTTCCTCCTGCTTTGCCTTTCGCCCTCAGCCTCCTCCCCAGCCGGATGCCCCTCGGGAGCCACCGTCCCCCCCATCCTGGGTGCCACACAGCACTCACAGCCCTGTCCCCCTCAGCCCCAGACTCCTTATGGACCCATCCCCTCACACCCCCATCCCCACATTCCCATCCCCTCACATTCCC
>VZRS01001682.1:591-89821 GCA_013398055.1 Ifrita kowaldi
GCCTGAAGGCGCGGCAGGCGCTGCTGCGGGAGAGCGTCCAGGTGCTGCGCAGCCGCCACCGCGCCGAGCCGCGGGGCCCGGCCCGCCACCAGCAGCAGCATCTCCTGCTGCCGCCCGGGCTGCTGGGCGGCGGGCGGGCGCCACAGCCGCAGCACCGCGCCGAGTTCTTCCTCGGCGGCGCGCTGGAGGTGATCTGCCAGGCGTGGCTCCGCGATCTCCTCCTGGCCCGGCGCGCCCCGGGCTGGCTCCGCAGCCGCTACACGCAGCTGCGCTACGAGGACCTGGTGCGGGAGCCCCGCGCCGAGCTGCGCCGCCTGCTGCGCTTCGCCGGGCTGACGGTGCCGCCCGCCCTGGAGGACTTCGTGCTCAACATGACCCGCGGCGCCGCCTACTCCTCCGACCGGCCCTTCCTCATCTCCGCCCGCGACGCGCGGGAGGCCGTCCATGCCTGGCGGGAGCGCCTGAGCCGCCAGCAGGTGCGGCAGGTGGAGGCGGCGTGCGGAGAGGCCATGAGCATCCTCGCGTACCCCCTCAGCGCCGGCGACGCCCGGTAGAGCCCGAGCCCCGCGTCCCGGACGGGCCCGAGGGCGGACGGACGGAGGGACGGACGGGTGCCGTCGGGCAGAGCTGAGCGCGGGGGTCACCGCTGGCATGGTAGGCGCCCACTTGGTGGGCCGGGCGCTCCGTCGGGGCCAGCCCCGGCTGAGGGACACCCGCCTTGCCTCGGGTACAGGCAGCGCGGCAGGGCCCAGGCCCCCCGGCCCGCTGCGGCTTCAGTGTGGCTGTGTTCCTTCTGGGCTGCGTGGAGAGGGCAGGGGGGATATTTTATTTACGAGAAGGGTTTGGTAAGAGGTGTCCTCCGAGTACGGCATCACTCTTGGAGCCCTTTCAGCGTGAAACCATGATTCGTGTACAAAGCACAGGTATGCTGCAAAGAAACTGCATGAAAATTTAAAAATCCCCCAGGTGAAGCCTCTCAGCAAGGAGCTAGAGGTCCTGGAAGGTGCTCCTGTGAGAACATTGCCCTTCTGGAGGTCTGAAGCACGCTGGCCTCTGTCCTACTGCTACTGAAACACAAGAGGCTTCTGTGAAGTCTCTGTAGAGGTCAGTGACCAGCCAGGAGGGTGTCTGTTGCAGGGCAGGACTCAACGCTCCTGCTCCAAACCTGCTCTGCAGAGATGGTCTCTGCCCTTGTTGGTTGCTGGTGCTGTAGGGAGGGGGCTGAGGGAAGGGGAACCGTGTCCAACTCTGTCCATCGTTCAGAGCAGCAGGGTAAGCAGTTGTGCAGAGAGGGTAAGCGTTCGCCTGCTTATGTGTTTTGAAGATGTTTGTGGCAGAAATCTTTGCTTTTCTAAAGAAATCTGTAATTGTTTTGAAAGTAGCATTTTTTTTAATGTACATATAGTGATACAGTTTGGTGATACTCATGTGAGATACAGGTGACTAATATATTTCTTTGGAACACGTGTAGGGGTGAATGAAACTGGAAGGCAAATGCCTGATATTTCTGTTTTATTTTCTCTGTCAGATGAGAGAATCACTTTTCTTCCCTTGCTTCCGGGCTTGACACATTGTGCCGTGTACAGGGTCCTCCTGATCACATCCCTTCCAAACAATAACATCCTCTCAGCTGGCAACTCCCGGACAAAAGCAAATGTTTCCTAAGAGGCTAAGATAAATTAATAATGAAGTTCCCAAATAAAACCTCTTATTAAAACAAACAAACAAATGAAACAAACAAAAAAACCCCTGAAGTTTTATTTTGGATTTTAAAATGACATGTTCCTGCAGATATCCTGCAACTTGTGTGAGAGGGTGTGTGCGTATCTGCAAGTACCTTTGTTTCTTAATTTCATGATGTGGGGGTGGAAGGTTCAGTTGTAATTTAGGGATGCAGTTTCATAACTTCATAGAGACTGCTTTTGAATCCATTACAGTCTGGTAGTCTTTAAATGGCCCCACAAGAGTGTACAGGATTATAGGGATGTTTACATGCAGTCCTCAAATACAAACCCAGAATATGAGTTTCAAATTGAGGATAATCCAGGATCAGGAAGAAAGCGGTATTTATATAAAGTGCTGAAAATAAAGGCAGTTCAAAGATGTTATGTTATCATGGAGGAGGTGTTTGAATTGCACTGTGCATTTTTGTGCTCTGAGTGTTATGCTGTACAGCATGTCAATAAGTTAGGATGAACCTTCATTTATTTTAGCTCTTTTTTTTCCTTTATCTTCTTGTCTGAGAGTATGTTGGCACAAGAAGCAGGTTTCTTTCATTATCTGACAGGAAAATGTAGTCATAAAAATGTTTTGGAACAAATCTATCCATTTCCCAGGAGCATGCTTCATACAGTTTTGCATCCTTGGGCTTCTGCTTGAAGTAAGAATTACAGGGTCTTGTTTTGTGCTGGAACAACCTTGTGTATTATCTAGGGGATGTTTCTGCATTCTCTCACCGTGTCTGTGACACCAAAATTTGTCTCTGGGAGTTGCAGTGGTATTTAATAATGGTATTTGTATAGATAGACAATACATGTACTAATGCCTTGATAACCTGTGTCAGGTAACCTGTTTTGGAAGGCTTTTCTGGGACTAGACCCAGCCTGGCTTGTACTGACAGGTTTGGAAAGAAAATAAGATTTTTGTGCATACCAAAAGATGATACGGTACTTATTTTCTTAAATCGGATAGGAGATTAAAATCCAGTATATCCTGTTGGTTTGTTCTTAGCAAGTTGCAGTCACAGAATTGTGCCATGCAACTGTTAAGCATTCTCCTCACCTTGACAGGGAATCTTGTCATGCTGTTTCAGGTGGTAAATATCTGTCGTACGTTTTTCAAAATCCACACTTAATTTCACTTAAATGGTTCATCACGATGAGGAAAGAGGTGTTGGCATCTAGCTTAACTTGATTCTTATAGCTGGGAGGAAATCCACTTATCGGAAATTATTTAGTATTTTCTGAAACTGTTTCCGTGTTTCAGCTGCAAAGTGCTGAAAGGCCTTGAGGGGAAGTCGTGTGAGGAGCAGCTGAGGGCACTTGGTCTGTTCAGCCTGGAGAAGCGGCGACTGAGGGGAGACCTCATGGCAGTCCACAGCTTCCTGATGAGGGGAAGTGGAGGGACAGGCACTGATCTCTTCTCTCTGGTGAGCAGTGACAGGGCCCAAGAGAATGGCCTGAAGCTGTGTCAGGGAAGGGTTAGGTTGGATATTAGAGAAAGGTTCTTCACCCAGAGGGTGATTGGGCACTGGAACAGGCTCCCCAGGGCAGTGGTCACAGCATCAGCCTGACAGAGCTCAAGAAGTTTTTGGACAATGCTCTGGGCACATCGTGTGATTCTTGGGGCTGTCCTGTGCAGGGTCAGGAGTTGGACTTTGATGATCCTTGTGGATCTCTTCCAACTCAGCATATTCTATGATAGATGCATTTTCTGTATCAATAATTATTTCTGTCAACAAAAGTTGTTCACTAGCCTGATTGCTCCCCGTAAGTGATTATTTTAATTTTTAAATTTTTGTATAATGTGAAAAAGGCTCCATTGGGCAAAGTGTACAAAATACAGCAAGTGCAATTTGTGGTTTGTATTCAGTGCACCTGAGTTCATCAGAAAACTCTTCTAAAAAATCCATAGGGAATATCCAAAGCTGAGAAAGGAGCAAGTAGCCCAGAGTGACATCTTAGAACAGTATGTGCAAGAGCATGTAAGGCTGGATGGCCGTTGCTTAATTACTGATGGTGTGACATGTGCCCTTCAGTCACTAGAAGGTTTTCTAAAATTCTCCTGCCCAACGGGGACAACTAAGGCTCACCAACAAATGCATCCCATTTTTCTCTTCAGGGTGTTTTGATGGCATTGGACAGCATCATTCAGGGTGCTTACACCATTTACTTGGTCTTGAAGCTCAGGCCTTGAAGAAAAAGCAAATGTACTGTCAAATGTCGGTGTTGGTATTTACCTGAAAGGACAGAAACAGACCTGATTAGGCCAACCAGCAGGGAGTTTCAGTGGCAGAGATCTTTGGAAGCAACCAGAACTTGCTGTAAGCAGGACACCCATAGTTAGACTGCATTTTGAGAGCAGCTGGACATTTATGGCTTGGGCATTTTGAAGTGAAGTCACTGTTCTACTGGACGATGCAGAAAATTGAACTGTAACTGCTGTTTTAGAGCAGGGCATGGCATGATAAGCAAGGGAAACAGTAAACACGTTCTTACAGCCAACCTGAACTTGGAAGGCTTAGAATCAGAGTGCAGGGCTGATCCGTAGAGTTTTAGTATTTCAGACTGAGATTGGTGAAAATTATCTACTTGTGCTACATTACATACAATGAATTTACAAGTTTAATTTATTAAAAAGTCATAGTGGGAAATGGGTACAAAACTGACAGATGCTCGCAAGACATTTCTGTTGTCACACATCCGACTTAAGGAAGGTAGAAACTTGAGTACTGTAGTTATTCATAAAAGGCCAGGATATTTCCATGCCATAATTGTTAATTGCTCTTTTGCAACATCATATCTGTATTTAAGTTGTTTCTTTCGGGGAGACAAACTGTAGTGACATACTTGTGGGAAATGATGAAAGTCCAGGGCCAAGAAATACTTGACTCCCGCCTTATTTTTACTCCTTAGGATATTACTGATGGAGTCCTTGTAGATATCCACAGTATGTACTTGCATACTGCAGGTACAATAGAAATAGTTTAGTATCAGTTGCAGTATCTAACAGAAGTGTTAGAATGATTGTAGAGTTGCTTATTTAACAACTTCAGTATTGCATGAATCATTTTAGCCCCCTCCCCCCACAACAGTCTGGGCATCAAGAAAAGTCCTGAGTTTCTGCATTAAGTTCTCAGTATCACCACTTTCAGTAAAGCTCAGTGATAAAACAACCTGCAGAGTTTCTGGGTTTGTTATGGTAACGGAATTAAACAACTGAAACCCTGAGAGCCAACAAGCCCGACAGCATGTTCTGTTCCTTTCTTGAGCACAGAAAGCTGTCACTGAGACTCTCTGATGGTGCATGTCATTTCTCAGAGTCACCATGCAATCCGTGCAGCACTGGCACTACCTTAGATGTTGTTTTGTCTTTCCTGTTTAACTTGGTGTGACACCTACCACCATGGAGAATGACGCAGGAGAAATACGATTTGTCAAACCTTGCACTAGCAGTTTTCAGCCCCCCACTGGCAGTGTGTGTGTGTGTGTGAGTGAGGGGCCAGGTGCAGGCTGTCCTTCTCTTGGCTGTGGTTTAAAGAGATGAATGCGAGATCCAAACACATTGAGGTGGTGTGTTTCGGTGATGAAGGGGCCTGTTGTTTGTTGGTGAGACACATATCTGGCAGTCTCAGCTCTGAACAACAGGCTGGAAGCTGATTAACGTTTTAGAACTTGCAGTCTGGATATTGAGTACTGTGAAATTCTTGCTTCCAGCACTGAGATGTTAAGTTCTGCTGCTAACTTAGAGCATCTGCAGTGCCATTTCTTGTAGCTGTTAAGTGGGAATCCAGTCTTTCCCTGGAGCTTCCAAACTTGTTGACCTCATTCTAAAAGTCCAGTTTTGCCAAACTTCAACTGTACATAGGCTGAAGCTTTTCATCGTGGGTGTAAGGTTTACGTCTCTTGAGGGAATTTCAGTCAAAACAGTGCATATTCTTTTGATCTTAGAATGTGGTGGTCTTTTGCCTGTGTTCAAATATTCTCAAAGATATTTCTTTGAAATCATTTGTCACTTCAGTATTTTGGGACAGGAACTCCAGTTTGGGTAGGGGAAATTACCTCTGTGTAGAGGATGTCCCCTGTGTTTTTATTTTTACCTCTGCTTTCTATTCTGATTTGGCCAAATATATTAATGTTTGTATAAAATGGATAGCACGTGTTCAGTAAAAGTGGTTTTGGTATGTGTGTGTATCTTTATTTTATACCAAATAAAAGCTGCATTGGTTTTATCTCCAGTGAGACTGTGCAAACCTCTTTCTTGCCTGTAGAAAACTCAGTGTGGTACAAGACATACAGTGGGAATCAAAACCATGTAACTATGGCAGGGGCTGCATCACTGGGCTGAGCAGGGAGGAGTCTGCCATTCCTGGTTCCCACTGATGCCTTCTTCCCTATCCCCTCTCCCTGTTGCAGTTGTTCCTGAGGAAGACCCCCAAATCCAGTGTTCAGCTTTCCAATGCTTAATAGTGGAAAGGACTATTGGTGTGAGGGAGAAGGCATTGATAACCGATGGGGTAAACATGAGGGAATGGGGAAAGGAATTCACTTTTAGTTGAGGATAGTGGGATTTGTTGGGCAAGGGACTTGGGTGTGAGAGGAATGAGGGACTGGGATTTGATGAGGAGAGGCAGGAAGTTGTGACTGCTTTCACTGGAAAAGTTGGCTAGGAGTATGTGTGAAGGAAGGAAGGAACACGGAGAGAGCAAGCTAGGAAAAGCAGGGATCAAGAACTGGGCATTGCCCCAAGTGTATTGTTTGAAGGAGATAGAGGAGGAAAGCTTGGGGTGGGGGGGAAGGGGGAGGATATGGAGAACAGGGTGAGTCTGAGTCTGAATTGCAGGGGAAACTGGTAATGCTTCAACATCAGCTCTTGCCGTGGCTCTGTTCAAATGGCTGTGCAGACCACTGGCAGTGGACCAGCCCCTGGGTGGAGAGCTGGTCCACAGGGCAATGGTGACTGGCCTTCCCCTATACCTTTCTCAGCCCACATACACAGATTTCTCCTGCAAACCAGACTCCTCTCTTTCCCTCTGCATAAGGAATTTATTAACTGCCCCCCTGCTTTCCTAGCAGCATTAATGTGGGACGCATGGGAAGAAGTACTCTCCTGCAAAACTGAAGTTTTAAAGCTCAAATTTGTAAAAATAAAGTCTTTGTCCACCTTCTGCTACTGTCTGGCTCAGTTTGTGAGTACAAGGGAGGATGTGAGAGCTGTCTCACCCAGCTACCTTTGTCTGAGCTCCATTTGGGAGTGCCTTTGCAGTTGCTTCTGCAGTGGGCATTACCACCAGGCACCAGAACAGAGGAGTCTGGAGGAGGTCCTTGTTCATGTCCTTGGTTCAAGTGACAGATATTTGTGCATTGGATTTAAAAGTCCCAGTCCTAGCAGTGACCCACATGCATATCACTGACATCTATTGTTTTCAATATAAGCTTTTCCAAAAATGCCAGGAAACCTCTTGTCTATGCACACTGTTACAGAGGCATTCAGTGTCTGTGCTGCAAAGTCAAGCACTGAAGGAGTCAGACTCAGTGTCTGCTGCCTCCCCTTTCGTGCCCCTTATCAGTCATGTATCACAAGTGGTTGTTTTTTCTCCACTGCAGCACTTGATCAACACTCAAGTTTGGACACACCTGGGGCAGGAATGGATCGTGCAACACGTCTGGCACCATGAGCACCGCCTGGTCTGTGCCAGAGGTTAGAAAGTGTGCAGGAATCTGGTGGGAGACTGAAGGAGGTAAAAAGGATGGAGGCAGTATCTCATGGCTGGCGTGTTTAAAAGCTCTCAGAGGAGCTGGACTCAGTCCCTGGTGCCACAGTGTCTGTGACATGTTAGACAAATAAGTTAGATTTTCTGAAGAGGCCAAATCCATGTCAAGCAGAAGCCGAGTGACACCTTTGGTATGCTGGAGCTGGCTTTGCAGAACTGCTGTAGCAGCAGTCAGTGTGCATGTGTGCCTGGTCAGGGGGCATTGGTGACTCAAGGGGTGACTCCGAACCCCTGAGTGAGCTAGTTGTGAAAAGGGCAAATTTATGGCAGCATTAACATGTTCTTTGTCATAGACACCTGAGCCCCAAGGGGATGAATTAATATTTTTAATAGATACAGAGAAATGTCAAGTGAAATAACTTCTTGGAGAGGACCAAGCTGTGTGGTTTATTTAATCTCAAAGTCAAGGTTGAAAGAGGACAGCGGTGCACAGCAGCGCGAACAGAAGTGTGGGAGAGAGGTAATCAGGCTATGAACAATACTGGCATAAGAACAGAATTTTGTACATC
Organism: Ifrita kowaldi; assembly: GCA_013398055.1. Lineage (NCBI taxonomy): Eukaryota > Metazoa > Chordata > Aves > Passeriformes > Cinclosomatidae > Ifrita > Ifrita kowaldi. Next base: position 8,593 of record VZRS01001682.1, read on the forward strand.
AGCAATGAATCATTTCAGCCTGGAAGTTGGAAGAAGGTGGGGTTTTTTTAACCATGAGAACAGCATGGCAGGAAGGGATGGAAAAGAAGACACAACTCTTTTTAAAAGACAACTCCTATAATTTAGAAATAGGAAGGAACTGTTATGGTAGACTGCCATGTTATGACAAGATATGAAGCTGGTGGTCCAGAGGCCTGTGATCCATAGGAAGTACTGCACAGAGTGCTGAAGTGTCCTGAAAAGTCAGCTTTAATGTACAAAAAGACCAGAGCCCTAGATTAAAGATGCTTTGTACATTTTGCATGTGCTCTGTGAAAAGGAGGCAATGCTGACTTTCACGGAAATGTTTTTCAATAGTTTGTTCTGGAGTACTCTGCAATAGGCTAGTGTCTCATAACATTTCCTATGAGGAAATCTGGTAATTGCACCTCTGCTAGTATTTGAATAAAATATATTGGAGCTGTACAATAAATCAAGAGGAGCACAAACCACACGCCATTAACCCAGTAGTTTTTGCCCTGTTTTCCTTGTGATGAGAGGAGCTGAAGGGAAAGGAAAGGTGGGGTGTGTTTGTGTGAGCAAAGGCTGTGTGGTTGTTCGCTTGCCACGGGTAGGAATCCCAGCTGTGCCAGCAAGTGCAAGATGTGGGACCACCCAGCTCTAGCACTGCCCTCGCTGTGGCTGAGCTTTGCCATGCAGCTGTGAAATGATTAGGCCCTTGTTTATTTATGCACAGGCATGAAACTAGTTTCAGGTGTGCTCTGGCTAGGAGCTGAAGTGCAGCACTTGTTAAAATAATGGGAAAGGGCTGTGGGAGATCAATCCAAGTACAGCAGAGTCCTCTCTGACAGAAGATTTGAAAACCTTTCCTTAGCTTTTCACAGCCATTTCAGCTGCTGCTTGAGCAGGGGTCATTTGAGTGAATTGTTGTGAGTATTCATCCCCCTCTCTTATTTTTTTCCTTTTTTTTATAAAACCGGTTTAAGAACAATTAGTGATACTTAACTCTTTCTCAAATGGATTTAGAGATGGGCCATTTGTCACCTGTTCCAAGCTGGTTTTAAAATCAGCAGTCATTTACTCCATTATGTCTGTATGCCCACTGTTAAAAACTGCTCTCAGTCATCTGTTTGAATCATTCTTAATTCAGTTTAAGCCTGTTACTTCTCTTACTGGATGCAGAAAACAGTCTGCTACCATTGCTCTGTACTAACTTGTTCTTGTCACAAGCACATAACTATAGGATTATTTTTTTACACAACAACTCTCCCCCAAATACTCAGCTTTCAAGCTAGCTTATTTCTAATTCATTTCTCCATTTTACAATTTTTTGTTTCAATTTGGTACTTTGGTTTGTTCATCTTTGCATATTGATCAACTTCCAAGTCCCATTCTGCCTTGATGCCCCCAAATCAGATAACCAGATAAATATTTCAGTCATTTATATAACATCAATTTCTTGTGTGAAAAGAGGTGCTTTTGCTTACCTGAAAATTGGTTTTGGCTGTTCACAAGGTTTTTAATGTCTAAGTTATGGAAACTGCTAGAAAGCAGAACCCAGCCTCAAGTTGCTGCAGCAAATGAGGAGTTGCTTTAGCATGAATTTAATTTTGCATCCTTAAATTGTAAATTGGAAACCATATCTTCCTACTGGTTCTCTGTACACTCTTATTAAAATATTTGCTAGTTGAGTCTTGTAAGAACTTACAATTAAAGCAGTTACTTTCAGATTGGATTATAATAATAATAACAGCTAGCCAGGATTTCTAAAACTTAGTTCCTTAATGGGAAAGGAGTTAAAATTTTGACAAGTAATATAGGTTATGTGTAGCTGCCTTGATAGTTCTGCCCTAGAAAATGGCCCTCCTGCTGCTTTTAGCTCTCTACCGTAGGTTAACATGTTGCTTGTAAATTGGTAATGCTTCCCTGAAGGAAGCAGCCAGTCAGCAATTTCAGGACTGCATAAACTTGGCTTATTTCTAAACTGAGTTTCAGGTTGCTTGGAGCTGTCAAAGTGTGTCTGGTCATGCCTGTACCCACAGCTTCACAGATTCCTGCCAGGAGGGATTCCAGTTCTGAGACACTGAGCTCCTGAGGGTTGACCCTGGAGCACTCCTCAGCATGCAGAGAATAAAACTCCTTTACTGGCTACTGAGCAGGTGAGTGATGCTCCAGTCCTCATGGCAAAAATCCTGTCCTTCAGAAGAGTTAGGCTGTGCCTTTAATAAACATTATATTACTATTGCATGAATGAAAAGGTCCAGGGATAAGTGGGAGAGAAGTCTCTTGTGATCTGTTACAGAATAGCTAGAATAATTTTGAGCTAGACATTTAACTAATAAAATTTTTTCATCTTCTAACGATGCTTTGATCTGGGGAATGCACAAGTAGTCTAGGGCCCTACAGAATAATTCCTGGGACTTACTTCTAAATGCCTGCAGGGCTTCATCACTGCTCTACCCATGAAAAGTTCATTCCAATATTGAGTGGTTTTAAACTAGTGAAGGTAAAAAGCATCTGGGGAAGGTGATAGTTACTCCTTAATCTAAACCAGCTGTAGTATTAGAAGTATCTAACTGTAAGCAGTAATTTGAATACCTGTAGTATCTTAAGTGCAATTAATACAGAGTGAAGTTTGCATCCTTTGAAATCCTTTACATTCTGACTTGACAGTCAAGCTTTGGAATAATTGCCAAAAGGTAAAATCAGGTTGATTTTTGTAACCAAGTGCTTTCATACAAGCATAGTGTTATTCTCCAAATAAAGTGTGAAATTCTACAAGAAAAAAATGCACATCCATCTTTGCAGATTTTGTTGGCTAAAGGCCCAGTATGGACCACCTTCCTTTTTAGAAGCTTTTTGATTTGGTTTTTTTTTTTTTTTACTCACTGCTGCCTCTGCCCCACACAGTTATAGCATCTGTACTGAAGCATGCAGCTAAGGATAGCTTACAGTTGGATTTGGGTAGTTCTTTTTACATTTGACCATAGTGTTGTAACAGTTAATTCCTTCCTAGTGAAGGGAGATCTGTGGAAATTTGCTGGCATTCCCTCCTCCTCCCTTTCTAAATACCAATGTCCAGGGTAAATCACATCTTGCCCTATTTATTTTTCCAGTAGGGTTTTACCAACGTAGGTGTTTCTTCTGCTTGAAGAGACTTTCTCCCATGATCCATTAGATGAAAGTACACTGGGTACCTTGGGGTCCCCTGTCTTTCACTGCCTGAAGCTGCGCAACACCACTGCTTCTCTGGGGTCTAACCCCAAACTCCTCCTGTTGGCTGAAAAGCCCAACTGAGCTGGTTTTGGCTAGGGTAGTAAATTTTTTTCAGAGCAGCTAGTGTGGGGCTGTGTTTTGGATTTGTGCTGCAGACAGCACTGATAGCACAGGGATATTTCCCTTATTGCTGAGCAGTGCTTGCACAGAGTCAAGGACTTTTCTGCTCCTCGCCCACTAGTGAGGAGACTGGGGGTGAACAAGGAGTAGGGAACAGACACAGAGAGGACAACTGACCCCAGCTCGCCACAGGGGTATCCCAGACAATGTGGCCTCATGCTTGGCATGTAAAGCTGGGGGCAGAAGAAGGAAGTGGGAGATGTTTGGAGTGGTGGTGTTTGTCTTCCCAAGTCACTGTTGTGCGTGATGGGGCCCTGCTCTCCTGGAGATGGCTGAACACCTGCCTGCCCATGGGAAATAGTGAATGAATTCCTTGTTCTGCTTTGCTTGTGTGCACAGCTTTTGCTTTCCCTATTCAACTGTCTTTATCTCAACCCACAAGTTTTCTCCCTTTTGTCCTTGCGATTCCCTCCCCATCCCACTGGTGACGAGTGAGCAGGTGGCTGGGGTTGTTAGTTGCTGGCTGGGGTTAAACCATGTCACTGACCACGGATACACACAGTTCAAATCCCACTCTTTAGTTAACCCAGCTGCCACTTGGTCTGTCAAGGTCTGAGTACCAAGGGACCTGGGTGGGAGCAGGTGGCTGGAGCTCTGCAGCCACATCCAACCCCACAGCATCTGTCTGGTCCAGTGTCTAGGAGCTGGCTACCTCCTGCACAGTGAAGGGCACCAGGAAAGCTCTGCTTCCTACTGAGTGCAACTTCTGTTTGCTGTTTTAAAACCTACCACACAAGACAAACTCACTGCTGCTATAGCACAGGAACAATTTCTGCACAGGATGACCAACATACAGAGAGAAGTGGGGCACAGCAAACCATGGAGAAGTGCTTCCTCCTCATTGTAGTGTAAAAACGAAAAGCACTGCTGGGCAGATGAGGCTGGGAGTTCTAGCAAAAGACAGGTGCATTTCAGTACTGCAATTGTTACAGAAAATTTCATGCCATAAACCAAGTTTCTCTCTGTAGCTGTGGCATGTGTTTAATTACTCATCCTTTCCCAAATAAAAGGTGCTTTCAAGACAGCTGTACATTTACCTCAGGTTATAATTCCCTTTTTCAGATTTTATGTAATCATTTAGTATTTAAATTCTATTTCTTGTCCCATAACAAGAGAGCAGACGTGGTTTTAAGATTTTTAATAGGGATTGATTTGATAATTTTATTTCATTGATTAAATGTCGCAGGACACATAGTATATATAGAAATAATCACATTTGCAAGTGTTACCCTACCTAAAAATTGAATGTAAGATGTCACTTTTTATTCTTCTTAAAATTCTTCTTAAAAGAAAAAGAAAACAGCTCCTAACTTCAAAAACACACATGGCTTATTTTACTTTAAGTGCTTCTCACAAATCACTTTGTCTTGGACTGTGGATTAGTTTAGCAGGAATAGTTTTTACTTTGTGAACTCACTCCTGGTTAGGAAAAATAATAGATACCTGGATTAACAAAATTCAGTTGCTTTGAGAATATTGAACTCAGTTGTAGCAGAGGTGCCCTAGTCTTGGAACAGAAGGGACGTTAGATTGACAAATATCCTTTATTAAGTATGTTTAAGAAAATAAAGAATGGCTGGGGAAAGAAAGTCAGTGTGCAGAACATCTGTAGCTCTTCAAGCGGAGTTAAATTCTCGTCACCATCTCTTTTCATTATTTCCACTCCTCTCTTGTTTGATCCAGTTCAAATATTCAGCTGATGCTAGCATACTGAAAAATTACTGACTACAGATGATAGGATAATACAAGATGAAGACAACTCTTCTGTGGTATCTCACACTGGAGTTGGCACTCTGCCAGGGCTCCACCTCACATTCTCTGAGAGGACCAGCAAAGCCACCCACACATCGCTGCTCTGGACAGCACCGGCGAGCAGCTCCTGCACTGGGTTTATAGTGCAACAGATGGTTTGTGAGTTTGGCTTCAGTTCTCAGCATTGTCTTTTGAATCACTCCTGCTGTCTTCTGAACACTAACCAGGATGGTTCCAAGCTCTTTCTTACAGAGAAGCAGCTGTTTTATAGGCTGTTGCACTTGTAGGTGCATGTGCCCTGGAGATGCTTTTCACTAAGCACACTGCCCCATTTTACAATCAACCTTGGGTTCCAAAATTAACTGAATATCTCCCACATTTTTCACTTTTCTATGACTCCCTTCTCCAGATCCAGCCCTAGGAATCTCTGGATGACAGTGCTAGTAACTTCTCTCCATGGTGAAAACTGGTGAAAAGGTAAGAAGCAGAACAGAGAATAAATGGTCAGTTATTAATCCTCATAGATTCATCTTCTGACTGTGATTAAGACAGCAATGAGCCAAGGCTTCTTGAGAAAGAACTTTCCAGATATATTATAAAATGATTCAGACCTCCTTTGTCTGCATGATCATTCACTCTTTCTAAGAACAGATTTAGAAGTTATAACACCTCTCTATCCCAGCCATGTTGATGTGACTATTTCTTTTATTTCTCCACATAATAATGTTTACTTTTTGTTGTACCTTGCAACACTTCCTAAAAGAGAAGGGTATCAAAGCAACTGTTGGATGCTCCAAGGTGGGAACCATTACTTAGATTTTAAGGAAGGGAACTCTAAATCCGTTCTGTACTGTGAGAAGAGGGTTGAGTTGCTCAAGGCTTTGCCTTGAGGAAAGACCTGGCAGTATCAGCCTTTTTCACTTCCGAGATAAAATAAAAGTTTATATGTATCACAAATGTGTCAAGCCACCGTAAGTTTTGCATTGCTATCAGACAAATGAGAAGACATATTGCTGACTTGACTACAAATGACAGCTATGATTATTTGTTCTAGTGCAGCCAGTGGTGTAACTCTGTGTGAAACAATGAACTCCACAATAGCTACCACCACCTTGTACCTGCTACTTCCCAGTGACTCCAAGGTCTATTTGAAGTAAGGAAGTAATAAGAAATGGAAAGATGATGCTGACCTAGAACAGCAACACCGTCTTCATACCTAACCTGAAACTTGTTGACAGAGCAGGAGTTCCAAGCTGCACTGAAATTTCTTCTCTTGAGAAAAGAATGCTTGGATGAAGCCTCAATCAAGAGGCTCAAAGCTGAAGTTACTGTAGTATCTTGTCCACACGAATGAATGTTTAACGGAGCTTGAACACGAGCCAGCCAGTGGCAGAAAGCCCAGCAGGTGTTTATTCCCCATCCTCCATTGCTACTATGCCCACAACATGGAGAGCTTTCACAATATTCTGCTTTCTCTCTCCTCCCCCCAGCACTGCTGTATTTAAATGATAACCCCTTGCCATTTAACCTCTTTAGGATACTGAGCTCTCAAACTAGGACTCAGAGACCTGCACACCATCGGTGTGCTGAAGAGCAAGACACCAAGCCCTGGAACTGCAGAGAGTTGCTGGTCTCCTTACATCCTCACTGCTTCAAGTGCAAATATTGAAAGGACAGTTGTGCAGCTGTCAACATGACAAAGAGGATGTGTCAGGGGATACAGTACTATATTCCACTTCTACTAACCTCTGCTTACAGAAATTTCTTCCGCATTGTTAAAGACATTTGGTGCAGCAACACCCAGTTTCTTGCACACAAGAAACCGTGTTTATTTCCTGGAAGGATAGGACTTAAGATGTATTACAGCCCTCCCTGACAGCAGCTGGACCGCCCCCAGCTGGAACCTATCATACCATGCAGGCTTTAGGTGCCTCAAGGGAACTGAAGCACCAAAAGTTTTGGACAGACCATCTACCACAGCAGTCTTAGTCAGGACAGCATGATATGCTTAGGATACCTAGTGCATTTTTATGTTTGAAATAACCCTGAGACACCTCCTGAAACCTTACTGATATATTTATATTTTAAGGACAAGAGGGTAAGAGCTAAAAGAATGGTGAACTGAAAATTCAGGTTAAATGCTGCTTATGATTTTGAGCATTATGAACAGACCAAAACTAATTAACAGGAAATCTGTAGCACCCAGCCTGTAACTGCAAAGGCAAGGCACAGCAGCCTGTCTCCCTTAAAAGGAAGGAAGCAAATCTGGGACATCCTTAGATGGCTTACATTCTCCTTGCTCCACCAGAACCAGCTATGGGCCATGTGATTCTACCTCTCTTTCTTTACTTCTGATATCCCAAACTCAAATTGGACAAACTTACCTCAAGTGACCTTGTGTGCTGGAAGCTGTTATTTCACAACAGCTATTACTAATCGGCTGATGCGATCCAGAAGAATGTCTTCTGCTATTCTGCTTTCTGGTATTAATCTGTGTCAACATCAAGAAATTCAAGCCAAGCAATTTAGGGCTGAAATTCAAAATCAGGCAGTGGAGGATAACCTCCCTGATTAAACTAAAATCTGGAAACAAAAGTCATAAATATGGAACTGTATGACCTACTTCTCCCTGCCTCAGTAATAACAGCTTCAGAGATTTAACTAGTTAAAAAATAAATCCAATTTCTTTCTCATAGCCTAAAGTTAAGTATTTTAACATTGCAGCAAAACCCTTTTAAGTTGGGCATTCACTTTCTCTGAGGGAATGCAAATCTGGAGGGTTTTTTTCAATTAGAAGCGGGAAAGCGACCTTTAATTGCAGGATTTCAATTTATTGCCATTTAATTAATCAAATTTGCATAAGTTAGCAATGTAGCATAGCTTTGAAATTGTACTCAGGCACTAAAGTGAAGTCTGACTATTCTGCCTCCCTCCCTCCCTCCTATAGATTTTTAAAATCTATATCCAATGTGTTTATATGTGACATTTCCAAGCTCCAAAAGGTTAAAAAACTGCTGGAAATGGGGCTTCAGAAAATTAAATTTAAAAGTATTATGTTAATAAAAGCTAGAACTATCCCAAATATTTTTAATTTTCCTAGGACAAAGATTGCTGCTCCCTTGCATGCACCAATAGAAATCCTTTCTGGCTCTGCACAAGAACCTGAGAGGAGCACTGGCTTTATCCATGGCAGCTTAGGCAGATATTCAATAAGCCAGGGCTTCTCTCCCTCGCTGCAGATACTTTTCTCCACCAGCGAGTTCCCTGACAGAGACAGTGCAGGTGACAAATAAAGGCTTTTATTCCAGTATAAATTATAATGAGCTGTCTCTCCCAGTTAACATTCAGTCCCTAGATAAAGCTTCAAACCCACTGGCATTTTGGATGTCAGCAAGTCCGTGTGGGGCAGTGCAGAATAGATTATTATCAAGAAAGTACCAGAGGAAGAGTGAATACAGCAGCTAGACCAGATAGATCATTTTATTACGTGAAAATCTGAACTGATTCTAATATTCACTTGCTTTGTTGCAACTGTTTAATTTCCATAACAAAAACTTGCATAAGTTGCAAGTATCAAATGAAGATATGAAATGTCATTTGAGTCTGCAACACAGATTCAAATATTAGACAGGCGTTTGCATCCTGTTTGTATGTGTGCATGTTTCATAAGGCACATCCATGGCTATACACTAATGTTACCATAGAACTGCTCTCAAAATTACTAAAGGCATTTTAGAATCAAGAGAACATAGTCATGATGCAAGGTTACTTTAAAAATATTGTTCAAAATTACTTTCCTTGCTCTGGAGTAGAAGCACGTCAGTGCTGCCCTGTAAAAGCCTTTGATTTTGTGAGCAGTTAGGATGGGGTGGTTTTGTTACTTTTGCATTAGCCCACTGCCCTTGTTTTAGGTAAGTTATGCAGAAGCCAACATAACTTCTCAGCATTTAGGACTGCAAGATTAAGAATAGCAATTGTTTACAGTGCTGTTCCCACAGTAGAGCTGCCTGTTTAAACCATTTCCTGGCTTTGTAATTCACTGTTTCCTCCACACTTTCCTCCTCTTTCACTTTGCAGGCTTATTCCTCCTGGAAGTTATTTTTTAGAATGGCACTCCCAAAAATTCCAGACCAAGAAGTATCTGTGGTTTTTCACTGCACCATATTAAGCTTTTCCCCCCAGCCTTGGGAAGCAGGACTCTGCTTCTGCATTGAAAATAAGGTTAGCATGGGCTGCTTCTTACAAAGAGTATTTTCCAATACAGGGATATTTGAATTTGTTAATCTACATGATTTCGACTGAGTAATGTGTTCAACCTATTCAGCAGCTTTGTCCTACTTTCTGCAAGTCCAATTATGACCAAGATTGTTCATAGCCAGTCCAGGCTAGTTACTGGCTGCTTTTCTCCCGGATGGTCTGTGTCTCCTGGTCATGGGTTGTCTTCCCTTTCTTTCTTCTAAAGTTTCAGTGGGTCATGAGTTCAGTAATTTTGGAGAGGAATACTCCCTGCTGATGCATCTGTAACTTCTCTGGTTTCTCCCCCAAAAAGGTCCTCCCCCAAATGTTAAAGAAAAGCATATGAAGTTTAGGCTTGAGAGTATCCAAATTCCATTCCCACACTTGTGCAGAAGCAGACACCAGGTCTGCCAAGGCTGAGGTCAAGCATGTTATTCCAGGGAGCTGCTTCGGAGTTAAAAGAAACACTGAACCTTTCTTTGAAAGGCGTATGAAGCATATTAGTTCCTAGGGGTTTACTATCCAGAATAAGACTAAAAGACACTCTTCTGACCAATACTGTCTGAAGAAAGACTGCAATTAGAGCTAAATTGATATTATACAAGAAGGACCATGCCAATCTGATTACAAAGACAAAAAGCACAGAATCTGGCCTCCTAAGTAGCATGAGCAGCTCACAATATCTGTTAAGGTTGCTAGAATTCCTACTGTGAGATCTTTCCCTCCCCCCCCAGGAGTAAAACATAGTAGCCATAATTTCATTAACAATAGATGTCATTTTAACCTTTCCTATTTGCTTGCTTCAGATCAGCTCTTCGGAAGTTCAGCCAAAAAAGAATTTTTTTTCTCTCCTCAGTTAAAACTCCTGCAGTCCTTTCCCCAAAGGCAATTCCTTCATTGTAAAAGTAAATACAATTTTTTTTTTGTCTTTTCATAGGCCAGAAAACATGCATCCTTGGAATAGGGCTAGACTTGGTCAAGTACCAAGTATGTGATACTTCACCCTTGTTCAGGCTTATCAGAAAAGCCAGCTTACATTGCATAGTAGACATGTAACACACAGTGCAAACACACTTGTCATAGTGTTCCTCCTTCCTGATAACTGGAGATAGAGCATCAGAGCTACTCCTGGAGCCAGCGTCAGCAGCACTTGGAACACCTCTCACGGAAAGCACCCTGAAAATTCCAGTGCCATGCCCCGGTTTGTAGCAGTGCTCTTGGCAGTCACAGGATCTGCTCATGGCCCCTCAGCTTTAACTGATAAACCTGCCTGTGCTCCCAGGGAAGTGAGGAGAATTGGCTTTTTTGTGCAAAACACATGCAGACCTGAAAAGGAGTTGTTCTGCTCAGCAATCTTCATCAGGGTTTGTTACTCTGCACCATTTACGAACAAAGCTCCCTCATCGCAGTCTATGACTTCCTCATGAGGGGAAGAGGAGGGGCACTGATCTCTTCTCTGTAGTGACCAGTTACAGGGCCCAGGGAAAGGCCTGAAATTGTGTAAGGGGATGTTTAGGTTGGGTATTAGGAAAAGGTTCTGCCCCAGAGGGTGGTTGGACACTGGAACAGGATCCTCAGGGAAGTGGTCACAGCACCAGCCTGACAGAGTTTGAGAAGCATTTAGACAGTGCTCTTGGGCACATGGTGTGACACTTGGGGATGGTGCTGTGCAGGGCCAGGAGCTGGACTTCGATGATCCTCATGGGTCCCTTCCAGCTGTGAACATTCTGTGGTTCTATATTGGTCTTACAATTTTTCCACAAAAAGACACCTGGTTTCCTCGTGTCTCTTTTCTTAATAATGTGAGACAGTCATTACAGATCAATACCCTTTATAAATTTACCTTGGAGGGACAGACAGGGAGGTAGATCACTCATTAGAGAATACATATGAAAGAAAGAAGACTAGACAACACAACTGCAAAGTTTCTCTGCAGCAGGAAGTTCTTGTACTGAGGTTAGCCCAATAAGTTTAATAGTTAAGGAAAAACAGAGTGGGTGTTTACTCACACATAATTTTATGAGAGGAACAACTGAAATGGCAGCAAGAAAAACACACTTTTTGGACAAACTGATATTACATCACATTAGTGGGCCACAGAAGTCTTTAAAAAAATAAATCTTTTGAAACATGAGAATGAAATCACATTTTAGCATGCTTTAAATAGCTGAAAGGCTCTTCAAAGCATACATTTTCAGCTATTGGCAAAGACAATGATTATCTCCTCATCTGGAAATTAGAAAGCATTTAGCAATAAGTTATAGCTAGCCTACATGTAAGTGGGCTAAATACTAGTCAGAGATTTTTCCCTTTTCACATTTAAGATGATACTACAGTTCACCACTTCTGTAGCTTATATGCTGATGTGCAATGCCCCACTGAAGTTTCACATCTACTCTGCGAAAGAGAACAAGGGTAAACAGCTTTCTTTTAGGATAGTCACAAATGGTAAAAACAGTAGTATTTGTTTGTCTGTTTAATTAGATGTTTGCTGTTTATCACACACAAGAACTGTAAGCAGAGTCCATGGATTCTTCTGAGCAATATGAAACCTCCTGGTTCCATGCAAGTTCAATACTGCCTCTCTCTCTTTTTTTCTCCCCTCCTCCTATCTGCTGTTTTCCCCAGCCCAAGTTTTCAAATGTCTTCATATAAAAGAAAGTTTTACTTCGTCATTGCTACTCGAGAGAGCCTGGCTCCAGGCTCATGTCGGCTTCAGGTACATCTTAGACCACAGGAAGCTGGATGTTTTTCTTTTGAGGCACTAGAAGTTAGGCTAAGAGTAATAGTCAAGTTGCCCAAAGCTAAAGGGACAAGTAGCTCTCATTGCCTTCCTATTTAAACAGCTGGCCAGTGAAGAAATCTTCTTTTCCCTTTTTTTTCCCTGAAATAGATTAAGTAGTTTGCAGTAACAGATTCCCCAGTCTTTCATCTGTAGTCCTAATGTTTACTGTCCCATTTCACTTGAGTTTCCTCAGCCTCACAAGAGAAGTTAACAATGGATCTCTCCACATTCAGATACACACACAATCTTCTTTGTCTCTTAATTATTAAGTTTATAGTTGTCCTTTCACATTCTCAAGCTAAGCCAAGACAAGCTCAGTTCTATGACAACATTTTCATGTACCTCTCTTCAGAGAGAGAGCTGCTGCAGCTGAACAAGACAATTGCAGCATGCTAGTTATACTTGGATTTGATAAGCAGTTGGAAAGAGGAGAATAACCAGTTTTCTCATTTGTCTATTTTCAGACATATAGAAAACCCCACTGTCAGCATCTTGAGTAAAAAACAGGTGACATCTTCAGACCCTAGTAAAACCACTTATGCATGTTAACTTGTTTAAATAAACACCCCCACCTCAAGTGGCACAGTGGCCTGCAGTCTTCCTTGATCCATTCACAGAGCAAGAGTTATTTTTACTGAGTCAGCAATCATGCATTGTATTCCAGAGGAAATACTAGCCGGGTACCCCTGCTTGTAACTTCATGATCTGCTGCTCCCAAATCACGTTCCAGTGCTTCCTCTGAACTACTTTTTGTTCTCCTGCTGTCAAGGTTAGTGGTAGCTGTATGGGGGCCAGAGGAACCATTTGCAGTTATTGTTGTATCACCATATGTCATGGTAAGGTCACCATCATTCAGAATAAAATCAGAATCCTCTTCTCTAAGCTGTTCCTGATTCTGAAAAAAAGAGAAAAAGAAAAATCTTTATACAGCACCTGTATTTGCCCAGAAGGTAGCTGAAGAATTTACCCACATGTCAATACATAAGAGATAAGGCTCCACCTTAAGAAATGTTAAAAATAACCTTGAACGCAGTGTTTGCAAATCAGCTTAGTGTTCCCTGTATAACTACTGCTACTGGGGAGAGATGAGAGGGAGCTGAAGCCAAGAACTAGGTTATGGAACGGGTAACCCCGGATTTAGTAGCACTGGAAGTACACCAAAAGTACAAGAGATGAGTGGTACATACTGGGTTTTGCATGACAGTTTAGAAGGCAGTACAGGAGAAAGACTGGAGATCAAGCACAGCTGGGTCACTCCAGATAGAGTTGCATCTGTTGCTGATTAGTCCAAGTCATTAGTAAACTTTTCATGCAAACTGATAAGAACTCATAAGGCCCAAAATCTCTACATTCAAGGATTTCTCAGCATTCTTTTGTTATACGTCAAGAACTAACAATATTCTTTCAAACTATCCCCTTACTTTTACCTGTTACTAAATAAAGAATTACTTGACCTAGTTCTTGGGAACGCTCCTGAGCCGTAAAGGATGGATACAAGAAAGTGCTTGCTTCATAGTTTTGTAACTAGTTCCGATGTGTTTTCTTTTCAAAATCATTTAAGAAAGTGGCTCACAAAACCCTGTGATTTTTTTTGGCAGAGATGGAACGAAATACATCATCAGAGAATAGAAATTGCTGAAGTGTAATAAAACACTTAATTCTCTATCACAGCATAATACAACAACAAGCAATTGTACCATGTTCCACTGCTGTTTAACATGGTAAAAGGCAAAATAGCTGAGTTGGTCAGAAAATGGGCTTTCTTCATATTGGAAGGAAATTCTAATCAGTACTATAAGCTTGCTTTCTTGCAACTGAAAGCAATTATTTCCCCACATGAATGGCTCCATACTGCTTAGCAGGAGCTGAAATGTGTGTGTATTGCTGTTCCCTGGGTAGGCTGGACACCAATCAGGCTATGTTCTCAAAATGCATTATTTTCTTCCACTGCGGCAAAGGAAGGGGGGCACGGGCCATGTGAGATGGGATGTCTGTGATCAGCGTGAGCAGAAAGCCCTGCCTCTACTGCAGAACAGGAGTTCAGGGCACTGGAGATTGAAAATGCTGATTAACCTGTTCATGATGAAAAATGCAGCTCCTGGATAAATAAAACTGCCTGGGAAAGCTTCCTGTCATTATGTCAGAAGATAATCAGACAAAATAAAGCAGCAGAAGCCTCTAGATGATACAGAATATTTAACTAACAAGGAGTAGAAGAGGTGTCAGGAGTTTGCCAAAATCAACGAAAGAAACGGTGCAGTTCAGTGTAGGGTGCAAGACAAGCCCTACTTCGAAGGAATGCTAATTCCTCAGAACCTTCATGGCATCCAAATTTATCATTGCTTTTTTGTTACAGGGTTAGTCTGATAGAGAGCCCGTTCTCAGAGAGCAATACAGCTTAGGACACTTGCTTTCTTTCTTTGCAAAGAAAACACTGAACTACTGGCACCACCTTAAATAGAAAAAAAGGCAGAAATCAAAGGGTTCAACTATCATTGGCAGAAACAGCCTTTGCAATCTTTTAGTTGCATAAAAAAGTAAAAGCCTGAGGTATAAGACCAAAATGATTAAAAGAATCACAAAATAATCAGGTTAAGAAAATCTGATATCTGGATATATATTGCTTTGAAGAAGAAACATTCAAATAAGGATGAAAATCAGAAAAATGAGCAAGAAGCAGGCAGTTTGTGACTGTTGACTGATTATGTTTTAAAAAGTCAAAGAAGCTGCAAAGGTCTATCACAGGTTCCCTTTCATGGTGTCTGCCCTCGGAGAAGCACCAAGGAGGGGAAGGCAGGGCTAACAGAGCACCAGAAGGTATTGCTGTACCAGGGCCCTGTGTGAAGTGGCTGCAGCAAGCTCCCAAAGCACCTCCTGTCTCCACAATGCTATTGAACAGCAAATCCTTGCAGCCACTTATCAAATAAGAAACTGGTAAAAACACACTACACTTGAGCTTCCCCAAAAGGCTGAGAAGCTCTTGGAAGCACGATACTGAGAGAGGGTCACAGGCTTTATACTACATGGCAAGTCCTAACTCAATCTTTGCTGGTTTGTCCCAGGCTACATTTACATTTATGTAAACATGATCAGTTCCAGAGAACCACTGAGCTTTCTCTCAAGGTAGTGAACAAACATTGCCTTGTACAAACCAAGTTCCACTTATTTGTTTCCATTCTGAATAGTACTGCAAGGAGCATGCATTTTATTTCATATATTTCCCCAGAGAACACCCACAAAAAAATCTCATGTACTATACAGATTTACTATGTTTGCCAACAAAGAGGATGGGTGAATAAATCGTGCTTCATGCAGCATGAACAATTCTTTCAAGAAAGACAGGAAATGTATCCAAATAGATCCACAGAGACTTGAAAAACTCCCAAGAATAACCCTAAACAGGCCTCTGCAATCCCCTACGGCTCTGTAGGAAAAGCTTCAATTCAGTCAGAAAACACAGGTCTGAACTTCACTGCTTAAACTGACACACTAGAATGGCTAAAGACCTGAATCCAAAACTCTGCAAAAGCCTGAATTTCTGCTTTGATGTGCTGATCATAACCTTGAGGGACCTCCCTGCAGTCTATACTGTTTGTGGTAAAAGCTGTTCATGCTCCTAAGAAAGCATGCTGGAGATGGTTTTTTGTTATTAAAGCTTATTTAAAATGAGTTACTGCTTACAAAGCCAGTCTTTATTGCCTCCTAAGACAAGGTAAAAAGAAACACAAGCAAAGTACGATGCCTGTGCAAAGTGCTGGCAGTCGTCACAAATGCTGGTGCTGAACACAACACATGCACCACAGATAACAGAACTTGCATCAGAAGTTACTTATCTCATGGTTCCAAAAGGAAATCATCAAGTACCATGCATGCAAAATATATTCCAACTTAAATCTGATGCTCCATTTAGTTTCTCTCTTTCTCAGGTGAATTTAAATTCACTAAGGAAACGAAGCAATTTTTGCTATGAAGCTAGAACCATTAAGGAGGGGGAAGAGGGAAGCCTGGCTGAAGAGTTTCCTATCCATTTATCTCCTCCAAAGATTGCAAATTAAGTTTCTTCACTGGGCTTGCAGATTTATAAATTACTTCAATTGCTTCTAGTTTCATACCAAGTTGTCATACTGTGTATGTGCAAGATAGATACTTTTTTTAAGTGTGGAAGACAAAACACAAAACTAACAAACAACAACAAAAAAGCATCCCCAGGAGTGCTTCTTTCAGTTGGGATAAATGACTGATAGAACAGAGAATTACTAAAGGTTTCAAAGGACATTTCAAAAGGAAAGGAAAAAAACTGACCTACATCAGTTTGGGATAAGCTGGAAAGCCCTGCCAACTGGCCATGCACTGAAGGTAACACCAGAAGAGAAATTAGTGTTTAAAATTATGATTTTCAACATTTAACTGCTAGCTGCAGCAACTTTTCATGCTTTAAATTCCAACTTGTCTGTCGGGGTTGGAAACAGCCTATAGCACAGCCTTAAAAGCAGTGGGAGAACATCAGCGATGAACAGTAACATCATCTCTGGAAAAAATCCACTGCACCTCACCCCTGTGGGCTGACTCAGAGCCTTACACATACTCCATGCAAATTGAAGCTTAGAGGACACGATCTCATGCTGAGGAGTAAGTTGTGGGTGGGCCACACTGCAGGATTATTTGACTTTCAGACTTTCAAACCGCCCTTTGGCATTTAATTAAAAAGACCTACTCCCACTTGTGGAAGTGAGAGTGAATTCTAAGTAAGGCTGTGATAAAGTCAGAGGAGAAAAAAAACAAACCAAAACAAAACAACAAAAGCTAAAAACAATATACAAATATACAGTTAGCATAGCCACATACTTATTGCTTTCTTCTCTATATAGATAGCATAGCTCAGACATGCACCTAAAATGAGATCCAGGATTTAATACTTGTTTGGGAAACATACTTTACAGTTATGTTATACTTTATTAAGTATTTACAGACTTTTTTTTTTTTTTTGCTTGTTTAACTAAAAATCTTCAGTCTTTAATTCTCACAGGAGTACCATTTAATTTTCCTGGAAATACCTCACAAAAGCACTATTCTAAGCAGTTTCTGTCCCCACAAAGACATGGCTGCCTCTGTTGCTTCACCTGCATTTAATAGAAAGGCAAAAAGATTCCACAGCTTTTTAACCAGCAATGAAATGTGATAACCAAGTGTTGCAGCAAAGCCAGCCATGTAAAGAAACAAAAAGACACAAAGCAACTGCAGGGTTCAGAAATCCTGAAAAGAAGCTAGAAATTAAACTTCTAAATTATATTCTGTCCTAAGACAAATGCAGCACTGCACTGAAATAGGAACAGAAGAGAGAATACAATATGAAAGCTCCACATTATACACCTTAACAAAGTATGCAACCTTTCAAGCAATGAAGTTAATGCCCTGTGAGTATCACTGAGCCAATCCATTAAATAATAAGTTTCCACATCTGGTAGTAGCCAACAACGATGAGTAATGAGGAAAAAAGAAAAAAAAAGTGAAAACAAAGAAGAGCCCAACTATTAGAGAAAATGAAAGTCAAAGCTTGCATGCTCATTCTGGTTAGATCCTCTGTTACTGGACAATTGCTCTCGTAAGATCATACACAGACAGACATAAGGGTAATGCACAAGCAGGATAATTGGTCTAGGATGCATTCTAATCTAGACATGTTTTAAGACCTCCAGTGCCATTGCAAAGATGGGAATAAGGCCAATTTCTTGCATTACTAATAGCTCCAAATGGGCAACAGGTACCTCAAAGTTCTTTGGACTTTTTCTGTCAGGTACAAGTAAAATGCTAATGATACCCAGAAAGAAATGTAGAAAAAGATTTCAAAACTGCAAATAGAATTCATAACTCTCTAGGAAAGGATTAATAGACAACTGGTCCAAGATGACTTGAGCATAGAGATGTTAATATCCCAGAGAACCTGCAAATTTGAGATCTCCCACATAGTACTATGGTTTTATTTACAAGCAGCTCATGAAAAGTTGTAGATTTCAGAAGCACTGTACAGATAGGAATGACAACTATCAGGATCCTGCAAGAGTAATAGGAGAATAGAGCATTAATTATTGCAAGACATGGCTGTAAAGACAGTGTAGTGACCTGCTAGACTGAGATAAGTGACTGATTAACAGTTTCTGAAATCTGATCTCAAATTTTGCAGTGGAAACAATGAAGAGAAGCACTACTAGGTTTTTTTCCAGCTGGTAAATGTGTCAATGACATCTCTAAGGAGACCTCAAAGTTTAGCAGTAACAGGGAAAGAATCCTGTCCAAAAGTCCTGAGATGGGATTGAATATTTTGAAGTGATTCGCTGAACTGGGTTATTGACTAGGCCTGTAATTTCCCCATATCCTTAAATGTTATTTTTCTGATGTAGTATTTGAACAATAAGATAATTCCTGATCTCAAACAACAGATGTTTTTGTTTTGTTAAGGTACTCTCAGGGGAGAGTATCTTAAATCTTTTCTGCCTCGGAAAACCAGCACTTTCTTGCAGTGTGTCTATCAGACCAGCTGAAACCAGGATATTACCTAAAAAGAAAAAACACTGATTTGCTGAAGTTTAACAAAGAAAAAACACTGATTTGCTGAAGTTTAACAAATAAAAAACAAAACAAAGAAATATTGAATTGTTCTACTTACATCATAAACCTGGGGACTTGTCAGACAACGGGCTATCAGGCCACACCAGCTGGGCAGCGTTGTGGTCAACGGTGGGCCACTGTGAGTGAGAATTGGCTTTAAATAACTTAAGTAGTTAAGGAAAACACACCAGTGCTCAAAAACCACTATTGAAAATAAAGAGACAATTGTACATAAATGGGGTTCTGCCTTTGAACTGTGATATACAATAATTGTATGCATAAAGCAGCCCCCCAACATTTTTCCCTTGATTGTTTCAAGGGCAGTTTCTTTACTCACTCATTTTCTACAAGGACAACTAGCTAACTTCCTTCTTACGAGTTTCAAACAGTTGCAATGTTTCCAGCTTCTGTGCTGTCAAGTAAAAAGGAGTAAGAAAAGGTGCTTTAGTGTTGAAAAGTCCAAGGGTATTTCTGCTCTGAAGAACGAAGCATGGTGTCAAGGTTGCAAGCTAGAGGTAGCAAGGTGACATTCCTGTGTGGCTCAACATAGGAAAATAAAAAAATTCTGTTCATTCAACATCCTCAAAGCAGTACAGCCACTTGATCTGCTGGTTACTGAGCCACAGAGGTGTTACCAGAGATATTACCCTGGTAATGCTCACAGACATTTCCGCAGTGCACATACACGTACCACACAGTCTCATGAGGGCAAAGGGAAAACTGTGTGCAAGAACCATGTACCACAGTCTGGAAGGAAAGCAGTGCTACCTAGATTACACTGAGGGGACATGGGGGTGGGAAAGGAAAGTGTCTTTCCACCTCTTTTACAGGTCTGCTCTCAGGAAAATCCATACTTTTCACGAGTACTCCACACGGATGATATGCCTGAAAAAAATACCCACTGGCAGGGTGTCTGTTAAAGAGCAGCATGTTGATCTTGACTAGCACATGAATCAATCTGATTATTTTGAATACAAATATGTAAGTTGCAGGCATTCTAGTTACTTTCTTAGGCCTCTAAGCACAGAGAGAATCAAGTCCATTTACAAACATAACAGTTTCTCTCCCAACCCATTAAGATGCTTAGGGCAAAGAAGGGGTTAAAAAGGGGGCTGTTTTAGCAGAGAGCTATCCCTGCCCTGTAGGAGAGCCTGGCATAGCTGTTTACCCGAGCAGAGTTATGTTTCCTCCTTTCCTCCTTCACTAAGGGTGCGGTTACACCCATTCCTGGAAAGAAACAAGCTCTTCACCCTTGCACTAGCCCGGGCTCCACACTGTCCTGTGCCAGACAGGCAGCGACTCAGCCGTGAAAAAACAAACCCAGTTAAAGACATCTGCTACTTCATCACAGTTGCAGTTTTCTCCATGTTTAACAGTTGTGGGTGAACCCAGGGAACAGCCCACAACATTAAATGAACTCTGCATTCCACAGGAATGAAGTTCCCACTTATCCATGTGTACAGAGCTCTGCAGGCAATAGTGAGCTTTGGAACACACTTTTCCATCACTTACTCGCATCTTCTTCAAGTTAAGCTCACTTGCAAAGAGTGATTTTTGAGACAGTCTGCCTTTCTACCCAGAAACCAAGTGGATGCATTGGCAAAAAATATTTTGACATTTAGCCATGGATATAGAGGTTGCAATTCTAAAGATCATCCCATCTGTGCAATTTAAGCCCCCCCAGCCAATGCTCATCTGAATGCCTTCTTCCAGGAGAAGGAGCAGGCTTTTATCTCCAACATAAAGACAGTTCTGCCTCTTAATGTCAGTTTCCTTGGCACAAACTTCATAGAAACTTTTCCTAAATATTGCTAGTCACCACTGAAAAAAAAAAAAATGGATGCACTATCGGGATCCTTTAGGTTTCTGTGAAATAGGTAGTTAGGCTGTAATTTTCTCCAGGCACTCCCGCTGCCCTTGCTGCAGCTGCTGGAGAGGGACTGCTCTCTGCAAGCATCAGCTGAGGGAAGTCAGCATTGCCAACTACTCCTCTCATCAGGCACATCCCTTTTGTAAAGGCAGGGGAAGAGGACAGCTCTGCTTCCTTCTTAGAAAGGCAAAAAAGAAGCAGTCAGCCACAGTCAGATCCTTTCATGCTTTTAACACCAAAGTCTCTTTCTTTTTTTTTTTTTGATAATAAAAATTGACCTTGAAGCACTTTGAGGCCAGTCACTAGAACTCAAAGAGTTAAATTGGAATTACGAACATTTATGAATATTTCAAGTAGCACATACACTCCCTTCTGGGCTTTGGGTCAGTACTACTGCATCTGAAAGCAGTGGTCACAAACAGATTTTATCCCAAAAAGGCAAGTGCTGTTAGGATCCAAATGTTTTCAACATGCTGCCTGGATTTGCCTGGGTGGGATAGCCTCATGCACAAGGCATGGAAAGAAACTAATGTGATCCAATCAGCCCAGCAGTCTCTCATCAATCAAAGGCCAAGACCCCAGCGAAAAGACTCATATGCAAGCTGCAAGAACATTAGGCACCTATCACAGGTCGTTCTATATATTTAGCTGCCCCAGAAATTACTAGGAATTCAGTATTGAAATTTCTTTGAGTTTGTAGGTATGAGTGACTTGCTGTGGCCACAAGATTTTCTTTGCCATTTTCTGCTAAGTGACTGTAAGCTGTTGAGGAGGAGCAGCTATGTGACATACTGATGAAGTTAAGTTTATTCAAAAAAATCCCAAACCCACAAGCATGAAATACAGGACAGCTACACAAAAATTGCTCAGAATCTTAAACAAGGTGATCTAAATTCTATAATAATAGCTTCAGAAAGGTTGTACAGTACTATATACACTCAGAGACACTCTGCTTTAACACCCACAGTAATTTCTGGATATACTTAAGGAGATGAGCTGGATCTCATGTAGTTTTTTTAGTTCCAGGACTTCCTCTTTAGAAATCAACCACAGATTTTGGGACTTCATCACAAAAGCAGATGGCTCTGCAGAGCAATGAGTTGAGGCTTAGACATGTACAATGAACTGGAAGACATGTTTGTGCTATGAGCACCAGTGAAAATGAGAACAGATTAATAGAACAAATCAGAGGACCTGAAATAGTTAATTGTCTGCCTTATTGTTTAGGAAGGTACTTCATCTCCTGGAACTGACTGGTTTCTGTCCTCCAGCAAGTGTCACACACCATGCATTAGGGAAAGGAAAGGTCTGACTGCTGAGCCAGTGAGTTCAAGCTTCGGTTCTGTGCCTTGAGCCTGTGAAATACTTGAGAGAGTCAAACAGCAGAAAGATCAAGTGCTTAAGGCTACATATGGGTACATAGAAAGGAAAAAAAGTGAACATTTCATGCCTTGAAACTAAGCTGTGTTTTCAAAAGGATACTTGTGGTCAAAGCTATACCACAGCCTGAAAAGCCAAGCGCTTTCCTGCTTTGTCCTGTTCCTTCGTGCAGAATCTTGGCCATCCTAAAAGTAAGATAAAAACATATTCAATCACTTCAGGCAGAAAAACCAAAAATTATATACTCCAATAATTCATATTATAATGTCCTGTCAAAAAAAAAAAGCCAAATTACTTCAATACTGTACTTGGAATGCAGAAGAAAGCTGTTTATAGATTTGCTTTATACTGAGTTTACTTTCCTTAGAAAGACCAGAAACGACTGCAGAGAACCAGGCTGTCTTCACTGCACTCAAGTCACCTTAACAAGTCCTCTACCACCAAGTTCCCTGGAGCCTAAAACCTTATCTCACTGTCAGTATAGGAATGGACACAGAAATAACTTCCAAACTGACACATAAGCCTCGTTGATATTCCAAGACTGATTCCTATTCATTGATTGGTTGGCTTCCTTAACTCTAGGTCTAACTCTAGGTTTGATGGTTTTTTCTTAAGCTTGATGCTTCCTTGGAAGAACAAGGGAAATTACCATATCTGTTAAATTCTCAGAAACTTGATTAAATATATCACATTTAAAAGAAACGTGCTTAACAGAGAATTCATATGAAGATCATGATTGAGGGAGGTCATGCAAATCTCAGAAATGCTGGATCAACCTGGAAAGGGCTAATAGTGTTAAATATAATCTCTTAACTAGCTGTGCTGCAAATCATCACACCAGCTGGTCTGCAGCGGCATTTGTTTTTACTTTTGTTACTGTTTAGGGTTTGAATGTTTTGCTTTCTGTTTTTGTTTTGTTGTTTGTAGCTGGGATGGGGGGGGGTGTTTGTGGCCAGAGGCCAGAGTTAAACACAGGAAAACAGAAGAATGCCTTGTATGAATCATCTTCCAAGCTACTAGAAAAGAACAAGACAGGATTACACTGTCTTGTACACTGTGTGCTTCTGACCTGCAAAAAATCCGTGATCCACCAAGAGTTAAAGCTTAGTACATTTTCACTCCCTCCACATCCCAAATGATATATTTTCTTTAACTGTGGCATACTGCTGATCTTGGCTTGGTGAAAGAAAGATGAATCCAGAGGGAACTGACTAATGGACTACATTAGCAATGCAATGCACAGCTAAAGAGGGAAACAAATGGGTAAGTTCCTTATGTTTACATGGGAAAAGAGCAAACAAGGTATTTCCACAGCAGACACTGCATGAGAACAGAATACCCATGCTCTGTTTCCAGTTAAAGCAATTCCTCAATTACTGGCAAGCTCAGTCTGAGCTGGCCAAAGCCATCTTACCACAATACTACTTCCTAACCTTGGTTTTATGCAATAATTGTGGCCTTCACTGTAAAAGGTGTTTTGAGGCCTGGACTTCTGGTTGCTTCCAGGTGGTTACAAAACAAAATTCACCCTTACTGGTAGCCAGCTTCACCATTTCAGCATCTATTTTTTGTGCTGGACACAGGCTTTTACAAAGAACACAGAGATGCCAAAGTGCAGTTTCTTCAATGAAAGAGGTGCTTCCTGAGCAAATAACTCTTACCTCTACAGCATGCAACAGGGAAAGGAAAAAAAAGGATAAAAATACCAAAAAACAAGGCAGGAGAAACCACTAAGAAGAAAGCTAATCCCAAATACATTAATCTATCTCCAATCAGCCTGAACACCATTATCATCATACAACACTTGCTCCCTAAGCATCCCCTAGATCCAAAGTTACCTGTCATTCAACTGTGACTAGTAGGTTCCTATGTAAGCAACCAGCTGTGCTGCTGAGCAATCAGTGTCAAGCAGAACTCTGGAAGAGTGCAAACCAAGATCTGGACAGAGGAAACTCCTATTTAAGCCTGAGGAATTTTTGAGCTGTTTTGGTTTTTTCCAGATCTTTCACTCCTCCTGTGAATCAACTCAGTTTATAGATGAGCAAAACTGAAAATTCTGCTATGAACAACATTTTTCCAATGATCTTGTTTGCCAATAGCATATTTTAGGGGAAAAAAAGTCAGCTCTTGGGTTGTTACTGATGCATGGAATGCTTCACTAAAGATTCACACCAACAGTTTGCTGAATACAAATGGCAATTTTCCAGTGCTTCTTCTGCTTCACCCAGGTGATAGGTAGTCCAGGCAGGATCCAACTGGCTTGTGGTTTGGTGTGCAAGAGTACAGATCAGACTAGCAAACTTAATCTTGGACTCTAAGCAAGTCCAAGGGCCAAAATTTGGTATCAGTTAAGGAAGAGGAGCCAAGAGTATTACCTCTGAACTGAGAAGAACTATTTCTGCAGTAGCATGCTAAAAGCAAGCGTGTTGGGTAGGTGGGGGAAGAGGAGAGAGCACTGTTATGTAGAGTGTATTAGTAGGTTTGGGAAGGTTTGTGATGCCTTAAGTATACACAAAAATGTGAACATGACAGCATTACACCCAACACCACTGAATGTTTTTCAGTGGGCATTAGTTCAATATTGTAAAGCAAAATCCCCTACTGACTTGCCAGCTAGGAGAGAAAGGTTTTATCCATGCATACATTCTGCAGTTCTCTATTGTCTTAGTCATAAAATAATATCAGGCTAATAGAGAAGTTATGTAATTACTTACTCCTTGTAAGACTTGAAAGCTGTCATTAGTAGGTGGAGGATCCTGATCTGGGTCAACCCCAACCCTACATTAGGAAAACAAAGCAAGTGGTGTTACTGAGGGTTGCAAATGCTGCAAGTTTGGCAGAATGCATTTTAAAAGCACTTTAAGCACCCAGCAAAGCTGCATCAGACAGGTTATAAGAATAGATTGAGGAAGAGTTGTCCATTACTCCCCTGTAGTTACACTGCTATAAACAAGATACTTTTTCACTCAAGAAACTGCTTCAACTCCATCTCAGCACCAACTTTACTTTGCTTACCTTTGCTGCCAATTTTTTTAGAACACTGGAAAATACTATTTTTGCCTTAAAAAGTGGATGACATCCTCTTCAGTGGAGGGTATCCCTCACGTCCAGCAGGAAGAAACCAGAAACTAAGGATAAAGTCCAGCCTAAATATCTCCCACAGCAAATAACTTCCAGATAAACCTGAGAATGGCTGAAATACATGATTTTGGAAAGACACACACACTCCAAGTTTTAATGCACTAGGGGAAGCACAGAAAATATTTTATAAAGGGTCACGACATTAATTTGCTGCAAGTTTCATTCACCTAACACAACACAGCCACAGTGGACTAACAAGTGGCCTGTAGTCCAGCCTTCCAGCTGAGTGAGGCAGGGTCTGTGCAATGAGATGGTGGGTGTTGGCAGAATAACCTGTTAGGAAGAAACTGTCTACTCACTTTTGCTTAGTTAGAAAGCATCTTATTACTGAACCATCCTTGCACATAGGGCTCCTATCCAAGATTGGCATTTAATCCTTGTAATCATGTTCAGGTTTTTCTGGTCTGTTTTGAGGGTAGCTATTTGTTAAGACTGGACTTGTCTATTTTATATCCTATTCATGTCTTGATCTCTGTCATCTCTTGTAGAACTTAAACCTCCAACCTCAAAAGTAAGATAAGATTCTCAGTCTCAAATGTGTTGTGTTTCAGTTCCACCATGTTGCATCGTAAGTGTGGGAAAACACCTGCAACAGTCATTTCAGACAATAAGATTTTGTTAATGTCATCACTTCTCTCTTAGAAGGGTCTGAGCTGGTTTAGTGTAATTTCCTTGTTACTTAGATTTTTTTGTCAGCTGTTTATAGCCATGGTGTTTATGCAACAGCCCTAAGGATCACCAGAGACCAAGAGAACCTTGCTGGCCAGACCATATCATTTTTGTGTCCCAGGGACACCATGCTTGGATCAAATAAAAAGACAACACTTTCAAATAGCTTCCAGGGCACCATTTTTTGATACAATAGAAGAAGAGAAGTTTTAAGTCATCCTTGTGAACTCACAGCCAGCTCAAGGCCTCACATTAGTTAATGTGGTTCAGGGAAAACCCAGAAGGCTGCTCTGCAGCCTCATATAAAACTAGTGCAGACCCAGTCCTTTGCTTGGATTTTTTTTTCTTATTTTTCTGAGCTTCTTGTTCTTTCCTCATCACTTCCTTTTTCCATATACAGTCATCTTAAACTTTAGCTTGGAAATTCATTGGGGCTGACCAGCCTCAGAACTGAAATCTTCACCAGTTTAAGGGAACACTGGATAGATCGATTGAGTACTGGATTGTAACACATGCTAAAATAAAACACCACACACAAGAGCTCTGAGAGGTTACAAGGGCTGAGATGTTATTGCTTTGGCTATAAGAAGGGGTTTTGGCAGGGAAACTGGTTATCTAATGCAGAAAGCTGACAAGCAACATCAGAAAACTGACTCAGTATGGCAATATACACACACACACACACACACACACATACATATAAGATTTCGCATTCCTTTATAAGTACACATGAAAATAACAGAAAAATATTTGTGGCTTTCCAAACTCCAGCTGCACATGGGGGAAGGTTCAATGTGCTATGCATAGCAGCCAGGCCCATGTTGACTGTGTAGCTGACAGTGTTAATGGGGAGATCAAGAAGCTCGTTCCAAAAGATGAACATAGCTTACATTCCCAAAATAGTTTTTACTCCCTGGGTTACCTACTCACTTCACAGTACATAAGAGCACCAAACAATTCAGTGTCTTGACTTGCAAGGCTGTGCATTTGTTTTGAGGATTTTAACTGCCCTTAGGCAGGGGAATGGGGCTTAATGGAGGACCAAAGCAGGATAACCACACTGTTCAGTGAGAAGTCACAGTATATCACAGGCCAGGCATTTGGGTTCGCTGTTGTGCTGAAGAGGAAAAGAGAATGTTTCTATATTAAAACAGTTCAAGTTTTAGGAAAAACATGTTACTACAGGTGTTCTTTTCAATATTGAAATAGTACGTCCACACAGAGTTGTCCATTTAAATTTTTTTCAAAGTTATTCTTCAGATGAATTTATATTTTGAATATTTGTAATTGATTCTTTTCCATAAATCACTTCTTAAAAATTTTACTCTCAAAGCCTGTTCCTCAGTTCAGAGTTTAACACCAAATACATTTCCATTTTGAATTCTTACAACTACTTTTTGTATCTTTCAAACAATATGCTCTTATCATCTACTCTAGCATCAATCGTATAGGAAGCTTTATTTTTTGGCAGCAAGACTGCCTGTTTAAGTTTCAAGGTTTATATACCCCGATGTCATGACAAGCATCACGGTTTTTTGCAGGCCCAGCCTCCAGAATTCTACGGAAATCTCACCTTTATCACTTGAAAAAAACAATACCAAAAACCAGGCAAGTCTCTCCCAACCTCCTTTACAGTGAAGAGGAGCACCCAAAACACTTAAGTTACTTCATCCTTGCTTAATTAAATAGTATGAGTAAAGCTAATGCATGTATGTCTTCAACATTGATTTTCTTCTTATGGTGAAGAGAAAAAAATCCATTTCACATGCTCAATATATTTTAAAAGCCTCCTGTAATTTAAATGTGCAGTAAAGGTCAGTATCAGCTCTCGTTTATTTAACCTGTTTTATAAATTTAACTGTTACTGGATGGATTTATACAGATCCCCTCCCAGAGGTCAGTGGCACAGAGAGGGCAGCCTTGCTAAAGGCTGGGCTGTTTTGCTCAAAGCCCATAGCAGGAAGGCAGGCGAGAAAGTGCTGGGTGAAAACAGTGTTTTACTGAAGAGGCACAATCTCTGTGATGGGGACTGAGGGCACAGCAGCTGTGGCACAGCCAAGGCCAAGGTAGTGCAGATGCCAGCAGGTGCCTTTGTTTTCCCCTCCACCCTTTCTGAGAGCCCTTTGCAGCAGCTGTGTGAGGATTCCCCAAAGGTGTACAAATAAGTACAGTAATAAAAAGAAGATTTCAGGTGAAGAATATGAGCAGTCTTTTCACTGTAACAATGCATACATGTTTCAAAATTGGTGAAAAGTCCATTTATTTCCCCCACTGGAATCACTTTAGTATCTGATAGACACCTTATTCCTTCAGTACAGACAATTACTAGAATGTAAAATTCAGACACTTTTATTTCAGCCTTGGGAAGGTCATTGGAATCTGTAGACAAGAGTATGCTATAGTAAAAATTAATCCAATTTAAGTGTATTTCTTCACTCCTCCCTAACAAAAATTTTTTTTAAGGCAAGAAAGGCTTTTCATGCTTTAAGATCTCTGTAATAGCAAAGGGACTAGTCTCGAGCTCCTAATGCCTGACACCAAAGCAGAGCATTTTTGTGCTTAACTGACTCCTGGCCTTCTTGGTCCTTCTCCTACAACTACAACTCCAGCATCACATGTAGGAGAGCAGCTACTCAGATTTGATCTCTCAAACATTAAGCTTATGTATAATTCAGTAATTTAAACAGTGTGGGAGAAAGTGGCTGACACACGAAACTGAACTAAGTGGATGGAAATGAATGGTAAAAAGGCATAATGAACTACATCAAGTTCTCTACTACATGATTTTAAAAGGCGTGGCATCATTTCTTCTGATGGAAAAGTTTCTTCAGAAACTTTTCCAAGGCCCTACAACACATAGATGACAAGTTACCAAAATACCAGGCATTATTACATTTAGCATCTGTAATTACTGTGGCAACAGCCAAGAATGAGTATAACAGATAATAGTTCTCAGATTGTCTGTACAAACTAACACATTGTATCTCTGGCAAATCTAGTAGTTTGCTGGAAACCTTTAAATGTGACAAGGTACACAAACGTGACAAGGAATCTCAAAGAGCTTTCTTTACATGAATATTCTGTATGTTTTTATATATGTACATACACACACACACACATATACATACACACATCCTGCTATAGATGTCAGTTAGGGATTTATTTTACTTTAAAAGTTCTCTCTCTAACCATGTATCTGTTTTAAAAAAAACCAAACCAGAATCCTGAACCTCTCTGGTTGATACCTCTCTGTTTTTTAAAAATACATCCCCAAAGAAGCTGAGCTAAATCATCTATGAAGTTCCTTCCAACCTGAAGAGTTATAGGAAATAACCTCAAGCAATCCTTAAGAATATCTTTGTGATTAAAGATCATAAAACCAAATCCATGATTTTCAGCTCTCAAGTCTTCCAAGGCCAGAGGTTCTACTTTTGCCTTATTAAATATCTACAGACAGAATTAAAGAACGTGGTGTTTTACTGTTTCTGTTTTTTTAGACTAAGGACATGATGTGTGACCCACACTCTCACAGCTCAGAATAAGTGAATAGACTCAGAGTTGAGAAACATGTACAGCACCCTCAGCAGCATGCCACAGTATAGAAAAAGGGCACACACTCAGTGTTACAAAGATGGAAAAAAGCCAAGCACCAGGTTAATGTGGCATCAAGGAAAGCACAGTGTCACCTGAAATACAGCCAGTGGCTTTCACTCATCTCTTCCACCGATGGAACATGGTCACCAACTCTGGTACAGTACAAGAATGCAATGTGAGTAACAAAATGCTCATGAGATGGGGGCTCTACAGAGCTCTTCAGCAAAACAAAGCAAACCAACAAAAAACCCCCAACCCAATCAAAAAAGACAAAACATACATGAACAACAATGGCAGAGCAATGACAAAGTGACCAAAAAAACAAAATTAGCAACAGCAGCAATTTAGGATTGGCATATCCAGTAATATTCTTCACTCATTCAGATCCCAACTGGCAAAGCATCTGTATTAATGACAGGCTACATCCCCCAGAAAACCACATTCAGTAGCTCTGTTTGGTGCTGCACACAGAGCCAATCTAAGACAATTCCTACCACTTCAGACCTGCACGAGGTCTGAAAGAGAAAGAGTCATGGGAGGAGGAGAGCCATGGGAAGCGACACAGGTACGAGAGGGGTCACCAACACTGCCGGGCTTCAGAGTACTCCAAACCAGCTGGTAACAAGCACTAAATCACTCCATTGGTTTAACTAACAATTGACTATCAATTTTTGATTTAATCTCCAGTCACAGCAGTCTGGTTTTACTCCTTGCTTTGCCTTTTTCAGTTGTGTTTGTGGGGGGTTTTAGGTACAAATGAAAGCATTTTGGCTTCCAGTATTTTTCACATACGTTCCTTAGCAGCCTGTGGGGTTTTTCCCCAGTATTTTTCCATGAAGGTATGTGTCAAGAACTGTATATTGCTTATGTGAAATATAAGTCCAGATGATCAGAAATCCACAGAGGCCTCACTTTAGAAAAAGCAGGTGTACACACCCTGGTTGAAGGTTGACATCTTGACTAACCAAATATTTAAGGCCATAGCTTGTGATATGAAGAGCATGTACTCATCTAATCCTTGAATGTTGAGGCAAATACCAGACTTTAGATAGCTTTGTTTTGGATCCCAGGTTCAATAGCTCTTTTCCCATGCCAACATACGCTCCAGGTCAGAGTACTCTGGTCCCCAAGGCCATCACTGAGATAGTTCTGCATGTACAGCAAAAACTAAAATTAAAAACTACCCAGTAACTTCCCTTCTATGATTTCTTTCTCTTTGCTGTATCTTTGCCAAGTTAGTATACTAAAGTTTTCCCAGATGTCTGTAATGAGTGCAGCATTTTTGGAAAATTTTAGCTATTTTGGAAGAGTTCAACTGTTTCTCAGAAGATGACTGAGAAAGAAGAGAACTCCCACCACCGTGTTTTTAATAAATTAAAACCCAATCACTAAAACCCTTGGAATCAGAAGAAGTTATCGTAGGTTGTTTTTAGAATGTCTTTGGGTATTTATTTACTTCACCTAACCAAGACAATGACTTCTGAAACTGCTGGCTGACACTTGCCAGAGCTTGGCACTTCAACTCATATCATTCATGTGCTCTAGATGTGTCTCAACCCAACTCCTACAGTGTCTTCCCCACACTTTTTCTCTCCAATGTGAATTGCTGTGTTTCAGAGAACAAGAACAGAGAAAAGGAAATATCTCCCATGCTTATTTCCAGACTTCCAGAGGAAGAGGTAATCTCTTTCCTACTAAGGGAAATGCCCAGAGGGGTGAGGCTGGGGCTTGGAGGCTGCACTGCCTCACTCTTAAGGGAGATTCAAGACTGACGGTGAAAAACTAGAGATTGGGAAAGGAGGAGGAAGAATGGAAAAACTAGAGAGGGAAAGACAACTGGAAGAAGCAGTGCAGAAAGAGATGGGCAAGGAAAAAGCCCACAAAAGAGGGCAAGGGACAGCCCCTGTGTCTGTGCATCTGCCTTCAAGGGCAGCAGAGAGTGACTAAAGGCAGTGAAGGATCTAAGTAATACAACAGTGGAAACAGGCTGCAAAACAGGAGGATGTAACCTCCTGTCAGACATCCCCCACACCAGTCTGGAACACAGCATGAGGCTGGATCCCAGCATCGACACTCATCTCCTGCCATCCCAGCACACCGAGGTGTGGTATGTAAGAAATGCACATTTTATCATTGGACCACCCTGGGTAAGAGAATGGATTATAACCTGAGCCTCCCACCAAGCCAACAGTTTTACCACCATCCCAGATAGGTAGCTCACACAGCAACTGGATGAGAGTTAATGTTTCCAGATTTCTTTTACGATTTGTTGTTTTACAGAAAAAAAAGATCACTAAATAGAAAGCTCTTTGAAAGATTGTGTGTGCAAATCAGACATAAGGCACTAAATATCTAAATTGACATTTTCTGTGCAACCTTTAGCTTTTATGGCAAAAAGAAACCTAAAGTATTTTAAAGTGTAAGGTATAATGCTTTGAGATTTATAAGAAGGCTGCTAAGTATAACTAAAATTACTTCATTAAAACAAGCAATAACTGCTGCGTTTGCTGCAGGTTATGAAGGAGAGGAAGGCATTAATCTATGTGTTGCTTCATTTGACACAAAAAGAACCAGGTCACTAACCTCTAATGAAAAATGGAAAGCACATTGTTTTGAAATACAAAAGCTAGGAGTTCCTTTTTTTCCTGTGACAGATAAATGAAACAAGAAGTCAGCTATTTTTTTGAAAAGAGGAATTTTGCCAGTGGTTTTGATTTACATGGTTCTCAAGTTTGCTGAGAATGTTAAAGTTTTAGCCAGGAAATTGTTTCTTTGTTTAGGTCTTAAAGGATGAGACTATATTTTTAATATCCAAGTCATACTTTAGTTTCTAAGAAAAAAATCTGCTACTAAGAAAATATGGCTGTTTACCACCCAAATGCTTGGATGTGTCCCACTGATAGTCAGACAAGGAACTCTAACACATTATATCATGGCTTTAACTCCAGTTTCTGCTGTTAATTTTAAATTTTCTCAGCATGAAGCTGCAGAAATCAAAAGCATCTAGAGATCCCATTACTTTTTTGCTCAGATTTTGAAGTTGTGACCTCACTTTTCCAACCAGTTGAGCAGTAGACTGAAATTAAGCCTTTGCTACAAACCACAGGTCCTTTGCTTAGATGTACATGAAAGCCTGGTCAGTGGACCCTGCTCATCCACCCTATCTGAAAAGATACCTGCTCATCCGAATATCTGAAATTTTCAGAACAGCAGGAGGAGGCAAAGAGTATTTTTGCCTATTTTCCTCCTTATACTGCTTTTTACTTTACCAAAACTTAATTTTCATATTAGCCCCTCCACCCTTTACCTACTTTTAATATTTCATATCATGGGAGGTAAGGGACCTACAGTAAGTAAAGAACCCAGCATGCATCCCAGATGCTACACAACTAATGGTATGGCCAGAAGGCATGTGCCTCTTCCCCTAAGCCACAGCAAAGCAATTCTGGATCCTTGTGCAGGCATTGCCCCTTGCATGCACACAGCTACATCCCCATGAACTCTGTGGTATCAGGCCAGGCTGACAGTCCTGGCTGGAGTCAGTTCCCTGGTACAGTTCTACTTAAATCATGCAAGTACCACCTTAAATAAGCCCCTTTGGGTTTGATGTCTGTCTTGACTCCTCTGACTTGCCCAGACATGGGCCTTCTATTTACATCCACACTGAAGAAAAGCCAACTGCTTCATGAGGACTTGGTAGTGGCTGAACTAGCCAGCCTGCCTGCCTGCCTTGCTTCCTTCCTTCCATCAACCAGGATACAACTGGTATGACCTTCGCATCAGAACTGGACTCTTAGGAGTTCCCACAAATCCTGACATTTCAGTCCAACATACACATGGCACTAGTTTTCTACACCTCTTCACTTTATCTAGGAAGCAAACCACCTTTTATCTTATAATCTCTTTCCTGCTAAATAATCCTGTACGTGACCACTACTTTTTTCCAGCCTCTGGCAATGGAACTTAATGGGCAAGTGCCCAGAAGGCACCCTAGAAGGCTGGGCTCAGAAGGCACCCCAGGAACAAGTTACCTACTGCACAGCCTCAGGGCTGCCTCAGCACTGTACACTGCTGCTGAGCGAGGCACTGGGACAGCATCTCATCTTCATCTCCTCCTGTTCACCTCTTCCACTGGGTAGAAGGGGATGGAAAACAGATAATTGGCATAACTTCAAAATTCATCTGGAAACGAATTTGTCCCTTTAGAAAAAAAATCTGTAAAATCAGGACTTTTTTTTTTGTTTTCCAGTGGAAAATGTTCTAACCACTGAGGGTACCTCACCAGCACCGAGGCTCTGATTCTCGATCAGCTGCACACGGCCGCCACCTCCTGGCACAAATCTGATTTCACGTAGTCCCAGGAGGTGCGGACTCCATCTCCGGCAAGTCAGTGCCCGCCTGCAGGCAGGCCCACTCAGCTCTGTAAAATGCTTCCTATGTAGAGCTCCCTAATTATATATGTTACCCTTCCCTTAACAGGAAAGTTAACCCTTTATTCTCTGTCTGCCAAACAAGTGGCAGTTAAAATTACTGCTTACTCATAAGGGTGGGTAAATCTCCCCCAGAAACTACAGCTGAACACTCAAAACTGCTTCAGTAGCTGCCTTTTGGCAGTTACTTCTCTAGGAATGGTACCATAGCCTCTACAGCTGTTCTGCCTTGTTAGTCACACTAATGACTTTTGCAAGTCTAGCCACCTTGAGGGATAAGCCTGGAATGCATATGGTGTTAGTCCTCTCCACCTGCAGGACCAGCTCATCAGCCAGGCTTATGGAGCCTCAGTACTGAACTAGATTAGCTAAAGGAGTAAGTGCATAATCCTGGATGCTTCCTGCTTTTGATGGAGGAGGATAAGAGGAAAAAAAGGTGTGACCTCAGAAGCATTTTGCAATTGGCCAACGGCTGGGCCATATGGAAGAATTCAGTCCTGTCCTACTGCTGAGGACTGAAGGAGCCCTGGGGCAGGGGTAATGGTCGATTGCACTCAGAATCTGCCTTCTGATACAGGCACAGTGAACACAATTCCTCTTCACTTAGCTGGTCAGCAGCACATCTGTCCCTTGCTGGGTGACAAGGTTTGAAGGAAATACCCACCATGCTTCCTCAACAAAAGGGGTACAGGTAACAGGACAAAAAGCTCAAAGGATGCTAGCTCTTATAACTATCACATCATCAGGGTGTGGTATCTCACAACCATTAATGACACAACTATGCTGACATTGGGTTTATTTCTGACTTCACACCAGATGTTGCATTACCTATCATTAATGTTATGACCAGCAGAGAGCCTGACTACATGAAGTGTTGCTTCTTTCTGGTGAGAAACCCAATTTCCCAACGTTTGCTGTTAGAGATGAGATACTGAAACATCCATGTTCAGCTGGAAGCACGCTATCTTCCATGAGAAGAGTTCATAAGCATTTATGGGAATCCTACCTTTTTTTTTGCCAATCTGGAAAGCACCTGCTACCTATTGCAACAAGCAGCTCACTGAAGTTCTCCAAAAGCAGTACCAGCCCCTGAGAATTATCAATTCTAAAGGCTGAAACCAGTTTTACCTAGGATGGTTTTTTCCTATCCTATCACAAGAGTGGGATACAAATTCTGGTTAACACAATTAGAAAATAAGAAAAATTTCAAGTGCCGAAGAGCACAAATAGTTTACATATAAAAATTGCACTAAAGGGCTTGTGCAACATCAATTGTTTTAATTCCCCCTCTATTTATCTTTGTCTCCCAAACTGCCAAAACTTCCAGAATTTTAACATATATTGTCTTTAACGATGTTTGATTTGTGATTCTCTAGCACATCTCTTGATGAGTATTCTCAAATATGAAAGTACATGCAGTCAAAAGTACTAAACAGGCAGGATTTATAGTCAATCAAACATCTATAATCACACAACTTACCATTTTCACAGATCTCCTCAAAACAGGAAGAAACACATCCAGAAGACCAGCAGGACCCCATTTATCCCAGTTGCTTAGATAACATCAGATTTTGTTTAAAGTATTTGGCTTAGCACCACCCGTTAAAGAATCCACTGAGGTTAAAAACCTTAACAGGCCCATTACGAAGAGCCAAAGGACAGGGAATGGTCTTAGTATAATATGAAGTTTATATGGTACTAGATTAACTCTTTCTTTTCAATAGAGAGCTGCTTTATCAGGCCACACTCTTCCCCATCCTACTGGAACTGACAAGGACCTAGATACCTACTTGTAGAGCACCAGAGCACCTTTAGGCTGAATCCCAGCAGCATCAGTACATTTTCTTCACCAGACTGCACTAGCACCTTCCTTTATAAAATATCATGTTCTAAATACCTACATATACATATTAACAGTATCATGTTCTAAATGCTTCCAGCAAGCATCAAACAAGTTCTGTAGAACTATGCCAAATTACCACAGCTGCCTCTTGAAAAGTGAAGTTTCCCCAGCACACAGCTAGATACCAACCTGATGTTCAGCCACGACAACATGGGGGTTGTACCTCCACCAACAATCCACACAGTGAAAAACACGATGAGCAGAGTTGTTGAGAACATCATTTGGTGTGAGTAGGTAGCAGTATCTCGTATAGCCAGAGCAAATGCCATGGCTCCCCTGAGACCTATCAAAAAGAATGAAATAACACAGCTTCAGAAGTGCAGCTGTGATGGGGGATAGCACAGCATCTTTCCTTCCTCCCTCCCAGCCACAAAGCGTCAGGCAGAAAGCCCTGAGCTCCAGCAAGTTTTCATTTCCTTAGACACCCTGATAAATCATGCCCTGGGATGATTTACAACAGAATGTGCCCTCTTGGTTTTCTGTAAGTTGTAAAATCCACAAGTGCTATGAAAAGGTGTAAATACTTCCAGAAACTAACAGAAAAGGAAGACAGAAACAAACAAGTTGTGGACAACAGCAAATCATTATGTAAGTCAAGCAGCTCCCTGAATCCAGATGAAAATTCACACTTTTTCAGTTGAATCCATAATTGAAATGTGAGTTCTTGAGATGACGTTTTTGTCAGCTATAAAAATATTCTAGTTAATGACATGATCACAGGCAGACTGTGTATTTCCCCCTCTCCCCTGCTCCCAGTTATGAAGAAGTCTGTAGATGGCCCCATGCCATGGCTTGTTCTTGCTAGTGAAGAACAAGCCATGGCATGGGGCCATCTGCAGACTTCTTATGTAGAGGAATCACGGGATGGTTAAGGTTTTAAGGAACCCCTGGAGTTCATCTGGTCCAATTCCCCTGTTTGAACAACCCCTGTTCAACCTGCAGCAGGTTGCACAGGACTACATCCAGATGGCTTTTGAGTATCTCCATGGATGGAGATGCCACAACTTCTCTGGACAACTTGGACAATGCTTGGACATAGTAAAAAAAGGTTTCCTGATATTCAAACAGAAAATCTCATGTGTTCCAGTTTGTGCCCATTAGCTCTGGGCCTGGCACAGGGCACCACTGAAAATAGCCTGGCTCCATCTTCTTTACACCCTCTGGTGTACAGAGGATCCCTGGAACTTCTTGAGGATGCACATGTTTAAATGCACAATACATAATTTGCCTTAAATTACAAACTTAAGCAGCCATGTGTGACAGAAATTATAAGGCAGTTTAAGTCAAATACCTTTGTCCAACTAAATGGGAAAGGGCACCCATAAATACACCTCAATTTTCTCAGCAGGTATCTGTTTCTGCACAACATGAACCTCATCTCAGCTAGAAACAACCTCTTGGAAGAGATGCATCCCAGTTCTCCCATGCCCTTCACAAGCACTTCAAATGAAGGTGCTCTATTCCCAACATGAGGCTCTGCCTGCTGCGAGCAGGTAGCATTTCAAGGTGTCACTCATCCCAGACATGGCATTTTCTGTAAAGGCTGAAAGATACATGATGGCATGCTGCAACAATCAGTAGGCCTTCCCTTTAGGATGCATGAACATGGATCATAAAAGCAGGAGGTAGCACTGTCGATTGCTTATGAGTTAAAATTAAGACTTTTTGCATTGCCCAGCATTTTTGCTCTTACCTGAAAACATCATCATGTGCTGAAAGCTCCAGCTGATCTTATGCCTTCTGCCCAAATTTAGCAAGAAGGAGAGGGGGTAGATATGTGCAGCTCTGCCCAAGAAGATTGCAACCTGTTCACAGCTGAGGGTTAAGGATTTCTTTTTCCTGAGGTAGGCAGTCTTGGGTACCCAGCTTTAACATGAAGCTTTTGTTTTACTGAGATGTTTACATCATGATATCAAGCATTCTTCCTGTATCTGTGTATCTAAAGCAGACTTTCTCCAATTTTATGCAACTTGTGCATAGAGAAGTCATTGCACAAAATGCAAATTTTTACTAATATAACTAAGTTTTTAAATGCACAGTGAAATTACACATAGTATTAAAATGACCAATTGTACAAATGAGGACTTTTCTTTGAAAATTAGCACTTTAAACAATTATCACCACCACCATTCCACTTGGAGTTTTTAGAACAACAGAAATGCAGCCCTGTATACAGGAGGGAAACCAACGTAAGACCAGCAAGTGGCCACCCCATTACGGCTCCTGTAGAGGCAAAATCTCCTGTTGGATAGCAAACACCTAACAGCACAGAGTTACTAAGAATATAAATCCAAAAGCCATTTGTCAGCACTAGAATGAAGCTGAAAAAGAATAGTGAAAGGGTATTGCAGAAATTTATGACAGTAGGTGGTAAAGCACCCTCACTGTGGTACAAAATATCCAGTGGTTCCTGTGAAGAAGTGGAAAGCTGAAAACACTCTCCACTGCATAAGGAACACTTCAGGAAAAACTAGAGTGGTGGGCTGAAATCCTGTAAAACACCAGCACAGCCAGAAGCCCAACAAACACTGTTCATTTGCTGCTGGGATAGGAACATTAGAAGAATAATACATCTCCCAAGGAAAAGAAATAAAACCATATAAGAGCTCTAGACACCACTGGGTTGTTGCCATAGTTAAAGTAAAGCAGTACTGTCCACAGGGAATGTTTCTAGGAAAATCAGATTTTGATTATTACTTTGTACAATAACCCTCACGTAACTATTCCAAGCAACTTTTAAACCAGTCTTTTTGAGGGCTGCAGAAATCAGACATCAGAAGCCATCAAGATTAATGTATGCAGAAATAATAGCTAAGATTTTGCCAAGGCTGCTGAGGCTCTAGCTCTGCCTTTGCAGTCCAGCCTTTCACTCTCAACAACTGATGATGCCTCTACATTTCACCCCTGCAAGTTGTTAACTCAATGGGAACCACAGGTGTTGAGGAAAAACATGGGTGCTAGTCCTAGTTGCCCTCCTCACAAAGGTAGAAAAATACTCAAGAGGCAGCAGAGGTTAAGTGCAGTGGTAGAAAAAATGTGGAAAATTAATTAAAAAGGCTAGTAGGAAGAGAAACAACTGCTGAAATCAAACCCAGGGCAGACAGCACAACTGAGAGGAGATGGAAGGCCACACCAATGCATGAAAAATCGCATTGCCTAGTATACCAGCTGCAAGTATTCTGTTCACGTCTTTATCCAATGTCTGCAGGGCTCTGGAGCATTTCTTAGGTCAGAAAAGTGGATGTGAGGTGACACAGGAGAAAATTTATTACTATTTCGGAAAAAAGTAAATGGCTGAAGGAAAATAAAGACAAATGTGATAAATCCTGAGAAGTAGTAGAAAGAAGAGAAAAGAAGTACATCTCACACAAGGCCATCTTCATATGCCCTTTTACCGGATTTTACCTCCATTGCCAGTAGCTCTACTCCTACAGCAGGCTGAGGGAAATCAAGACAGGAAGACTAGTTCCAATTTCTTCATGCACACTTTCAATTGTGCTGCATCTTCAAGCATCCAGGAGTACAGTGAAGAGATAGTTACACAATCCATTGCAACAGCGGCAGGATGCAGAGCTTACATGAGTGTGACTACTACAAAGTGTCAGCTCTGGGGAATTTGAGGGTCAGGTACCTGGTCAGCCAGGGACAATGGCAGAACCTTTAACTGTGTACCCTCCATGTCATGGTCTGCACCCCAGCTCAGTTCCTTTCTCCTCCCATCACCCAAGATGCTGACCTCTGGGGCATTGCTCAAAGATGATCTATTCCCCCACAATCCTTTTTATGTATTTGAAAATACTTTCTCAAGGGGTCACTGGAAGTGAAGAGAAAAATTAATCCTTTTCTAGGTCTCCAAAGTTCAAATACAAGAGCTACACAAATGGTGTTGGCTGTCAATGGCCAAAACACACAGTAAAGCACATTCATTTATTTATGTAGTGAAATTATATTACTTCTAACATTGAGGTACAGAGCCAACAACTGTGTGGCACAGAGGCCTTATAGCTTTGATGTAAGGTGTAACCAAATCTTGTTCTCAAAATTATTGTGCCTGCAAGACATTAGGGAAACTTAGGCCAGTCACCATTCTCTGTTTGGTAAAGCCAAAAGACATCACAAGTTTTCGGGCACGTAAGACAATAGAGAAACCTCACACCATGTGAAAAAGGATACAAAAGCTCCAATAATGAAAACTGGGCTGAATATGTGCTTCTGGAAAGTAAACAGTGCCAAGCCCATGTAAGAAAATATGAAGTTCTCAGCCAGGAAGTGCAATACCTCAAAGAGCTAGGGAGAAAACCATCACATGTTAAAGGCCAAGTAAAAAAGATGCTGTAAAAACAAAAGTACATGGACTACTATAGCAATGCACTATAAAAAAGGTAAAAGACATCCTTGCCTGCTTAGTGCGACTTCTTGATTCAACTGACAAGTTATTGTATGTATAATGTGCCTGGGTAATTCCACAGAAGAGGACAGCCACCACACCTGTGAACAGAGCCACATGTAAAAGTCAGCCTGTTTACTGCCAGCTCACCACACTTTCCCTTCACAAGCTCCATTAAATTTATACATCTTTCTTAACCTTGGGATTTTATGAAGCTTCCATTCAAGTGAGTGAGACACCAGGTTAGGGAGATGGTGTCTGAACTAAACCATTGCTCTTAAAAGCCTTTGTTACACAGTGAGCTGCAGCTTCGGCACTGAACAGGACATGAAACAAAAACCCCAACTTTAAGCACAAACGTGTTTCTCATTGAAAAGATTTAGTGAAAAAGTGGAAAAATGGCTGCTGAGATGGGCAAGACTTGTGTCTCCATGTGCTTGAATCCCAACAACTCACCAGTAAATCCACAAGCTTCTGCAAGCAGGAAAGTGCTCCAAGACATCAAGAAGAAGAGAGCCGTTTCCAGCAGGGGGAAGCAGTGCAACTTGGTAAACTTTGTCACGTTAAGTCACTTGTTAAGGCGTCAAAAAGAAATCCTTTGGCTTCTCTGTTCCCAGTATTTATGAAAAACACTTTTATGTACTAACAGCTAGTGCTTGCTGCAAAACAAAACACTTCCGATGCTGAAAAACGTGAATTCCAACACAAGAAGGCAAACTTCAGAATTAACTTGCAACAATCAGTTTTGGATATTTTTGTTGCATATCCACGACATAAGTGTGGCTGCACCTCTTAATATCTTATTCTATGTTTCCCTTTGAAGTGCAAGCAAGGAAGGGATATGTACCTGGTGCTCCTTTTAGACTGTGTGTGCCTTGGTTTTTCAGGGGATTGGTGGGGGAATGATGTTTTGTTCCCCCTGCCAACCTCAATTACAAGTCCCATTTCCACCTTCAAATAAAGCATAAAATGCATTCAAAAGCATTTAATTCACAGGGCTGTTCTTGACTACAGCAGCCCCAAGATCAGTAATATTTACAAGAATTTTTCTGCTCAGGTTTGTTAATAAGTCTTTTCCAGCAAGCGTGGCTACTTCAGTACTTGTAAGGCAAAACAATTGCTGCCTACAAAATGTATTTCCTCTCCTAGTGCTGATGTGTTTTAGAGAAAAAGCCAACTCAGAGCAACTCAGTCTTTCAATGGAAAGAAAAATCAAGTTCATCTTGCAGAGGAGAGGAAAACCTGAGGAACATCAAAGCACACACTGAATTAACAATTCATACAGCTACTGAAGAAGCGGAACAGATTTCAGTAGTGTTAAATTTAGCTCTTTGCACACTACAAAAAAAAAGTTGTTCACATATTTATAGAATTCTTTTGGTGTTTTTTTTCCCTAAGAACTACTCTGGCAGCAGGTGAACACTGAACAGCACACTGTATCTGAGGCGCAAACAGCTATGCACAGTTCATATGAAGGCAACAAGTACCAACCCTCCACTCACACCTACTTCTTGCTGACATTTTCTGCTGGCTTGGACAGGGAAAACATATACTCCAAACACACCTTCAGCCATGACCTTGCTTTTTCAGAAGGTTGCTCTCAAAACAAAGCCCAAAGCATCATTAAAAAGAAAAAAAATCTCTGTGTTGGTATTACACCAAATATAAAATGCAGCATACTTCTTAAACAGCTGTTAATTCTGCACAGAAACCATCTCTAAACCTTTTGAGCTCAGCTCAATTCATTCCCACCACTTCCCCCAAACAGATCTATTTTCTAAGATCATGCTTCTGGAGCAGCAACATCCACCATTACAAAAACTGGAACCCATTTCTCCACAGAGCGCTCAGATAATCCCAGTGCCTGGCTCAAGAGACATTCATGGATGCCTAAGGAAACTGGATAGCCACAGTCACTCCATGGGAGAGGAAGAGGCTGAACCTTGTTGCCCTGAAGTTAGGCAAGGGCTCTTGCCAGAACCAATTCCATATTTCCAGTCTTTTCTGCCAGTTTTGCAAATCAAACTGTTTATTCCCCTTGCTTAATTAAATCTGAAATTAAAACCTGTGCTCACCATTTTAGACGAAGATGAAGGTGAGAGAAAGGCAAGAAAAGAAAAACATTTTATTATTCCATATAATCGATCAAATTGAAATGTTAACTGAAACTAAATTATTTCTTTTTTCTTAACTCTTTTCTTTATTTGTTAGACATGGCCTTGTGTTTCACATCTTTTCAACCAGTCAGATTCTGCAATTTAGAAAGAATATACAATGTGGTACTATGCCTTAACTGTTTTTAAAAAAACACAGACAGCTTGCTGAAAGCCAGAATAAGTCCTTGTCTATTATCTGCATCATTTGGAACCAAATATTCAATCTATTCTCAAAGGACAGTGCCTGACTGCATGAAACCCCTTACTCAGAGAGGTACAGATATAGGTACTTCATACTATAGGAACAACAATCTATTAACTTAATCCATAACTTGCAGGTTCCAATCAGCTATGAAGAGTAAAATGCAAATTTAGTTTACTTCTACAGCATTGCACGACATTAAGGATGTTTCCAAAACAAAATAGTTATGTAATTAAACAACCAAAGAACAAAAGAACAAAACCAAAACCAAAACAGAACAAATACAGAAAAAAACCCACCACACACACAATATGCCACCACAGAGGCTTTGTTCTGAGCAGCCTCCCATCACCTTCCTGAGCACAACCATTAGAAAAAGCAAGCACCAGTTGCTGCTTCAGAAGCATAATTTTACAATGGGGATTTGAA
Organism: Ifrita kowaldi; assembly: GCA_013398055.1. Taxonomy (NCBI): domain Eukaryota; kingdom Metazoa; phylum Chordata; class Aves; order Passeriformes; family Cinclosomatidae; genus Ifrita; species Ifrita kowaldi. Next base: position 51,529 of record VZRS01001682.1, read on the forward strand.
TGTGTTTCAGCCATAATTAGTAGCCAACCAGCAAGCCAAAACCCACAGCAACTGCATTTAAGCAGTGAGAGCTGTGGATGGCTGGTAGCCTAAAAGCCAGAGTAAGAATCATGGTTCTGGGTCACATCGATTGCGGATCAGTGGAACTGAGACTGAACGTTCAAGCATCAACAGCACGTCTTCCCCGTTATACTTAAAGGTTTCCATTATGCAGCCATGTCAGGAAAATCTGTGTGTATATAAGATAGAGTTGAGATATTACTGCTTAAGAGTCACAGGTTCCTGACCATTGTATAAAACATCACGTTTTACCCCTTTCAGGTCAGCATTCAGAAGTCTGGGCAGATCAAAGCAGCCTGGGATGTGTACAGGTATGGTTGTACCAGCAAGTCCGAAAGCATAGGCTTAATTTTTTTCCTGAAGAAGCGTCATGAGTCCTGCAGAAGCTCAGGCTGAAGGTCTCCTGCCTGAGCCTAGAACAAAACCCACACAAATTGTTTGCTAAGCACCTCAGAGATCTAACCAAATAGCAGCAAAAAACATCAAGAGAACAGACCAGATCATGCAAGGCACATCATGTTATTAAGTTAACTCTCACAGAGATACAATCTTATCCCAGACTTATGATATCAGATTTCTGGCAAAAAGTTTAAATGCAGGACTCAAAGACTGCTGTGGGGGTCATAAATAACTGAGAGCTTTTGCTGAAGACAGAATCAAATACCAGTTATCATAGCAGATGTCTTTCAAGACTAATAATAAAAACTAGGTTTTCTAATTTCATAAAAAGAAAGTAAATATTATTAGGACATGCCTGTTTAAGGCCCTCCCTTGGCTTGTTGCAGCAATATCAGTAAAACTTCTAGTATGGCCTCAATTTTATTGGAAAGAGCTGACTTTTGTGGGTACCTATAATGTCTTTCTATGGAAAAAAAGTCACATGAATACTGATCACATCTTCACACTCAGAATTAAACAAGCTAGAGTCAATTTTGCTGTAATTGGAAACAGGAGAACTCTGATAATACCCACATGTGCCATCTCAGCTGGAATAACTAAGCATGAAAAAGGATATCAGAGCTGTCACAACCCCTGTCACTGCTCCCATCATGAAAGAACCACTGAATATTCCCAGGAAAACACCAACAGACTTGAAAAATGCTGCAGCATCAAAAGCATGGGTATTTCCACCTGTTGGCTGGTAGGCAACTATAGATCTAGAAAGAGAGAGCACAATGAGAAGTTAGAAGTGGCATCAAAAAAGCTTTTTTCTGTAACAACACTACCTGAGCTAAGGGAGACAATCCCATACTGAAGGCATAGGTGTCATTCCGGCCTGTGTATGCATTAGGGGTCTTGGCAAATGTTTGTAATGGTTACCAATTCAGTTAAAGGCAATCCATTTAAACCCAAATAATGTTTCTCAGAAAAAGCATTTATTTTAGACAAATGCCAAAAGCAATTTAGTAATTTCAGAGTAGAAATTCACATAGCTACTTACGAGGATAATACAATGGCAACAGCGTCATTCAACACGCTCTCTCCAAACAGAAGGGCATAGAGATCAACATCAGCATGCAGCTCATTAAATATTGCTAGCACGGTAACTACAGAAAGAAAAGAGAAAAACAACACTGGAATGACTGCATGAGCTGTGGAGCAGACTTTCCAGTTTGGCTAAAGCAACAAAACCCAGGAGCTGAAGTACAGGATCAGAACTAAAATGGGAAACAGTAATCACGTTTACCTACAGGTAAGCAATTCCTCCATCAGTTTTAGGGCAGCTCCATTAGGAGGTGGCTCTGTTTTCCTCTGATCTGCACAGTGCTCACAGCAAGGCCCCCATGATCAAGGGGCATTGGACAGATAAAGGCCTTCTACCAAAGCCCTGATAATATTTTAGAACATGTTCCATATAGGACAATCAACAAAATGTTGTGCAGCTCTTCCTGCTTTTAAAAGCTGTATGGGTTGTTGACACAGTTTTAGTATTTCAGCCACTGTAAAATAGTACAAATAATCCTAAATGTTCCCCAAATTATACACTATGCCACAGGTGTGAATTTCCACATAATTTAAAAAGGACAAGAGTGCTAAATATTTATAATCATTCTTTCAAGAAAACTCAGTCTGAGATGAAAGACCATGATCTTGAAGATGTTCCCATATACACACTTCAAAAATCACATGGTGATTTTTTGCATAAATTGTATGCAACCACCAGCTGTTCAGAGCTCAGCTCCATCACAGGAGCTACTTCCCATTTTCACACTAATCACCACTAAGCACCTCAAATAAACTGCTTTAAATGTCAAGCTTCATACAGCAGCACTCCCTACCTTGGCCCCTGACCTTTGCCAGCCCTACAAACTCATCAAGAGGAGATATCAATGTGAGCCTGCTTGACTCTGAAGGATGGCGACATTATTTGGGCAGAAGTCGAAATTACTTGGCCAGAAAAGCATTCTTCTGCTTAAACTTGTAAAACATGAAGTTCATTTGAAAGAGGAAAAAAAAAATCCCCCACCTACAGAGCCTAAAAGCCTCAAATATTGCTCTCAAATTACCCAGCCCCAAGCAATGTAGCTGAAGAAGGAAGTCCTGCTATCCAGAAAATGTAATAATTTCCTCTATTTGCAGTCTTAAACTTGATGCACACTTAACAAGAAACCACTGGGCAAAAACATATTTAAGTATTTGAGCAGGAGAGTTACACTTTTCTCCAAATATACCATGATGTCATACCAGTTCAGCCACGAGTCAGCAGAGAACAGCTTTCAAAATGCTCAGAATTTGCATGCATTTCAGAGAAGAGGCTCAGACATACTAATATAGCATAACTGAAAATAGAGTCCTGTTAATATGCAGCTGAAAATCCTAACAATAAGGTTATTTTGGAAGGTTATTAAAAAATGTTCATCAAGCTACCTGGATCAGTGGCAGATATTATGGCTCCAAAGAGGAGGCAGTCTGTGTAATAGAATTTATCAGACAGCTGACCCACCAACTTCATTAGTTTCACAACTCCATACATGAGATTCCTGAAGAGAAAGAAGATAAAACAACCCAAGTCAAACAAGCTGGTGCATTTCAGACAAGCCAAGGGAAAGCAATATGTGATCCAGAAGACATCATATAGAACCAGTAAGCAAATTCTGAAATCTTCACACAGTTAGCACAGTCTACTTGTTTCTTCCGTTTTCCACCAAATTTTCCCTGCTCAAAATTCCCCTCAGTATTATTTCTCCCAACACGATACACAGGCCAAAAGCTCGGAGGTAAGAATAGTCTTCAGATTATCTCTCTAGAGAAATTCTGTGAGAGACAAGCCAAGGTCACCAATACAATTCAGGATTTCTGTTATTCAGAATATCCATACACAAGACACAGTAATATGAGCAGCATAAGAGACTGTAGGCAAGCAAACCAACATGACCAGCTATCTTAAACTAAATGTGTGTGTATATGTATACATAAAACGTATACATGCAGGCAAAGAGAGCATGCTTTATCAACCTAAACTTTACTGTAGAGAGGAACTGATATCAGAGTTCACTTACCCAATAATAAAACAAGAGACAGCTGTTCCTAAAAAGGCGTAAGCCAAAATGGACCCCAAATTCCTGAAGAAGTGTCTCTGCATAGGAAAAAGAGGTTTATATGCCTATTTCAGAAAATTTATATTGCCCATTCAGAACCATATAGCACACTACTTCACCTGCATCCATACACAGAAACACACCTCCATTTCAGAGAAACATTTCAATTACTGCTCTGTGAATTCAATCCAGCTTCAATAAATTGAATAAAGCAGATCTGTGCCATTAGATCCTACATGTAACTTATTGACAGAAAGCTTTTTGACAGAAACCAGCACCAATTCATGGTGTCTTCAAACAAGATCAGAATCTGGGCCCTTCTGCCATTAAGGGTCCAGCACAGCTCCACTGGGATTCAGGGTTAGGTCTGCTTCTCAGCATAATTTACTGCATTTTGGACAGTTGAGAAGGACCAAAACAATTAATAACAGAACATCTTTTACTTTAAATGAAACTGACATTAATGCCTGGCTAAGTCCAAAGGAAAACAAATTAGCAAAATTAACTAGAGTTTAATACATTTATACTCAAAAATATATGTATTTTCTCTTAAAACAATATGACCTAACCATCTCTGGAGGAAATGAGATTTTTCTTACTGTAAGTAAATGCCTGAAAGGAGACTACAGTCCTGAACAGATCAGCAATCTCATATTAAAAATAAAGGACCTATTCTCCTCAGAAGTTACTGCACTTACTTTCTTCAGGCTATAACCAGCATGAAAGATAATAGGAGGCAATAGAATGTTGAAAAAAACTTCTGGGTCAAATGTTACCTGAAAAATAAAATATGGAATTTCAATTAGAAAGAGACATATACAAACTGTTGGGTCTTTTTCCGTGTTCATTTTCTGACAACCCCTATTTTTGGTTGTTGAAATAAATAACTTGACCCTCTAAAACCTTGGCCAGCTCCATTTGCACATAGCAGCAAAAAGCTACAGCTCATGTTGGTAAATAACATCTAGAAATAACAGGCATTACATCCATTACCTGTGATAATCTGGCAGCAGTCCCAAACACAGTCCCCTATTTTAAATTACAAATTTCTAGTAGAAATGATACTGGAGAAGATCTCTCCTATTGTGATACCTGATATTGGTACAGCTGCAGATGAAATGCTATTTTAATTTACGTTTTTGTGCAAGTTTAGCCACTGAATAGTTATTGTGAGCCCATCAAGTCAGAGACAAGACTGGTTTTCAGAAATTTGGATCATACACCTCTTCCATGTATTTCAGTAGGAGTTCCAGATATCCATGAAGGACTACACTACACTAAAGAACAAAAAACAGCAGTTAAAACGCAAAGAGAAGACCTTCACACATGTGATACTAACTAGGCTGTCTTCACCCTCTGCCTAAGCACAGGTTAGAAGACAAACACTACAATTGTGCCCTCCCAGAGTAGGGCTCATTTCAGCTAACTTGAGATACCTACAGCAGACAGATACATGTAGACAGCTAAGATCTCTTCCTAGTCTGCAGAAAGAAGTATTTTTAGATCACAATCCTATACTTCAAAGTCTAGCTTTGATACCCACAAAAGGTGATTAATTCCTGACATTGAATAAAAAGGCAAATAACACATCTGAATAACTACTGATAGGTGAATTTCACTTCCAATACCAGACTGTCTCATTTGGTGGTTCATAGGGTAGAAGTAGTAACTATTTCCTGACAACAAACAGATTTTAAAACCTTAGGGGAAAAAAGCCCAAAACAACAAGGAACAATCACTTTTCACTAAGAAATTATTATTTTCCTTATATTGCATTTATACAAGGCAGCACAAAGCTTTTTTTTCAGTTCAGCTGGTCTCTGTGAATTCTACACGTTAGAAACATACATTAAGTCTTCAAACCAAGGCCTTTAGGGAAGCACTACATCCAGGTAACAGAGTTTCTCCAGAAGTGATATGGTACAGAAGATGCTTTTGAATTGATCATTGAAGTGCTGTTACTATCAGAAATACTGACACTTGACACTACCTAATGTTCAAATGGGATAGAGGGGGGAGGAGGGAGGGAAGTAGAGATGAAGGAGAAACACTCAACCAGGCACAAAAAATGGTGTAGCCTCACCTTTCTCAACATGTCATTTTGCTCCACGTTGTGGATCTTCCCGGGGCTTATTTCCCCTTTGAGCGTATACTCGAAGAACTTGCCGCTGACGTTGACCAGCAGGGTGGTGAAGGGCCTGTCCTCCTGCGAGCAGCTGAATGGTTTGTCATGGCCACTCGTGGAGGGAGTCCCATACCTCAAGATCACCCCAACTATGAGTCCTGGAAGAGAGGTAAAAATCCATGAGGCTGATTTGCTACTCCTGCACCTTTACGAGTTTCAAACAACATCCAAGGGATCATGCGTGGACTTTACAAGCATATGTGCATCATAAACACGTTGAAGTGAATTGTTACTATCAGTTTTCTGCAGAGGAAGAGAGGCCCTGAGCACATCAAAACCACCAATGAATTTGAAGAATCTGGTACCTGATTGAAGTGGCAAACAAAAGGTTCCATTTCAGTTTTTGTCTTCCTCACCCTCACTCACATCTCAAAGGTGTAAACCCCCAGTCACATGAGAGGCCGAACATTAGGACACATCAAATACATTTCACCTGCCTTAGGACAGAACTGAGCAAACACACTATTGCCAGAGAGCAATGACTGCTGGAAACATGTGACCATAACTGACCTGGAATGGTAATGTTTGCCATATTTTTGTATGGCTGCAGCAAGGATGCAGTTTTTAGTCTCCCGATTCTAGGCAAGTAAACAATGCCTGTTGCACAATCTTCTGTGTACTCCACAACCTTTAAAACTAAAAGTCAGATGACATGCACAAAGAAGCCACGACATGTCATTTGCAAGCATTTTCCACATTTCACATAAACAAAAATAAAAAAAAAGGTGTAAATGAGCAATTAAGAGATCCAGGATTCAGGAACATAATACTTAGCCAGCAGAGAAAATCCAACCAGAAGACACTATCAGTAACAAATGCATCAGACAGAGTGACAAAAATAATTTGTAACTTAATGCCGGGGGCTGGAGGAGCACAAAATTTTAACTGAGCACCATTCCTGTTACAATGTACTAAGAAAAGAACTTCTGCAGAGAGAACATACAAGAACAGTCAAAACAGGTTTTGGTCTGGTAAGCAAACAAATTGATACCCACTTACTAAAGGCTCCCCTGTTGCCTTAGGATGATGGGCAATTTAATCCTTGTTCCAGACAACTGCAAGATGAATGGTAGATGCTTTTGTTGACAAGTCAGTAGTCAGTGTTGGTTTTGCTCCCTGTAACCCCCTCCTCTGCACCCATAGTTTCCCCAGGTAGTAAATGAAGCTGACAGTTAATAACCAGAAAATGAATGAGGTAAAACAAAACAAAACAAACCCCTACCACACACAACAAAGAGGCCAAATAGACTTTTCCTTATGAGATTGTGCAAAGAATAACCAAACTGTGCCCCCAAAAAGCCAACCAAAGGAACACACCCCATTCTTTTCAAGTCCACAGTGACAAAACTGTTTTAGTGCAAGGTGCCTGTCACAGCAGGTAGCAGCTGTGGCACGAGTGGGAGGCTCATTTCCAGCCTTCCTTCTCTAAGATCAAGCGAACAGAGCAGCAACAAGATGGTTCCACAGTAAGTGGAATATTAAGATAAGTTTTATTTAGAAAAGGGAAGTACATACTCAGAGAGAAAACAGAGGAAGAAATGCCCTAAGCAAGACAAATGTACTGAAATTTCAAATGCTGACGATTTAAATACACAGATTTATAGAAGCATCTCCTAACGCAACCGGAGCATTTTACAGCTACATGTGATGGATGAGGCAGAAACACAGCTCTGCACAAAGTGACAGGTTACAACCAGACACCTCCAAGCCACTTGCACTACCAGTTATGGCTACAGACACCATCACCAACCCAGCAAGCAGCCTAAGCTTCCTGCTGCTCTCACCCTGCTCACAGCTAGGAAGAGCTATGGTCACAGAATACATCAGGAAGACTGACTGTGGTAAAAACTGATCTAACCAGCATCAGCCAGAAATTCTGTAGTAAATCAGAATGCAGAAAGAAAACTCTACAGATGAGCTTATACACAGCTGTGGCACAAAGCCAATTCTATGTTGCTACTCATCTGAGAGCAGAGAGGGGGTCACTGGTAGATGTAATAGCTTCCTAGGATCAGAGACTGTCCTTAGTGAAAGCATTGCAAAAGCAGATGGGAAACCCCACTACTGTTGCATTAGGAAGAGAAACCTGAGAGCAGGAGGGGATTGCACAATATAACTGGATATAACCCACTTATACATTTCCCTCCATAATAAAATATACCAGTTACATGACAATTATATTCATTACTAGTACTTAGCATTTGAAGTGAAACATTCTATCCCATATCCTCACTATCCCACGGCCAGTAACACAGGTACAGGGAATTTTCATACACCTCCTATTGATAAAACACCAAAATGGATGAGTTTCTTGCACTGAGCACCATGCAGTCTAGGAACACGTGGTCCCTTGCAGCAGATGCACCTGGAGCAGGTGCCTTTGTTGAGGCAAAAGGCTGCCAGAAGCAGTCAAGTGGGTAAAGCTATCCACAGCTCAGACATTAAAGGAAATATGTATGAAAACAAAAGGGGCCCAAGGAAGACACACAAATTCCATGGCCAGCTTCATCAGCAAAATACTAGACATTTGTTAGTTCAAAAGATGAATTAGAAGAATGGAAAGCTCCCTGACTTTACAAAGGTACAGGCATACTGGTGTGTATATATATATGTATCATATGGTCCCAAACCAACAGGTTTTGAACATTAAATAGAAACATTAAAGCACATGTTTGGCAGAAGTCATTAGCGCTTTTCCAAAAATAAATTTGAAGTCTTTGTGGAAAACTATATGGAAAAATTTTCAGTTTTCCAATGAACATCACGACTTTCACATGCTAAAAAGTTACTGGACTTGTTTTGTGATTTCTACAGCCCATCTCATTTGATAAAACAACGTTAACAAACCTCAGACAGCTCACTCAGCCCCCCAAGATCACAAAAAACTAAATCCCCAAATACTTTTCAGGCAGAACAAACTGCCTGATTTATAGCCTCAGAAAGGATGCCCTTCTAAGCTGTCTGCCATTAGGTGTTATAGAGAAGACCAGGGCATCCTCTGTAATTCTCTCTGGATACTTGATTTCAACCATTTCTTGTTGTGCTTTTGATGGAATTTCTGAAACATCAGAGTTGCAGCTGAGAGGAAAAAAGCCAGAATAGAAAGAGAGATACCTAGAATTTTTCAATGGACAAGCCTAGACTAAGACTTATTTCTAGGCTGTTAACATAAGCATAAATTCAGTATAGCTCTGTTGTTTATTTGGAAGCAAGGAATGGTTTCTGGAATCTAGGAGTAGATACAGAAAAATCAGTACATAAACTCTGTGTTACTCCTGCCTGAGGAGTCACTGCTGAAGAATTTATGGAGAACCTGGATCAAAACAGCAAATATTTTTCTGACTGCTTCAGAGCACTCTACCTCTTCAAAAAGAGAACCTCTAGGCCAAATAAATCCAGCACTGCCTCTTATTGGAAGACTGTCACAAGGGAGAAAAAGCTATAAATGGATACAAATACTTTAAAATTTGAGAAGCGCCTTACTTTCAAAGTTTTGGGTTATGGTAACTATTGCAAGGGCAAGTTTACATCATTGCTCAAGGAAGGATAATCTCAAAAATTAATTCTTAATACCCTGTATGCATGACTTGCATTCTCACTTTTAACAGAGAGAGTATTTATGCCAGCAGCTTGCCTGTACAATGCTGATCATGCAGGTTGTACACAAAGAATATCTTACTAGAAATGAAGCCTGGGAATATTTTGCCCCTCCTGAAACAAATCACTATGGATAATGAAAAATATTAGATTTCAGACATAGTCATAGAATCATTTAGGTTGGAAAACACCTAAGATCACTGAGTCCAACTGTTAACCTGGCACTGCCAAGTCCACCACTAATCCATGTCCCTAAGTGCCACACCTACATATCTTTTAAACACCTCCAGGGATAGTTACTCATTCACTTTCCTGGGCAATTCCAATGCTTGACCACCCTTTCAGTGAATAAAATAATCCTAGTATCCGATCTAAACCTCCTTTGATGCAACTGGATTGGTCAACACCATTCTAACAATACACCATTTAAAATGTCATCTTTACTTTTGGTTTTGTTTGAGTACAGAAGTCACTGAAGCGAGAACATGAATTTAGAAAGACACACACAACCACGAGTACCTTTATCTGGTAAGAGCCGTGGTCTGTGTGATTTCCAGCCCAGTTCTCTGAGGAAGTAGCCTTGAGGTTTCAGGGAGCGCCAGCTGGCAGCTGGCTGCAGGAACCAGAGGCATTCACCCTTCACATCACACAGTTTGATCAGTGAATTCAACTTGATCTGTGAATCAGTGGGCTGGATCAATCTGTGAGCTCAAACCTATTTAGGTACAGTTCCTTTCATACACTTCTGGTGAAGAGCCAGGCACTGAATACTGAGGGTCCTTCCCTTTCAACCTTCAAACTGAAGGAGACTCGGTTGAGATTTTACCGCTGTTTGCAGCTGCTCTCTGGGGAGGCAGAGAAGAGAGGGACAGAACCTTCTGGAAAGCGCACAGTGGCTAAGACTGAAGGCAACAAACTTGTTGCAATGCAGGTGAAAAAAATTAGGCAAGGTTTGTTTTTTAAAACAATGGAGTGGCTAAGCACCAGAACAGGCTGTCACAAAGGCTGCATAATCTCCTTCCTTGTGTACAGCCAAAACTCACTTGAGTACGGCCATGAGCAACCCAAGCTGTGGGGGCCTGCTCTGAGCAAAGGGCTGGACAAGACTACCCCCCGAAGTCTTTCCCATGAACATTTGGACCCCTCAGACAGATACTTTATATTGCAAAAGTTTCTTTAAAATCACCTTAATTGCTGTCTGGATCAGTTCTTGGGGCTTTCTGTTGCTTTGGAGCTGAGTTTTTATTTTGTTTAAATGACAGACACTCCTAACTCAGTAAGTCAGAGCAGAAGAAACAGTAATGAGTCTTATCATAAAAGCCAAAAATACCCAGCAGACTAGGAAGTGGCTGCTTTTACTTCCTCAGTCCACCCTGACTTGCCACCTGCCTTGGGCCTCAACTGACCCTATCAAAAGCAGGCAAAAGGGGTGACCAGGAGATATTCAGCAAATCCCACGAAAGTAGAGGAAAGCAGATATTGTGATATATCACACAAAGCACTTGTTACTAATACTTCTCTCTTTTTTTTTTTAATGCAATAATAGTATATTTTGGAAGTGACACTACAGCAAACCTCTGACAGGTTTGTGAAGCTGGGCAACACTGTCAGTGGTGAAAGCCAGTCTTGGCTTAGCGGAGTTTGTCTTCCCTCAGTGCAGCCCACACAGAGGCAGAATAGCACATTTTAGGCACCTGGACACCAGCTTCTTTGGTGATAGAGAGTAAAATACTGTTTGCTTTTGAAAATACACACAAAGAATATGAAAAAAAAAAAAAAGGATTTCTTATATTTAAAAGTCTAGATTTTTCTTTCCTACTTCCAAACTGAACTTTTTACCAGCTTGAGGACAAAGAAACAGAGCTGAAAAAAAACTTGGCAAGAAGGATGAAAGAAAGCCCTATATGTATTTTCAATGTGAAAGACTAATTATAATATACAGTGTTTATCACATAGATCATTTTTCTACTGGATGTTTGTGCGCATCAAGATACCACACTTGGAAAGCTTTGCTTTAAATAGCCTGAACACCAACAGATAAAGTATTTTTCCTATTACAGGGTCAGCCTTTGAACCTCACAGTCCACACCTTCAAATTTCACAGTGATTTATGAGGAAGCTTCAATACTAGTACAAAATAATTCAAGCATTTTTTCTGATCCAGAACTGAGGTGCTGAAGTAGGTCCAGAGAAGGGCAATGGAGCTGGTGAAGGGTCTGGAACACAGGTTCTGTGAGGAGCAGCTGAGGGTGTTAAGCCTGGAGAAGAGAAGGCTCAGCCATGACCTTATCGCTCTCTACAACCACCTGAAAGGAGGCTGTAGCCAGGGGGCAACCAGCAGGACAAGAGGCAATAGCCTCAAGCTGTGTCAGGGAAGGTTCAAACTGGACATTAGGAGGAATTTGTTCACAGAAAGGTTGATTAGACATTGGCACAGACTTCCCAGGGAGGTGCTGGAGTCACCATCCCTGGAGGTGTTTAAGAAACAACTGCCTCTCAGTGCTATGGTCTCTTGACACGGTGGTGTTTGGTCCTGAATTGGATTCAATCTCAGAGGTCTTTTCCAACCTAATTGTGATTCTGTGATTCTGTCTTGCACTCAGCATGGCTAATCTATTATCTACTTTCTCAATGGTGCAATGTTGCCAGTGTGACATTCACCATCTTGTCACATCGCTGCACAAGATGCAAACTTTGAAACATGGGAAGCAGTTTATGTTCAGCAGTGTAAGCACATGATAAATCCTCACTACATTTCAGTTAAAAAAGAATAAAAATAAAACCAGCATTTTTCAACAGGGAAGGAAAGCAGAGGATGCCAATTCTTGAAGTCTGGAAGAAATTTTGAGGCTATCCAAACCCTAAAATTCTGAATAACAAATTCAAGGTCATGCTTTGTCATTGCCTTAGGGCTATTTTAGATAAGGAAGTTAAAAGACAGTAAACAAGCGGGTAGTTCTTCCCCCTTTTAGGCAGACATAGCAGTACGATATCAAGGGCATCTCTGTAACAAGCATTTTATTCACTTCTAAAATAAGCCAAACTAAGCATAGTTTTGAATTTAAATAAACAGATTACACAAAAAAGTTATTGGCACACTGTGCAGAACCAAATGTCAAATTAACTTGCTGGCTCTGTGCTTCCAGACACGTGTGCACTGTGCACTTGTGCCTCATCGCAAGCCTTTGGTTCCAAAGAACTCACAGGAGTGTAGGGATCTAGTTCTTTTTCATGTTGTGTCATGTTAGTGTGATTTACATACTTCCATGTATAGCAAAATGGTAAAAAAAAAATTAAGAACTAGGGGGCCGGCAGGTATGCTTTATTCTGTAATGCACATTCTTACTGATGATGGGGTTAAAGAACAGGTTCAAGGTAAAAAAAGAGTGATTTAAAAATACAACTATCAAGAGATTTAAACAGAAGATTGCTTTGGCCTTTCAAAAGTTAGTTTCTGAAGAACTATTAAGTTTCACATACAGCTTTACATTTGCACAGGAGAGCTATAACCCCAGAAAATTTTTTTTTCCAAATAATTTGGAGGTTCAAGTAGACTGTATTAGAAAGATGACCACAAATATGTGGCAAAATGATAGCCAGTAAGAAAAATTGCTTCTTGTATTCTCCCCTAGAACCTAAAATCCAGAAAAAACAACAAAAAAAGTTTAAAAGCATTAAAAAATCCCTAAACCCTCAACACACACACACCCCAACCTGACAGCAATCTGTCAAACAGCCTGAACTGACAGTCAGCCCTGGAAGAAGCTGCTGTCCTGTGGTAATCACATGTGGCCTCTGGTCCAAGCACGGGACTGTGAGTCAAGTCTCCCGAGCCAAATCCCAGCCTCAGTAATGACTCAGTGAAAGACCTTGGCCAGAGAAGACAATTTAAAGAGACAGTCTCCACTTTGAAATAAAATATCACAGTTATAAAGGGCACAGGTATTTGTCAGAGATTACAGAGTCTGCAACTAATCTCAATTCAGATGTTTTCAAGTTCAGTTACCGCATAACCATTGTTTCATGCAACACAGATTTAACAAAGCATTCGCTGTTAAATACTTTATAAATTACATTTTTAAAGCTCCTTTATACTTTTAAAAATATAAGTTTCCCTCCTTATTTACAAAACCCAAGTAGTGAAAGCCATACATATACTAATACTTATACATATGTTCCTAGAGGCGTGAGCAGCAATGGGCCATCACAAAGACACCGACCTCTGCCCCACTGTGACTCCCTTTCCTTCCCTCACACAGGAGTGACTCCCTAACAGAGTGCCAACTGCAACTGGTCCCAGTCCCTTGCAGCAGCAGCAGAGCTGAAGCATTTCCTTCAACATAGACTTCTAAGCGAGATGAGTAAAACCCCAAATACCAAGATTCTTTCCCCCAGGCACATCAGTGACCATGCTGGCAGGCACCAAGAAGAACTAACAGCAGGACCAGGAGCAGTTTCACGGTGTATAACAGAAAGCTTTCTATCTAACCCTTGTGCTCTGTTACTGCTTTTTCTCCCATTTGCATGTTAGAACACTCAGCAGATCTCAAACATGAGGCCACAAGTTCCTCAGAGGCTGAAAAATACTAATGTCAAGTCTTTTGTTACAAAAAGATTTAGAATAATAGCACCTGGCTCAGGCACTAGCAAGAAATGAGCTTTCCAGTTAAAAAAAAAAGAGCCCAGAAAATAATTATCCGCCCTCCTAAAGCTTCAGCAGAAGGAGTTATTAATCTGTCATTGCAACGAGTCAGGCTTCAATCTGTAACCCAGTTGAAACTCATTAAGCAGCAGCAATCTCTTTGCTGATGCTGTCATTTAATTTTGAAGGTTTGACTTAAGGAGAGGAGGGAGGGGGAAGGGGCAGGAAATACATCCATCTTGGTACAGTTTTGGGTTCAGAGATCCCACAATAGCTACAAGGAGTGCAGCTAAGTCTGTTTTCTCACTAGGAATATTTTGACATCCCAGCCTCAGGTCCTCACTCATTTGAAGAAAGTAATAGATATGTTGGGAGGCCTTCATCCTAAAAACCATTTCTGGCAACTTCTGATTAGGATAGGGGCCAAAACAAAGTCTTAGGAAGAAAAGAACAAGAAGAAATTTGAGCAAGGTGAATGAAATAAAACTTATGTCAGAAAAGTTCTCCTTGAGACAACTGAAAACACTCCAGTGCTTCTCTCTTCCCAAAGATCTTTTTGCACCAAGACCTTTCTAGTTACATAACCTTCTACACGTAGAACAGACAAGGGTTTCGAGTTGACTGAATTTTCAAGGAAAATAATTTTTTGCTGAGGCAAGCCCTATGTTCCGTAACTGTGGGCAGAAAACCAACCAGCACTTATAGATAAAATGGTTTGTGGCTTACAGAGAAATGCACTGACCCAAAAGACAGAAATAGCAGCAAGATGATGGCTCTGGCTTTCTGTGATCGTTATGTCTCACCATAGAAGCCTTGTTATTACAACATCCAAACATACACCGTCCAACAGAAGATCTATCCTGTCACATAGGAGCAACCTGCCCCTTACAGACATCTCCCAAAGCAGAGCCAAGAAGTCACATGTTCCCCCTGTTTCTCCTTTCTGGGTGACTGCTCTGAGCACAGGCACTTCACTGACCATGGCCTTCCCACAACCACACCACAATTCTCAATCCCACTGTACAGCTGTTCTAACATCCATCCCACTATATGTGCTTTGAACCAAAAAAAAAGCTGGCAAATGCTCTTCTAGGACCTTATGGACAGCTGTCCAGAGGAGCAAAGAAATCTACTGTTACTTGTTTTCCTGTGTAGTTTGAAATTTAAGCAGTTGTTTTAGTACTAACTGCAGAAGGCAGCAAACGACTTCTGCTGCAGCCTGCAGTGCATAAGCAGTTTCATGACACTTCTGCCTTCCTGACTGATTCCCATGAGCTGGAGAAGAAGAAAGAATGCACTTTGAGCTGTAACAAAAAAAGCCATCCAAAAGCTCAGCCTGCTTACAAGCAGCACATTGTCCGCAGGTCCCACAGCTGCAGTTCCCAACCTCCTCCACAGCCTGTTACCACCTTCCTTCTTTCCTCCTAAACTGGCACAAGCTTTACCTTTTTCCAGCCGAGCTCACCCCACAGTTCCTAGCCACCAACTTCCTGCTCTACTCCAACTGCACACTGATGCCTCCTTGCCCGCTCCCAACAGGTCCCAGGTGCTGCTGCAGCCTGACATTTCTGCCATGCCTTACACCTTTTTTAGCACCAATGGCGCCAACACGGTGCCCAAACAATCATATCCATTTCATCTCTTCTCTGCATTCCACCTCAACTCTAACTCCAGCACGACTCACTAGTGGCACAGAAGTGGATGGGAACCTGTGATGTCATGTCTCCTCCAGGCCGAAGGTGTCAGATGAGTGCTAATAAAATCAGAGTGACTAGAGGTGAAGAGCAGCCAATTGCAGCTACATTGAATAATATGACCCACAGGCATCCAGGACAGCCACTGACATCACAGGGACTTGGTGCAAGACCCCTCAGCAGGACAGAAGAAGGTAGGGAGTAAAAAAAAACTCCCTTCCAAAGCCTGATCCCACGAGCTTCCTTTTCAACAAGCCATTTTGAGTGCATAAAGCATATTTTTTTTTATTTATGCTGCCTTTTGGCCATTCATCCCTCTCTCCTGCGTATTCTCTTGAACAAATACAACCTCAAGATCAAACATAAGAAATTCTCATGTTGAGACAGCAGGTTTTCTCACACAGCTTCAACACAACAGCTCTCAGCCCTACACTAGAATTTTGGGTTTGGACATGTGCAAAATAATCACTATAAAGCAATTCTTGCATCCCAAGGTAGATCAGTGCCCTGTCAGGAAGATACCAAGCCAGAAGAAGGATCTTCATTTCACTTTTTTCATACCATGGCACTTTCAGGGCTGTTTGAGATAAGCATCACCAAAACACCCTCCAAACTTCCTTAAGTTTTTTCTTGTGACATGATTTATACTATTTCAAAAATATCCATTTTCATCAATAAAATTATGTTTAACCAGTTCAATTGGAAAATTGCTTAAGTCAACTTTCTCTTTAGATAATTAACTGCACATGGTACTTATAAAAACCTGTGAATTTGTACATTTGCCACCAGAAGTATGAACAACTCCCAGTTGACATAAAACTAGAGGACAGGGGATGGACTTGCGCCCACGCTCAAGAGGTAGCACAGAGAGTAGCAGGCCATGAAACCAAGCACTGCTGCCCACCATGCACATCCTTCACCTTTTTTGCATACATGAGTTTAAGTAACGTGCCGCATCACTGCTCAGATATAACCTTCACAGCCTTTTCTCTTCACTTTTCCATTTAGATTTTTCAAGTAAAACACAGTATCAGCAAATTCTGGCTTCTATTCAGTTTCACTTCTCTAAAGATACTCTTTTCTTAGATTAAGAAAATGTGTCACAGAATAATACAAGAGCCAGTGACAGCAACATTTAATACCTTATAACGCATTTTGCCCAGCCTGCAACAGCCGTCCCAAACCACAGAAAAAGTACCTCATTTAATAGCAACGTGCCTGTTAGGGCCCTAGTATCAGATAAGTAGTTGAAACTGACAGAAGGAAAAAAAAAAACCAAACCACGAAACAATGGTATGTATAGATAAAAGGTTACTCCACCCTGCCCTAAGTGCTGAGACATTCTACATCCATCAACACTGCTCATGGAGAGAGCTACCTCGGAGAACATGCAACTGGATTTTTGTTTTTAAAAATTACGTGCTAGTACTACTGCTTTTGGACAACATGGTTAAGAGATAGATGATGAATTAGATACTTGGAGAAACTCCTCTTCAAACTTTAAAAAGTACTTACTCCAAGATTTGTTGCCATGTGAATTTGCAGTTAAATGGCAGTGTATGTGCACTTATTAACATCCTCACAGCACAAAAGCTGGACCAGTAGCTAACACATAAAGACCTCAGATTTAGTTCAGGTAAAGTATCTAGGGCAACTCATTCCAAGCTTCTATTTTTCCTCCACCAAGCTTAGCTTTGGTACCAGCACCCCGTATACCTCGACATTTAGGGAAGCCGCTAGAAGTGGTGAATGGCTCTTGCCCAGAGCCAGCAGGAAACAGCTGTCATCTCTTCCTCTTCCAAGCAGCCAAGTGTTAAAACAAAGATAAACCAGCCTAGGATTTCCCATTTCTCCCATTGCTGCTCAAAACACCAAGTCATAACTTCAAGAGAAATAACTTTTCCTTTCAACCCTCTGCTTGAGGCTTCCAGTTCAACAGAGCATTTTCAGCACAACCTGATACTTTTTACACCTCAGAAGAGATGTTTTAACATGTCTCAACGTATTAGAGTTGAGTTCACATACACCTCATAGGCAGACACTGAATCTCTTTTGTGCAATTCATGTTAAAAAAGCCACAGATGTGCAATAAATGAAGTTCATTTTTTTCAGACACAAAGTCCCCGGTGCACTTGAAGAGAGTTCTGATTTAACGATTTGCCTTTTAAAAGCCATTAGCAGTTTGAGAGAGCTCCCACACATTTCTCTTTCAGACTGTTCATCATGATGGGTGGGGAAAAAAGAAAAGTACACAGCTGCAAACAAAACAAAAAAGAGTGTTGAAGAGTTAGCACCGACTTAAGTTGGACAAACAAATCTAAAAGTTCAAGCTCAGATTCAAAATTTAAAGACCTATTAGGATGAAGCATCTGCAACTTGCAACTGTTATAACTACAGAGAAAAAGAAATGACCAAAAATTTACTCAAGCCTCCAGGGAAAAAAGAAAAAAAAAAAAGAAAAATTACTTTTTTTGTCCTTTAGATGTCATCTGAATGTTACTTGCTAAAACTACTTTCGAGACCTAAAAGAAGCCACTTCTGTGGGTTTAAAGACTGAAATGTTTTGGAAGAGTTTTAGAAAACTCCCAAACCACATAAAGAGCTTTTCCATTTCAGCTACTCAGCTTCTTACACAAAAGTAACTTAAAATGTTATCAACTATAGCACGGATTTCCTTGGTGAAATATGCCAATGTAATGACAAATACTTCTAATTTGTGTATTACTTTCTACTGGCTAAGGGTTTGCAGAATGACGGGAGTCAGATTCTTCACTTAGACTGCCCAAAAACCAGAAGAGGCAACAGTTTCAACAACAGCCTCCAAGTCAAGTTAGCAAATTCGCATACATAATGCAAAGGATGAACACTTTCCACTATGACAAGTAAGTCCAACTAGTGGGAACCTGCAGATGATTAGCAGTCCTAAAAATTGACTCCTGTGTATTCAAAGACAAAAGCAGAGCTCAAATCAGAAGTTTGGAATGAAAGAACCCCTATGTTCACAGATGCTGCCTAAACAAGTTTATTCAGACTGTATTTCTCCAAGATTCCCCATGGCTTTTTACTGGAGACAAACACATAAATTTGTCTTTATGGAGCAGGCTCAGCTGCTTTTTCCTAGTACATCAGCAGCCCTTTATCTGCTGCTTTCACTGTTGCCATTTCACTGACCGATACAGGTTGCCCTTTTCATTCATCTCCTGTGTTCCCTCTGGAAAAGCCTAGGTCCCAGTGAGCAACCAGAACATGCAGGCTGCTGCACTACCTGGACACTCCTAACACTCATCCTCCTAAAATGGCAACCTGAGCCTTGCCAGAGTCTCCAGTGATCAGGAGCAAACCCATGGTCCTGATGTGCTATACAAAGTATTCATTCTGCAAACTCCTTAGAAGTTTAATACAACAGGAGCATGGAGCCCTGAAATTGATTACTGCTCTAGCCATCAGACACGGTGTTGCAAGCACACCTCTAACTTTAAAGGGTCTGGTGAGAACTCTGGCAAAAGTAAAAGGTGGCTTTTAAAAGAACTGCCCTCACTCTGAGGTTGCAGAGTATGAGACTTATTAAATATTAAGGCCAGACAAATTGCAAAGATGTCAACAAGACTCAAGGCTCTGCAATCTAATACTGACAGGCTGAGCAGTCACTGTGGTATCTTCATCTAATATTGCTGTAGATTTTGCAAAAGGCATGATTGCATAGAAAGTAACTTGATTTTTTATCAGCCAAGGACTAGAAAATATTTCTGTCAGAACAACATTTTGCAGTTCCAGTTTCTGAGGAAATGTCTCATAAAAGCAAGGCAAATTCTGTCAAATAAGATTTGTATAATTCTATCTTGCTAGACTTAAGTCCTAACCTCATTGATGCCTGTGCTTTAAAATAAATTTACTGTAAAAGTTTAACTAGAGACCTCCACAAAAGATTTTTAAAAGGAGATTTAAAAAAGAAAGTCAAGATTTCATAAAAAAACAAACTAAAAAGTGACAATAGTGAGAACAGCTATTTCAGCTGTTAAAAGAATCACTTACTATGCTGGGAAGAAAAATCCAAATAAAATTATGAGTATTTCCAAAGAGGCTTCCATCACAGTTCTGCCACTGGTTATGAAAGATTAGAAACAGCTCTGTATATTTAGGCTTCCACATTTACCTTGATCAAAACTACAGCACTGACTCAAGGGACACCAGAAAACCCATGGATGCTGGAGCAGGGATGGCACTGGGACATAGCTCAGAGAGGAAGGAAAAGGGCTGGGTGATGGCAAACTGACTGACAACAAAGCCAAGGCAAAAACACTTCCCAAGAAGCAAAGTGCAAAGAAGATGTAACCAAAACTGCATGGAGCTGCATCCCCTAGCTTTTCTTTTGCCTCCATCGCTGGTACCATTGCTTTATCTTAACTTCAATAGCACATTTCTGTGCAGAACAAAATTTTCTAAAGCAAACTGAAGTGTTCCACTCTGCACAAACAGCACAATAAACTTCATTTCAGTTTGCTTTAGAAAATTGCTCTCCACTCCCAGAAATCAGCAGGCAGAACATGAGAACATTGCACTGGGTTAGACAGCTCAAACATAAAACCCAGCCTCATTCCAACACATGCCTTGGATTTGCTCTAAGATTAGCCTTGCTACAACTCACAGAAGGTTCTGTGCACTAGGATCATGTCCAGTTTGTTAAAAACTGTTAAGGATATCAGCCATGTGGGTCTTTTCTAAGAGTGACAAAGCCTTAAAGCAAAACCATGCTCTCCGCAGAGTTAGATTCCTAACTTGAGCCTATAAGAACTACCAAGTAATGCCAACAACCACAAGTCCCTTTTCACCAGGGGACATGACTTGGCATTCTTGAACAAATAAGTATTTAAGGGTTTGGTTTGGAAGAGTAGTGGGCTTTCCAAGTTTCACCGATACAAGGAAAGAAAATCCCAGTTGCAGGCATCAGAAAGGAACAACTGAAAGATGCAGTGAAGGCTTTAGACCTTGTTCCTTGCCACAACACCTCACCTGCAAGATGAAGGCATAGCACTGCCCTGGAAACACATTGCAGGGTTTAATGATCATGTGTACCTCGGGAGTAGCCATCACATTCCCAAAAATAGGAGAAGGAAGGAAGAAAACGTTACAGAAACACATTACATGGTAACAGCTGGATTTACCACATTCAGACTCTCTTCCAGAAGCTGACAGACACCACCATGAGTAAAGCAGACCTTTCAAGTCAACTGGTAATTTCAAGGTAATCTGCTATTTTGGATACACTATCTCCAACAGTATCTAGGAACTGATCCTCACTGCTGCTAGTAACACAATACCCTTGAGTCCGAGATAAAGCACAAGTTGGACTAGTGCAACTGAAGCATGGGTGAGGTACAGTGGCACAAAGACAGCGATGCATTTTCTCAGAATGGACTGAAGCAGTGTGCAGGTTGATCCGGTACACTTTCAGAGTGTGAGTAGGACAGTCATCATTTTTACAATATTCAAAGACCTGGTGAAATATCCTAGGAGTCCACATGAACATGGGATATAGTAATATTGGACATTGTTATTCAATTTTCTGTGACAGAAGTAGCATGGAAACTGGTTCATACGAATGTACTATGCAGTCCAGTCCTTCAGTGTGACCTGTCGAAATCATCAAGTAGGAACATGAAAAAAATGTTATCTGTGACATGGCTATAGTAATACAAATCCAGCCTGACAGGTAACAGCTGGGCAACTGATGTCTACAGAAGTGCAAATATTCAATTAACAACATCTGTGAGCAATAATCACACATGTCCTGATGTCAGGAAATGCAGTCACACCAACTCCTGTCAAACCAGGGAACACACGTACGTTAGCAGAAATCTGCAAAAAGCACACTACTGTATGCTCAAGTCTAGTACTAGCAAAGATCCTAAAGATGGTAAGTGCATACAAAATAATTTCACTGAAAATCCAAAGAAAACAGTATTCAAAATATGCACCTAGGTGTCTTATCTAGTACTGTGTCTTCATGAAAGAAAAAAATCTTTTCACTGTTGCTTGCTTTCTTCCTTTCCTCTCTCTCCCTCTCTCTGAAACAGCTGCTGTTTTCAAGCTCTTAGTTTGCTATTCAAAGGCCTTCATGCAAGAGTTGTCAGTAACAAACTACCAGTAGCAAACTACTGTTCAGAGAAGACTGTCTTCAAAAAGCACCACTAACATTGACAACTTCAGTAGCTGTATCAAAGTCCCTATATTTACTTGTTAACTCAACCAGAAGACATTCCATAGTGAAATCTCAAAGGCAAGGAAACCTTTTTCAGACCAGACCATTAATACTGTGTGTAATAAATGACACTCACTGAAATGCTGTATTTTTCTACAGCATTAACAGGTGTTATATTTGGTTTGTGCGGTTGCTAAACCAGCCAATGGAACTGGAAGCCCCAGGCAGTCAAGACATGTCTGTGCCAGACACACTACTCACACATACCCTCCAAAACACTTACCAAACAATTCCACTTTGATTCTCTATTTAAATGGTATTGTACTAGCTTCCTATGTTCTATTTATTGGAAGTGTTGGTTGTAGTTGAACCAGACCGGAGATACTCCTTAAATTGCTCCAGGAATGGAGCACTGGGAAGTGCTGCAAGCCACCTAAGAGTACAGCAACTGCCCAGTGGCCATTTACTCCTGATTAGTATCTCATGCAGAAGAGACTTTTGCTATCAAGGATAAAACTGCTAAAGTGCTTTATCCAAACATCGTGGAAAAAAATCTGCATTTACCAACACCTACAACATCAAGGGCAAATTGGAATCTGAAGGCACACAGCTCTTGGTCACAGTACCATTTATATTTGAGAAACACAGGGAACATTTCAGACTCCAGAATCAACCCTGATCTTCAGTCAGCACAGCAAAGTGCTTCTTGTTCAGTGCTCCTGGCATAACACAGTGCAGCATCCCACTCAGAATTGCAAGCACCTTTTTGATAAGACTTGTCTGGTAAGACAAGCACAGCTAGCAATGGAAAGTGGAATTAAAATCTAAAATTACAAGCTTTCAGTGGGAAATAAACAAATCAATCACACTTAGGAAGAGAGACAGTATGTGCCGTACTAGTGTGTCTTGGACTATACACCTTCTCTGAGTGCTCTACTGTGCTTTTAATAAAACGAGTATGTTACCCAATGCTAACATTTTTTTCAGCCCAAATACTCCACAATATACTGACAACTGAATAAATGCCCGGGACAATCTGCCCATTCATGACCGCTGGAGTTCATCATTCCTACTTATTCTTCATCCTTTGCAGATGCAGTAATCCTTATGAATGCAGGCTTTCTTCGGATTGTAAAGAATGGCAATAGGGCCATAATGAAAATCCATCCAAAGAAAATCCAAGCTTTCAGAACATGCACTGAAGATTTGCTGATCTGTACAATGGTCAGCTAGAAAACATACACATTACAAACAAAACAGGGAAATGGTGGAAATTGAGTCAAAATGGTTTATGAAGCACTGCAGCATTTAAATGCTGTGTTTCAAAAACCACGTGTGCTTCTGTAGGAATAAAGTTTTTTCACAGTACCTTCCCTCCCAAATACACAGAAAGGCTACCTTTCCCCACTCCTTTTTATTTAGGCATCAGTAACTCACAGAGAGAAGGAATGACAAAAATATAAAAAAGGTTACACTCATGCTGAAACATTGTTGCTGATATTGTGAAGCTTTCTGTTGCTTCTGTACAAAAGTATGTTCATGTCAGGTCCTGACAATGATATGTTCTGAAGCTGCAGCAATTAAAATCATTCTTGAGAAAAGAAAAATTATTGCTGCAATGCCTATTCATGCCAAGGACCTCAAGAGAATTACTGCTTCAGTGAGCCTTTCCTCTGGGGCAGGCAAACCAGCTTCACCATGCTTCTGCTAGAACCCAACCCAAATAAAAAAATTTATCCCAAATTCTAAAAATAAATCACACAATTGCAAATGCAACCCGGTAAAAAGACGTATTTTTTTGCAAAGCTTTTAACAAGCTGTATCAATTTAAGCAAGAGGAATTGTTATGAAATATGAGTAGGTTAAGCAACAACAAATGGGAGATCAAATTGGATAACTGCTCCTTAGAGTGAAGTGTTACCTAGCTATTAGACTCAGGTATAGAGAACCAGTTTTGGGATTGGAGCTAATTATCCTGAGAAAGCAAATAGACTCTTCAGCCTACCTTATTCTTCTGGAATAAATAGCTGTAATACTTCAAAAGGAACAACAGACCTTCGGGGATGAGCACAGCATTATCATTGCAACCACAATGTTTCAGGCTGAGATCCAGATGGGTGCAGGAGAAAGTGTCACATGTGTTATAATAGAAAAGCAATGACAAAAGGTGTGCCCAATTGCTCATGCTAAATGCTGACAGACTGAACTGCCAGATCATTGGGAAAACACTCAGAGTGTCAGGCTGCCAAGTTTTAGACCACAAACATAACAATAAAAAAAAAAATGGCAGACAATATCCCTACATATATAAAATCCACATATTCATTATCCTGCATAATGACTGGTCACTACTAAAATACTTCCTTTGAGGACTGGATTCAGTTTTGACTACTCTCGGAGTAAAAGATCATGTTTTCCAGCAGTCTAAGTGAAAAATTTACCATTAAATTCAACTGAAAGTTAACAAGGTGTGCCACAATTCTTCTGCCAAAGCAGTAACTAAAAATTTGCACCAAATCAAATGGAAATAAAGGACTGAGAGGATCTTGCAACATGTGTAATGCACACAATGCCCAATATTAAGGCACTTGTGGCAAACACCAAAAACCCCACGAGGCACGCAGGAAACCCCCCATTAATTGTTTTACCAATACTCAGACACCCTTGAAAAAAAAGAATTAGTCAGCTCTTTTTATATCTGTTGACTAGAAAAAAAGGCCACAAGAAGTCCCTCCTCTCCTCTGTGTCAGGTTAAGACCCAGCCACGGGGAAGGGCACTCCAGCAACCCCACACTCTCTAACTCACACTGGTCCCCTAAGAGACATGGCAGCCTACCTGCTTTGCATGGTGACTATAAAGGAAAGAGTACGGGTGTGTGGCAGGCACAGGTAGATCTGCAAAATCAGATCAAGTTTAGCTGGGGCCCTGGGTGATCATTACAAGAGCAAAAAGCATGCACAGCATTGACTGCTTCGGAGCAGAGGTTCCGCTTTTCCTGGAACTGTAAAGACAACGCTGATGGAAATCACTGAGTACAGACAGAATCACAGCTCACGATCTGAATCAGCAGTGAGTTTCCCAAGCAATCTTGACCAAACCTTTCCTGTTGCACTTCAGGTCTAGTATAAGTTTCCATCTTTAAAAGGCAAAAATTAAAATCAAAAGGTTTTACAATGCTTGGATACTTGGTGTTTCATGGAGCTGTAAATACACACAGGCACTGGTTTTCCATCCCATATAAAGAGACAGTGATAAAAACTGGGTTCTAACTTCAGGCTAATGAGCATCAGTAGCCCAACTATTCCCCTACTCCCTGCTATCACACTGTTCCTGTAGGTGTACCAAGCAAGGAGAAGTACAAAGAAAAAAAAGCAGCAGCATAAACAGGTGACTAAAAATATTTTTAAGGGCTGAACAATTTACTTGTGGTGGTTCAGAGATGGTGCAACTGACATTGACTTCTGAAGACCTTTGTCGCTATATACCTCAACAGCCTAAACCCAGTCACAGCCAGGAACCCCCTCCTCAGTTAAATTCCTAAGAGAAAGTGTTCTTTTTCAGGATTTCCTATTTATTACCTCAAAGGTTTGATGTTACTGGACTGTGACCCACAGACTAAATAGAAAGGTCAAACAAATAGCACAGGAATATAGCAAGGCAAACTAGACTAGCAAATCAGAATATTTTTCTTCTTTGCAGAAAGGCTTCTCATTTTCCAGCCATTGATTTGCCACCCCTAAAAAAAAATTCATATCCCCCCCTGAATATTTCTATCTTCCCATAGTCAGCATCTCAGTCCATTTCAATAAGCCTGACTGAGTCCTCTGCCTTCTCCTTGGCTACATCTCTCTCTGCAGACACAGTTCAGCCAAGCATTTTTCCTTGGGTTATCTGTTGCTGCAGGAATCTGTTCTGCAACTTCTGGCCAGGTTAGGTGACTTCTTCAGTGCTGGCTGACCTCCTGCTCACTGAAGCTTACAACAAGACTGCTTGATCCTCAAGCCCATCAAACCCTAAGTCACAGATAAATTTTCCTGGCCAATACAACCACTTGTCTAACAGAAGGTGTCCTGCAAATATGACATCCCAGTAGTAACTCCTAGTCCAAAGAACTTGGTCAGTTCAAGTTTCAGCATGAAAATGAGCTTTGTTCCAGACATTGCAGACATTTTAAAAATAGGATATTTTTTTGAAATTAATTTTCCCTAACTTTGAAGCCCAGCATTATGGAATGGACCTCTGGCAAACAGCTGATAACAGAAAGAAATAATGTCTTCCCAAACCTTTTTAACAGCTCTAGAACACCCTCCTGGTGGCACCACTCCACTGCCTCCAGACCACTGCCCTGTTTGAGCAGGAACTTCCCATAAATCTGCATTTGTCAACAAGCTGCTGTTTCAAGTCTCTCAACCAGTAAGGCAAATACAATGTAATAGGCAAACTACCTACAGTAAGAGCAGTTAAATTTAGGAGTACACCTAACTATTAACTTAAGGTGTATCAGCTTTCCATCAGTCACATATTTATCTCAGTATATGATTCACAGACTTTTTATATTCTCCATGCAACATACACTCAGTTTATGTATCAGGACAACAGAAAGAAGAACCTAAGTTTTAGTTGACGAGTTTTTCTGGTGTCATTAAAAAAATACCATATCCACATGTAAAATGGTGTATTCTCTATGCTAAATCAAAGGCAAGGAAATACTGTTTCCAATCAAGTGAAGCATCAGAAATCTGTCTCTGTGCTCAGACAGAGTATTACACAAGAACAGGCTATTCTGGAAAGTGAGCAATTCAACTGAGCTGTGCACGCTGTGTGTGGGTGCACACACATGGGTCAAATGTGATCTGTTCAAGGATCAAAAATGCCATGCACGTATTGCATCATTTGGATTCTGGCACTTTGACATAATTATAAAAGCTCCAATTATTTTTCTTATACATGGTCCTTTTCTACAACTAAGGGTTCTGAAGATCTTGGAAGCTTTAGCTTACTGAAAGACTTTTTTTTTACAAACTTGTTATAAATTTGTTACTTACTACAAATGTAACAAATTAACTCAAATTTCCTTGCTGACTGTGAAGGAAAATTCTACAACATAACCCTGGTGGTAAATAGTCTCAATGGTACAAGTTTTCTTCGCATAGCTGTGAAATCCAGCTATGTTGCTATGAGTCAAACTTTAAGCATTTTCTTGAAGTATAAGAACTAAAAGCTAGGTCTTGGTCCTGACACAGTCTATTAGCAAGTTAAAAAATGTTAGTTTGATTCTTGTTATGATTAAATGGTCATAGAGAGAGAGAGGCATCTTTATCTTTCACTTTACTGAGGACAGCTGAGAACAGAGCAACAAAGCATGAGAAGGCTAAGGAAAAAAGTTTCTTGTAACACAAACAGCAAAAGTTTAATCTGAACAAAATTCTCCTGTGCCTTGGGAACCAGAACATCAAAGGAGCCAATACTGAAGTGAAAGCCTGCGCTGTAGATGTGTAGATGGTGCCCCTCCTTAACTAAAAACCCAAGCTATGCTAAACCATGACAAGAGACATAGGAATTCATACTTTACTCATATGTTACCTAGAAATCACTTAAACAGCTTACAGGTGAAGACAAGGCACAGATAGTTTCATCTGTGGTCAGGGGAACCAGTCACAGTGATGAAAACTGTGGTTGCAGGAGGAAGATAAAAATGACAAGCTATTTCAGCTGTTCTGATCTTGAGCCAATCCTCACATTTCCATGAGGCAGGGAAGTGAGCACAGGTTTTTAGTTTAGATTGGAAAAAAAAGAGTAGGTCTGATCTATGGAGAGGAATCCAGGCTGTCAGCTTTAAAATAAGCTATTGGACGCACTGTGGGGAGAAGTGAAGTAACAAGGAAAGAGTGTTAGGAGATTCCCACAAAAAAGCAGGCAGACAGCATTATACAATTTCCATGAGAGCTAAAATACATGACAATAGTAATACCCACAGGAACCACTGGAGAGCAAAACTTACATGTCAGCATCATGAGAACGAAGAAAGAAGAGCAAAAGGAGGCTAGCAAAATTTGTATAGACACCATGCTCCAAAAATTGTGGGAGTCTCAATTGTCTTTTAAAATTGTGGCAGTTACCTAATTAGGTACCTAATGCAGAAAAACAACTTGTGTCCTGCTAACAGAGAAGTAAAGACCTCTGACTTCAGCTAGTGAACTTAGCAAACCTAATGCTTCAGAGGCAGATTTTGGGTTTGTCTACCTGGCTTTTGTTTTAAGAACATAACTCTAGTTTAAGCAGTGCCTAGAAGGTTGAGACCCTGATGGGGGGCCTTAGCTCCCACCGGCTAAGAATAAAGTGACCATAAATGCAAAGCAGTTGTGCTTACACCTCCTGCCCCAAATTTCTGTCTTTAGGAGAGGGGCTATGTCATATATATGAACAACAAATAATGCAAAGTTTCCCCTATACATATTTAGGTTTGACAAAACACTATCTTACATCATAAACACCTGATGCAACAAGATTAGATATTTGTGTTTGAAGTACAGAGAACAAAAAAATGTCACTGTCCCATCTTTTATACTTTGGAAGAGATCCCAAAGCCATTAGGATCAAAAAATCCTAAATCCAAAAAAATGTAAATGTTGAAATAAGTATACTCAAGCATTTGCCAGCAAAAGCAATAAACCCTTTTTATGGCTCCCTGAGGAAATGGGGGACATAATCAAGTACTAAGTATCACCAAGATATCTATGTTGACATTTCTCTGTTTCGTGCAGGCACATGTATAATCAGAGTATGCTGCAATTATATTTTGTTACTGCAGCTTAATAAGCACTGATCATCATTAGGAAATCACTCACTAACTCTTCAGCCATGTAGTGCTGAGGAAAAGATTAATTTTTTATCTATGTATCTCTGTAAAAGATAATCAGAAAGAGATTGTGTGTGTGTGTGAATACACATTGCTTTAACACAAGTGAACACAGTTGAAAGAAGGTTAAAAGTCTCTCTATATAAAAATCAAATTAATAAATAAATTTTTGCCAAGTCAGACATACTACTGTGCAGAGACCAAAAGCAATAAAGGTTAGTCTGAAACAGTGTCCTGGCACTCAGTTGCCTGTATAAAAGTCTGTTCCGGAATCTACATTATTTCACACACACCAACACGTCTTCAAAATACACATCTTCTTCCAAGAATGATTCACTGTAACCCGTGTCTGGTGGGAATATGTTCCCTGTAAGACACTAGTATTGCAGATAGGAATGACAAAGCCACACCTTTTATGCTGTGCAGCAGTATAAAGATGACTGTCATAGTATAAATCTTCAAGACAAACCGAACAAGCAGAAGTGCCTCCTTGAATTTTGTGAGCCAGGAGAGGATGCTACAGCCAGCCCTGCCAGGCATGTCTGTGGAAGGTCACTTACAGTCAGCCTCCTCTTCTCTTAATATATAACATTACATAATAATAAATTAAAATGCCAAAAATAACCCAGGAGAAACAATCGGGTGGCACTTCCCCAACAGAAACAAGCCTTTACACCAGTTTTCTTCTTCCATGTTATTCTTGTATTTTCCAGACAGTGCAAAACTGCAGTATAGCCAGTGATGCCAACTCCAAGCCTGTGAATACCCTTTCCTCCCAGCTAGCCAGGGAGCCCTCTGTGTTTGCCACTTTGAACTCTTCTAGGGAGCCTAACTTCTAAAGCCAACTTTGAAAGCATCAATTATACAGCAAAGCTAAAAGCCAATTAAAATAAGTTGGTATTTCAAGCCATGAATAACTAGTTTAAATATAGCACCTAGTAGCAAACACAAATACAGCATGAACTGTATTCTCTCTCTCTCAACCACTTTAAGCTATCAGCTTCATTGCTCCTACACAGAGAAGCAAACAGTATCAGCAAGGCAGAACCTAAGTAAGTCTTTGGTGAATTGCCTTTACATGGAAAAGCCGATCCAGATCACTTTCAAAGATACCCATATGAAGCCTCTACTTCTCCAAATGTAATTTTCTAAAAATACTTCACAGTAGATAAAAGTAGAGTTTGTAGTTCACCTACTAAATCAGCCACATCCTGAGACTGCAAGTAACAGTGCTGGGTATACAGGGAATGTAAATACATGATCTCCATACTCAGCAGAGTTTTGGAAGGGACAAGTGTGAGGTTTTTTTCAGCAAAGACTGTAAAGCAAGTTCTCTAACTAGACTGTAAAGCAAGTTCTCTAACTGCAGCAGAAGGTGGATTCTGTGGCTAAACATTAACAATTCACTCACTAAGAAGGCATTTTAAGAACAGTCAAGTTGTCTCATGGATAAGGAAAATCTCTTCAGGAGAAAGGCCATTACACAATCAGTAAGTACAAAGAAGACTGACACAAAGGAATGAGAAATAGGAAGGATTGTGCAGCAGTAAAACAACAGCAGAGAGGCATATGGCATTTAAAATGCAGGTCCTCTTTCACTACTGAAGGACTTGATATCAAGTGCTAAGAAGTGTATGTGTGGGGGAAATAATCTCTTAGAATTGGTGTGGAAGCAGATAGCATTCATTCTAATGGATTCTGAGTGAAAACCAAAAGCTAGTCACATCCATGTGGGACACTTGCTATTTTTAAACCATCATCAGTTATAACATCTCTCTGTTAGTATCACATATTCAAAGCAATAGCAAAGGTTAACAGCAGTTTTCATATTTAATCCAATTCTTGAATTAATGGAACAGCCTCCGAGCCTCAGAAGCAGTAACTACATTCACCGTGTGCTGGCACCGCTCACGGACACGGCGTGTCCTGCTGCAGAGCTGACACAGGGAAGGCTCTCACACGTAGGTGACACCAAGCCACACAAGCAGCTATCTCTTCAGATAGCTACTGATGGCAAGGCGTGCAGGTGCCCACACCACACTTCCATAAACAGCCAGCACATTAAAGACTCTCATCTTATACATAGACAAGTTAATTGCATTTTAGAATACATTTGTACCGTGGTCCTTTGTTTCCATCCCTTTTTTTGTTAAGAATAGTCCCCCAACTTCATAATAAAAGAGCAGGTGAACATGTCAAACTTACTTTTAAAAAAATCTCCTCAATCCTGACTTATTTAGGTCAAAAGGAGAAGTGAAGACAGCTGTGGAAAGACAAGGCATTCTGAATAAGCAGACCACTTTATTTGAATATTTCCACAAAGCCAGCCCACCAAGACCCACAGCTTTGCTCTTCAACTCCCCACTCAAGGAGCTTACAAGGTAACAGAGGAGGAATCAGTAATACACTCATAGTGTGCACTTAAAATACGCAACAGGTATTTTGGTGGCTTCAGCTAGCTCTAAAACCATCTACTACAGACCTATTTCAACAAGGAAGAGGCATTTTGCAAAAAGCTACGAACAGGAGAAAGTGGCAGCTGTGGAGAAGTAGCCTGGACTACAGCAGACCTGCAAGTCCCACCAGAGTGGCATTAGGGCCAGGACCCTCCCGTGGCAGCAGATCTACCCCATTGCTGAGCCATCAGGGGTAGCAGTGTAGCCAAGCCCACAGACACTCCTGGCAGAGCTCTGCCAGGAGAGAGGAGTGATCTTTCTCCATGTATCACTCATACATATATCTGCATCAAGAGAAATGAAGAGCTTACATCCAGCCTTCAAAAAGGAACATGGAATACCAAAGCCATGAAGAAAGCACAAGAAACCACACATCTCCTCTGGCTAAGAGCACAGTTCATCTCCTCAACTTTAATTTAGAGGGAGCATCCAACTCCTTCTCCCCAATAAAAGAAAAAAAAACCTCAACAGTTTCTTCCACCATAACTCTCAAGACCCTTTACGTACTTCTAAAGTAAAGTGAATTGTCTGATTTCAGGACATGGGAAAAAAAGCCACAAACCAACAGTTTCCTACAATTTTGCTTTTCTCCCTTCACACTCAGTTAATTGCAGGCTGAAGTGCTTTTTAATAGGGGAGAAAAAAGCGCTGCATTTTAGCTAAATTACCTCTCTCTGGTAGACAGAAAAGATCTGAACTGCTGAGAATGACTGTGTATTCTTTACAACACTAGTAAAAAACCCTTCAACATAAATACTCTTCTAAAAAATTGCTTGTATCACATTATTTCAATGTAGACACCACTTAGTCTAAAGCAGGGCGAGAAAGGCTAGATTCAGTATTTAACGGGGATAAAGCTTTAATCCTGAGTCACAAATAAGTACTCTGTGTTGGGAAAAAAAAAAGTAAGTCTACAAGCTGGTATTTCTGGCTGTCAGCATGGAAACAACAGACTTGAGTTAGATTCTGAAGTTGTCTCTTGAACAAACAGGGACAGTTCAGCAGCCCTGTGCTGGACTCACAGCATTTTAGCATGTAAGCAAGGAGAGAGCATCCATGGTACACAACATCTGTTAAAGGCCTAGATAGGAACTGCAAAATATTTNATTTAACGGGGATAAAGCTTTAATCCTGAGTCACAAATAAGTACTCTGTGTTGGGAAAAAAAAAAAGTAAGTCTACAAGCTGGTATTTCTGGCTGTCAGCATGGAAACAACAGACTTGAGTTAGATTCTGAAGTTGTCTCTTGAACAAACAGGGACAGTTCAGCAGCCCTGTGCTGGACTCACAGCATTTTAGCATGTAAGCAAGGAGAGAGCATCCATGGTACACAACACCTGTTAAAGGCCTAGATAGGAACTGCAAAATATTTTTACTTCTGGCCCCTAACAGGCCAAGATACATAGTTCTGGACTGCAAACTGTGTCCTTTAGCTTTTTTTTTTTAATAATGGTGGAGCTGAGGTTCCTGCTTCACATACCTGGTTTCTAAGTCAGTCAAGGGGGAAGCTGCCACCTCTACCTAACCGAGAGAGTGGTTGCTCAGATAGCAGCAGATAGGGGTGGAAATAGCTCCCAACCAGAAGCAAGGAAAAGGTTTCACCCAACTCTCTAAGATGTTTTGAACTACTCTGCAGAGTCAGTTGGTAGGGAAGGCCAACTTTCAGAAGGAAGAAGTGGGGGAATGGGTTGCTATGCATCCACAAAGTGAGATTTGTGGGGACTGAAGATACAAAAGGATCACAGCTAGCTGAACCATGACAATTTTCAGTCACAGGGAATCAAGCCCAGAGCTATCCGTGTGCGCTGCAGGAAACCATCCCGGCTTGCAGTCAAGGCCAATCCCCTGAGAAGGGAGAGTTTGGGTACGTCAGGGGCAAGGCTTACATCTGTTTCCAGCTGTGCTGGGAGCACACACAGCAGAAGTCTGGAGTTCTCTCTAGTCACTCTGTTAGTGAGCCCAGGACACACAGTACTTAAGAAAGGTGTCTCACAGGTTGCACAGATACACCTAAATGCTGCCCAGAGCTGGTTGTACAGGTGACCCAGAAGCAACTTCCTGCTGTGTGTATAATTGCTTTGGGTGAAGGCAATTTCAGTGTTCAGGTGTTCTAATCTTTCTACAGCACAGGAAGTGAGAAAGATCTATTAAAGATACACTGCAAAGGAATACACAGCTATAACCACTTCTGTTCAGCACAATATTTTAAAACTAAATATCTAAAAGAACAGCATCTGAACTGTTCAAGCTGTTTGAATGACCAATTACAGTTCATTTACAGAAAATTTACAGTGCAGTATTGTGAAATCCAGAGATAAGATTACACACCAGTTGCCACACAGATTTTTCTTAACATAGCCAAGGAAACTTTCTCTATCACTTTTCTATGGCCATCTTTAAAACAAAGGCCTACTTTACCAAACAAAAAGGAGACAGATGAAAATCCAGACCTGATCTCTCCCATCGACCTCTTCCCAAAAACATAGACCCCAAAGACTAAGTAAAAAAGCACTGAGATGGGGATGCCATCAGCACCTAAAAAGAAATTTTGGGCATCCTGTTAGACTTGATAGCTTTTATATACTCCCTCACCATCTCATTTTCCATTTTCTCATCTGTGCCAAGAGCAGAAGTTACTAGAGCAGCTGCAGATGCTCTGCATCTACAGAGCAGATCAGTTCTTTCAGGGAGAATCACTGGAGGACCTGCATAGAGACATATTTCTATTGCAAAATAGCAAAGAAAAACTGGAAGTGGTTCCAAGAGAAATCTTTTAAAGTGGAAAAAGGAAAACCTCGAGCTCCAACAGGGCCCAGGTAAGTGCAACATTAACCTGGAACCATGGAACTACCTGACTGACTACAAGCTTGTGCACCAGACACAGGCAACCTCCCCTCAGATCAGCACGCTCCAACCAACCCAACCAGAGCACTCAGGCAGGAGCAGAAGGCCAGGCAGGCGTGTGAGCTCTGTGGTATCACAGATCTGGCACCTGTTCGTGATAACTTTCTGATTCAGATGAGAATTACAGTACAGAGGAACACCTTTCCCCTTCAGTCTCTGCGTGGTTCCTGCAATTACACAGTGCTGCAGAGCAGGTACCAACTTTAACAGCCAGGAATGTCACCAAAGGCTTCCTCACACAAAAGAAATCCAAGTTGCCATTTCTCTCTTCCCTGGCTTATGCCATGATCAGATGGTATTCTGGTGTTAGTTGGACAGAACTTGTCATGAAGATGAAGTTAACAAACACAAAAATGAACTCATTTATCTTAATTAAATACACTGCCCTTATAAAAACAAATGAACAAAACCCCTAAACCCACAGAAATGACAACAAAACCCTAAGCCACATAAACAAAGAAACCCAAAATCACTGCCCTGAGGACTACAGATGAATTGTACTCCGAATATATTTTAGAAACACCAGCAATTTATAAGCTATCCAACTACCCCTGCCTGAAGAGCAAACCTGAAATACATGTAGGTTAATAAAAGCTATATAGCATTTCTTCTAAATTTGTCTCACAAGACGAATTTATAATTTTTCCACCCAGTTGCAGGCCATAAAGCAAGCTTATAGAAAAGATTTGTATTACAATTAATACCTACTGAGCAGCCAAAAAAAATGAGCAAGACTTACCTTAAAAGCCTGTAACAAAGTGATTTAAAATAATATTCAGGAAGAACGAGCAGGTTGCCAGAGAAAGGATAATGTTCTCAAAACTGGGTGCTCAGTTATGATCCTAAATCTAGTATTAGGAGGCTTAAGTCAAAGTGGCTTATTAAAAACCAAGACTGACATTATTTTGCTGGCAGTGGAGATGAGTTAGGTCATCCCTAGCATGTGTAGATAGATACTAGAATTCTAAGAGAGAGCGCTGCAGCCAGATGAGCTAAAAATAGACCTTTTCTGTATCTACTCTGTGGATACAGAAACTTAGTCTGATACAGAGTATTCCAGAACAGATACAACATTTTTATCATGAAGATTTACAGCTTTTCTCTCATTTGTGTTCCACAAAAGGTAATAGAAGTATTATATTCCTCTTCATATATTGTTTTTCTTTCACTGTACCCAAGTCCAGTTTGCTTTTACTTTTATCTGCAGCACTAGCACATGTGACCCCCAGACGTTCCAGAACAACCCCACAGACAAGCAGGTGCCTGATAGGACTGACACCTATGCTGATTCATGGGTGGCCAGTTGCCTGAATTATCACTTATGAAAAGGGACAAAGTAATTGCCTACTGGCAGTGATACCACTGGATCTGCTGGGAAACGCCTACATGTCCAGACAGCTGCCTCCTAAGGAGCAGAGTACTGGGGGCCCACCATCACTTCCCACCCTTAAGTCCACCCTGAGCTGTCCAGGTGCATGGTCCATGTTCTGTTGCTCCTACCACATGGTGATGCTTCTCGGCAGAGAACCAAGAAGCCTGCAACACAAAGTCACCACTGAACCTCTTCAGGACAAACACGTCTCAGAACACTTTATCCTCCAACTCAGACCAACGCTAAGAAAAGCAAGCACCACAATCATTATCACAAGTTGAAATACACGTGTCAGCAAAGTTTCAATTCCTTAATTTCTCTTTTGTGGATTGGTGTTTGCTTGGGTTGTGTTGGATTTTTTAATCGCTCCATAATAACTTGCATTAGTAGTATTAGCAATACTGTTGCTGGAGCAGCTGATATTTGCTAGTATTTAACTTTCACAGAGCAGCACCTTTGTTATGGTTTCAACACTAGAATTCAACTGTATTTAGCACTTTATAAGCTAGATAAATACTTGTGCTTTTAGGACTACAAACTCTTTCTTTGACATTGCCTTATGATTTTGTGTTTAAGGCAGACTGATCAAACATACACACTTTAAATACATATGTAGTTTTTTTTTAAAGTGCATTTATTAGATAGCAAGTTCTCAGCAAAATAGAAACCCATCTATCAGTTTAACTGCTGTCTTTAAAGCAACAAGGAAGGAAGAGGAGACTTAAGCCCGGTTATCAGAAGTATAACAGAAAGTTACTATGGCACTTGCTGTGTTATTCTTTTTGCTCTAGAGAAAGTCTGTGAAATGCTTAAGTGAAGCCAGGTCTCAGCAGAGCTTTACCTGCATGGAGGCTAACCATGTTAGGTAGGAACTGAACTCACTAAATATGTTTCCTGGGATATTTGCCATGACAAGGCAAGAGTCAGTTTGTTTGGGGGCAGAAGAGCATGTATTTTGATATAATAAGGGGACTCATTTAGAAGGCAAGTGTATTGAGGAATGATCTATGAAAGCAAAATTATTTAAGTGGCGGCACACCTAGAAAATGCAATATTTTGAGCCAATTACTCTTTTTTGGATGCTGCCAGTGGGGCTGAAAGAGATACAGCATAGTGCCTTTCCTAAGACAAAATTTCAGCACTTGTATGTCAAATTGGGAACCTAACACCCCTTTCACAGATCAGGAACTGTGTGTTAGAGCAAACTAATCTGAGTTTAATGAGAGGCAGAATCTCTCCAGTTGAACAGTTTCTCATTTCCCACGCAGCTCATCAAAACACAAACCCAAATGCCCTTGATGCCCCGACACTTGTATTGCATGCATTAGCACACCCACGTACACAAGATTTTCAGCATAAACTAAGCTACTGAAACGATCATAAAACATCATAAATGAAGTTTCCAAAGGTGACAACAATAGGGTAATATCTAAACATCTTCAATACCACCTTACCCTGTCTCTTTTCCAATCAATACAGACAGTTAATCTACTGTCTCCTGGGCACTCTTCAGCTGCTAAGCATTATCATGCCAGCACATAACTTACTTAAATGCCCAGTTGTTAATTTGTTGGTTTTCAGCAATGAGCATATGGGAAGTACACAGCAATGCAGCAAGGAGATCAGTGACTAAGAGCAAATTGGGATGGTTTAAGAGAAGCATCAGCAGAGGAAAATTCCACTGCTTTGCAAGCAATCACATAGCTCTCAGGAGCAGTAGTACTCATCGGGGAGGAAACGCTTCATTTTCCCCCTTCCCTCGAGTGCTGAATTTCTCATGTGTGTTTACCCTCAATATGCTTATCCCGATCAACATCGGGCAGGTGTTTCACACGGTTCAGCAGGAACAGATTCCGCTGGCGAAGGAGAAGTGCCCCCGGCACTTAACGGCAGTAGCCAATCACCAGCAGACAAATAATTTTTCAAATGGACGGCTGCTCTTCACCGCAACCCACTATGCTCTGCGTAGCAAACTGCGCACCGAATACAACCGTGGAGTTCCCCGCGGAGCGAGGGCTCTGCGTCCCCAGTTCAGGCTCACCTGCCGCCCTCTGCGCCAGGCATTCACAGCACCAGGGAGGGCAGAGCAGCACCATTAACATTATCCAGCAGAGCCCAGCTCCTCTGGACCATCAGCCCCACGAACGCGGGGGAGACGCACAACTTCTCCTAAAGGATTTACTGTCCCTTTATTCATATCCACCGAGGAGAGGGGCCTGGAGTGGGCGAACTCAACTCAGTATAGCCCTCGTTCCACCAGGAGGGCTCGGGATGAGCCGCGGACAGTGGCAGGGTGTCTGGTGTCACTGCGGTCAGTCAGGATCCGCAAACGCGGGCCGCCCGTGACAGCAGCGCGCAGACAGCCAGGGAGCAAACCCGGAGGCTAAACACGCTCCTTTCCGCGCGGTGCGACCATAGCACGGCGAGGGCAGCGCGATGGCGCTTTCCAAAGTCATCGCCGCGATGACCTGCACGGCTCGGCACTCCACGCTGCTGAAGTACGGCCAGCGAGCTGCCTTTCTGCGGCGGGGAGGGTCACTGGAGTGCTGTCCCCGGCAGAACGGCCGCGGCGGTGGGGCGCACCTTCCCGCAGGACAGCGCTCCGCTGCCGCACGGGAGGCTGCGGACCGCGTGTTCCCCCTCAGTGTCCTTCTGTTCCCAGCCCCAGGAAAGGCACCGGACAGGGGAGGGGACCCAGGAGCACCGGCGGAGACTGTCGGGCTCTGCGACGAGGGGCTCCCCCTGCCCGGGGCTTGGCCTACCCGGGCGCTGCCGCCCGCCCGCC
>VZRS01001682.1:89870-106954 GCA_013398055.1 Ifrita kowaldi
GCGGCGCCGGCCCGCGGGCACTGCCCACCGCCCGCCCGGCTGGCGGGGGAGGGAAAGAAGGACGGCGGGAGGGAGCGGCCCCGGCGCGCAGGAGCCCGCCCGCCGCCGCCTCCCCCGGCCCCTTAAAGGCGCAGCCCCGCCGGCAATCGCCTCGGCCGGGCAGCGAATGCTGGTCCGCCGTGAGGACGCAGTGTCGCTGCTTCCCCACTGCCCGGCCAGCCCCGCCCGGCGGAGGTGAAGGGGTGGGATTTCCCCCCCGCGGGGCTGGTTCTGCTCCGGGAGCTCCAGGTGCCGCCTCGGCGGTGCGGGAAGAGCTGCGGTGCCGGTGCCGCTCTCCCTCCCCGCGGTGCAGGGCGAGCCTGTGAGCGGCTCTTACATCAGGGCGGTGTTGGAAATCATTATGCCAGAGCCCACCCTGACCCTGGCCGGGCTCGAGCTGGACCAGGAGCTGATGGCCCCTTTGAGAAGAGCTGGCAAGGAATAAGCGCTGGGAACAATCGTGGGTTTTTTGTTTTGTTTTGGGGTTTTTGTTTGTTTGGTTTTGTTTTTTTTTTTTTTAATAAGACATAGGAAAACTTACCGAAAGCAAATTGCTAACTTGGAGGTTTTCATCCAGGTACATCCTACTGGATATTTGCTTTTAGGAGGCAAGACAATTGTAGGAAATGAATAGAGAGCTAGTCAGCAATTTTCACTTGAAATGTTTTTTGCTGAAAAGAAAAAGAGCATATGTTTACTGTTTTAAAAATCATCTCAAGTTAGGGGAAGGAAAGAAAAGTCACTTTTTGCAAGCAACTCAAAAACAGCACTTTCTCCTTTAGTTTTTTATTTTTCTTAAATGAATCACAATCCCTTTAAAAGATGAAACACTGAGTAATGAAATCGTTTGGGTTTGAAGAAATACAAACAGCTGTAAAACTGGGTTCGTTTTTTCTTTTGGTGTTCTGTTGGTTGGTCGGTTTTGGTTTTTTGTTTTATCACCTTCGGCAGGAGGGTGCTTTGCCTTTGGCTACCAGAGGAATACCCCCAGCTTCCAGTTGTGGTGTAAGCAATGTTGACATTTCTGCTCCTGGGGCATTTCTCCCAGAGTTGCTATTTTCAGTCACAACGTCTAACATGTATTTTAGCCATTATTTTGCATAAAAAGAAAGCACAATAACTTTGGCCACATCTTTAATTAGTTACATGCCAGGTCTTATCTCCTTTAGTGATGTGCTCTTTCTTAACATCGTTGCCATGTTTCTGAGGGTATTTATTGGGGTGCTCTAGTTACAAAAAACTTTTTTCTCCTGCTAATGAATCTGGAATTGTCTTTCTGTCATATGCTATTGTCTTTCTGTCATATGCTAGGAATTCCCTTTTATATATATTTCAAGATGACAGCTATGTAAATCTACATTTCTATTTATATGTAGTCCTTTTAAATACTGTATTTATGCAAACTCTTCTTAACAACCTTAAAAATCCAGTGTAATTAGGTGCAATTATATTTAACATTTGATTGTGCAGGGCTGAAAGTTTACTTTGATAGTGCCATCATTTGTAAACCTCTTAGAGATGAAAAACAGTAATTTGCCTTGAAGACCTAACTATTAAACCTATGAGAACCATTAAAAATTACTGCCTCAAGACTGACTTATGTTAAAGCTCACGTTCAAAATTAACATTTCTGGTACAATGAGAGCATTATACCACTAAATCTTTACTGTGTATCTTTAGGATATACAATCTACATACAATGTAACATATATCTTTAGGATATAACAACCTACAGGCCTCATAGCAGACTAGAGTTATGCACTACAGCGCTAAGTATGTGGAATGCTAATAAAGTTGTAAAATAAAAAACTGAATAGCAATAGCAGGCTCTCCTCTGGGTTTGGTTTTTATGTGCTGCATAGTGCTGGGCAAAGTCTGTCGCTAAGTGATGGCTCTTTTTAAGGAGACAATTTCCATGTATAATGTAATTTTATCCACCTCTCAGCTGAGCTGCAGTCAGGGTCTTAAGTTACTTTCTGTGAAGTCTTCCACCAGTAACCTGTTTTATTCTTCAACAGTTCTCTGCATACTGTGCCTCTTGCTCTCCAGGCGACAAGAAATACCCAGGCAGTTCTTTTAATACTTAAGGATAATAGACAAATTTTCCAGTTTTTTGTTTGTTTTTTTTTTCCAGCTGAACTCTGTTGTTTATGGAGGAAAGCATTCATCCATGGTTTGGCATGTCAGTGCTACCATCAGCTCAAGCCTTGAATTCCCACATTCACATTTCCCAGGCTTTTTCACTGCTGTCCTGCCCCTGTAGCCTTGGACAGGTATCACCTTACCCTAGGAATCTTTCCCCAATTATTTTTACCAAACTAAAAATACAATGTTCACCACCGGTGTGTGCAAAAGTGAGTTCAACTTATTCTTTCTGTGGGTGTAATTAAATCCTAAATGTAATATGGTGATGGGAGCATGATTGTTTCTGTCAGTGTAGAGTATCAAAGTTTAATAGCGATGTAATTGACTTCTCTTCAACTCAGTGTTCTGTGTAATAAGTTGTTGCCAGGGAACTTCATATGCAGAGCGTATTTGGTTCGGACAGGCCAAAACTTGCTGTCTCTTCACGCTCACAGATTGGTAGCATGGTGCATAAATACTTAAACTGATTTAAACAGTATCATCTAGAGTGTATGCTATCAACTAAGGAAAAAAAGTATCAAGTTGAGCTTCTTTACACATCTCGGCAAACCAGGCTGCATCCTTGTGAGAGAGCTGTGTTGACACAGCCCAGTTCCTTGCAGTGGTGTA
This sequence comes from Ifrita kowaldi, assembly GCA_013398055.1. Taxonomy (NCBI): domain Eukaryota; kingdom Metazoa; phylum Chordata; class Aves; order Passeriformes; family Cinclosomatidae; genus Ifrita; species Ifrita kowaldi. The sequence continues at coordinate 92,664 of VZRS01001682.1, forward strand.
GCTCCCAGGTCTCCATGCTGTGTTCAGTCCATTAGGGACACCGATAATCTCACCTCAAGGAGTAATTCCACCGCTGTAATAACCCTGCAGTTACAGTTTGTGCTCTAGACTGTTTTTGGCAGGCCTCCACCTGCCTTCCCGAGCTGTTCTGCACTAAAACTTCATGTTCTCTACAGGTGGGACCTCTGCCCAACAGCCACCACATATGTTGCAGAAGTCAGCCTGCCTGCTTAGCAAAACTGGCATTTCATTCTATTCCTGCTTTCTTTTCATTTGTTAACTTTGGTCTGGGCCCAGGCAGAGGTCTTTGATCTGCTTGCTGTTTGAGAGGCCCTTCTTAAGAGAGAAACAATGAGGTGTGGTTTGGGAGATGGAAGGCCAAGTGGATAACCACAGAGGTATCAAAAGCTTCAAACTAAAGCTATAAGGTGACAGTGAAATAGGTCAAAGGACAAAATATAGCCATTCAACAGAGTTCAGCCATACTTGGAGGGATGCAGGAGGATTTTTGTACTGAATGTTAATAAATATTTACATTTGCACGTAGTTGGTAATTGACTCGCAGGATTGAGTCATGAGTCTGGCCAAAACACCACAGAGACAGATATGGTTCAGCTTACCCGTTGTATACCAGTCTTGTCTTATTAAAATGTTCATTCTGCCAGAAGCACCATCCAAGAGTCCATTCAGCACTGCTATTACTTCCTGTGTCAAGAAAGTCATTGTTATCACATGAATTGATACACACTTCGGATTTATTCTTTTTCCCAGAGTTGAATAATGTCATGTAAGGCAAATTCAAGGTCCTATTTTCAAGCTCTCTCTCTCCAACTGTTGGTGGTAACATCATCCACTCCTCGTCAATCACACTGGAGAACTGGTGCTCTATTGAGACCTTTTCTGTATTATGCAAGTCTGTTGAGACTGGGCCTTTGTGCTGCTGAAAGCAGCAGTTTTGAGATTTTCACTGATCTAACATGCTGTTGTAGGACTGATTCTGACAGAGAAAGGTCTCGCTGTTGCTTGGGCTTATAAAAAAATGGAAAATCAAGCAAATCCTTATCTTACTACCTGGCATGTTTATGCAACTGCCTTTGCATGCTCATATCTTCTAGCATGTTAATCCAGAATGCAGCAGCAAGTTGATTAGCAGGCAGGTCAGCCACACTCCTTTCTTCCCTTTTTTTTTTTTCTCCTTTCTTCCCTTTTAAGACAAACCCTCCCATCACTGTGCTTTAAAATGGCAACCCATTCTGAACCTATAGCCAACGTCTGGCACCAGTGGCGTTGTCTTGTGGGCTACTTGCCTGTGTCCGCATAAGATATCCACATACCTCAGGATCCCATAAAACACACCCTATTGAGATGTGAGGTTAAAGACAACTAAGTGTTCTGAAGCTGAATTCTGAAGAACATGTCATATTTTTACTGAAAACCATTTTTTCCCCAATTCTCCAGCTGGTTAGAAGTGCTAACAATTGTGACACATTTCTCTGCTTGTACCAGTTCTGCAGAGGTGTCATATAGCTGAGAAAATGTCAGAACTGCCGTTTTCCATCAATGCAAGTGCAGAAATCATAATTAGCCTTTCCAGTAGACAAAAGTCTAGCTAGAGTAAAAGCTGCTCTGTGCTATTTGCAAGGTACAAGAGTCACTTATTGTGCAGCCACATCTCAGAGCTTTTCTCTCATGGTAAACGTTCAAATTGTGTGAGGGGCATATGAGTAGACATTTTATCTATGTAAGAGTGCTCTGTCATCTCCTGTGTACCCAAGCAGATTTATTTCCCCTTCTAACTGTATGTGATATTAGCAAGTGTCATTCTTCTAGGGATAAAGCAGGTTGTCTCTTGTTCCTCAGAGGAAGGCAGTTCATTACCCTTTGCAGGTGCACATCATGGTTATGACTTTCAAGGTTGTAATCACCCAAAGAAGTAGCTAAGAAATCATTCTTCTCATCACCATCACTTCCCACCATATTCCCCATAAATATTGAAACAAGTGAATACCACAGCTCAACAAGTGCCACAATTCAACCTGTGCCAGAAGAGTCTGAAAAAACATTCTGGAAAAGAGAAAGTGAGCTCAGTTGGGGGTTGTGAATTATGATTTGACCTTGTGCACAGAAGAAGGTGCTATGTGAACATCATTTGAAACTGCAAACATGCTCAGAGATGCTGCATTGGTGACAGCTGTCAGTTGGCCACTACCAGAAACAGTGTCTGCAAAAGGTTTCCCTGCACGCAGCTCTGAAGTGTAAAGGAGGAAAGATTGGGAAAAATGTGGGTACAGTGTTGTGGCATTCAGATTTGTTGCAAAATATTTCTATTCCATATTTACACAATTATACCAAACCTTTTGACATAAGAAAGCCTCTGTTCTCTTCCTGATAGAAAAACAGAAAGTCAAAATTATGCTTCACTAAATCTTGGCCATGCTCGATATGTATGCCTGTAGGCATTGCATAGGCTAGAAAAGGAATCTTAGAAAGCAAAGTGATGCTAAGTATCTTCACTTCATCTGAATTGGGCAGCTCGGAGGCATGGCTCGACTTTGGACAGAAAAAGGTTAGATCTGTCTTGAGAAGTTATGTCTGAAGGTGCTTATTTTTGCTCGTGTTCTGGAAAGAAGTGATCAAACAGGAAACTTCTAGTTTCTCCTATGGGAAAACAAGTTTTCCTAGAAGTATGAGATCCTAAAACATCCATGGAGAAGTGGATTTTAGTGATAAATTACTCCCATCATACTGGACAACATGCTCTGCAGTTTTGAAAGAGGTTTGAGGTATAACTAGAGGTAAGAAGGTATAACTTGGCTGCCACAGGCTCTATTTCTGCTGCAAGAGCTGAATTATTAGCAGTATACTAATACAGTCAATTCATATAATCTAAGCAGTTTTCTGCACAAATTAGAAATAACTTACTAAGAGAGAGACAGAATGTCAGTTAACTGGCCAGAAAGCATGGGATGGCTGAGGTTGGAAGAGATCCATCTTGCCCAACAGCCCTACTTAAGCAGAAACACTTAGAGCTACTAAGCAAGGACCATGTCCATATAGCCTTTAAACAATTCCAAGGATGGAGATTCCACAACCTCTCTGGGCAACCTATGCCAGTGTTCAGTCATCTTCAGAGCAAAAACTCTGTTCTGATGGTCAGAGGGAACATTCTGGGTTTTGGTTTGTGTCCTTTTCCTTTGGTCCTGCCACTGAGCACAGCCTGGCTCCATCTTGTTTACACCTTCCCTTCAGATATTTGTAGACATTGATGAGATTATCAATATATGATAAAATGAGATTAGATTATCAACTATGAGATTGTGAATATCTAATTTAGCAACAACATTTATCTCCAGAGCTTTTCATACTGGCAGAAGTCTGAGAGTGGTGTTTCAAAATGAAATTTAATTGTAAGTTTTTATTACTGTGGAAACTAAAGAACTGATTGACTAATACTGGCTCATTTTGAGAGTCTAAAAAATCACGTAGGAAATTTGGAGATATATTTTTTGAAAGGCTACACAGGCAGCCAGTTCCACACAATTTGGGAGAACCCTGAGTCAGGGAGGCAGAAGTGGCTGCCAAGTTGAAAGATGAGGATCAGACATAAGTTCAGAACAAGACCAGGTGATGCCAGTACTGGGAGGTGGTTGTTCTTCTCCAAGATTAAGCAGACTTGGGCTGGTGAAGGCAGTGCTGCTGGGCAGGTTTTAGCTTCTGGTGGACCTTGGCTAATACTAATGGCAAGCTCTAAGGGGAAACACACTGGCTCCCACAGTTGAACCCCCTCACAACAGATCTGCATCTATTGGAAAAATTATGATAGTAGGTCTGGGTCAAGTTGTGGCAGAATGAGAAGTCTGACAGTTCCCTAAAACATGCCTGTTGGACACTTAGCTTTCATGTGGATGATGCAGATAGGAGTGTTTGTTATTTGGTTGACTGCTAGGCTGCTGGCCAAAGGCAAAGAGGAGACAGTTACAAAAGACTGAAATCAAAAGACAGAGAGTAGTTGTCAGCTGCTTCAAGGTGCAATCAATATAATTACAGGCTGTAACCTCATGATAGGAAATATCCAAGACAGATATGTTATAGGAATCAGCATCACAATAATAAGATCAGACACAATTGGTATTGTAAGGACAGATACCACCTACAGTATTGTAAGGAAGGATTTGATGTTATACTGCACGGTCTTTACCTATTTATTCCTTATTTTAATAAAAAGAGTACTTCATTATATAAAGAAGGTTTTCCATGTTAATATTATTTGCATATTCCCAGTTCCTCATGCTTCCCCTGTTGTGTGCTAGCTGAGATAAATTCCACGTTTGGGCAGTAGAATAGATGGGGTGATTTATTGTGGCGTCGTTACTACTTGCACACAAAGCTGGGACATCTAGAGGCCAGAGCAGTGTCTGCAGAGACCGTCAGTACAAATACATCTACTAGATGTGGGTATTAGAGCATTTTTCAAAAGCAGCTTAGATAATAAGTACATCGCATGACCTCTAGTGGTATTAAGCCCAAGGCACTGTCAAAGTCACTCACAGCAGATCTGTGCTGCTGGGGAAACGCCAAGGTCACAGAGAAACTATCATATACGCGATAGCTCTGATCTGCTGTACCCCACCTTACTGCCAGATTTATGCCAGCCCAAATTTTGTCCTATTGCCAGGGTAAGACTGAGAAAAGTTTTTAATTCAGCAAAAATTCCAAACACTCAGCAGAGCGAATGTTTTGCAGCAATGTTTTCATTGTCAACTAATAACACATTGTCATTAATCTTTCCTGGTGTCATGGTTTAACCCCAGCCAGCCACTTGCTCACTTCCTCCACAGTGGGATGGAGAGGAAAATCAGAAGGGTAAAAGTGAGAAAACTCTTGGGTTGAGACAAAGACAATTTAATAGGGAAAGCAAAGGCCATGCAGAACAAAACAAGGAGTTAATTCACTGCTTCCCGTGGAGAAGACAGGTGTTCAGTCATCTCCAGGAAAGTTTGGCTCCATCACACGTAACAGTGACTTGGGGAGACAAATGCCACCACTCTGAATGTCTCCCCTCTTTTTTTAGTTCCCCCCATCTTTAGATGCCAAGCATGAAACCATATGGTGTGGCATATTCCTGTGGCCAGCTGGGCTCAGCTGCCCCAGATGTGACCCCTGCCAACTCCTTGTGCACCGCAAGCCTCCTCCCTGCTGGGGTGAGGAGCAGAAAAGGCTTTGACTCTGTGCAAGAACTGCTGAGCAATAAGGAAAATATCCCTGTGCTATCAACACTGTTTCCCGCACAAATCCAAAACACAGCCCCACACGAGCTACTATGAAGAAAATTAACTCTATCCTGGTCAAAACCAGCACACCTGCTATGGTCTTCGTGTAGAGAAATAAGGAACCTGGAACCACCAGTGCAAGAAGGAATGACAACGAGAACCAGGAGGTAAAATTGGCAATGCTTTCTCTGCAGTGACTCAGAAAGTCAAAGAGGAGTAAGGTTTTCTGTTAACACCAGCAGAAGAATAATGTTCTGATTCCCTGTTTTCGTGGGTTCTCTTTCCTTGAGGAGGTGCAGCCATCATAGCTGACATCCTCTCAGAGGGTCTGGAATCCCCACAGCTTGAAAAAGAAGCTAGAAATGATCCGCTGCCTGGGATATCGGCTTTGGCAGCAGGGAAAGGCAAGACCAGGTCTGCCAGAAAGAAACTACTGCGACGAAGATGAGGTGGAATTGGCAACAAGTGTGGCAACAGAAGACACTGAGCACCTAATCAACTGTGTGATTAGGAAGCCAGGCTTTCCCACAGGACTGGTCGGAGAAGCCTTCTCACACGAGTTGCTGATGCAGCCTCTGGGCAGAACAATAGGTTGCCAGACACCTTGAGACAGAGAAGTTAGGTTCTTCAAAGCCACAGAGCCTGTTCCCATTGTTTCCTTTCTCAAGCATCGTATTCTGTGGCCTCTGAGACATGCTGAGTGTGCAATGAGTCAGTCCCCAATACATGCATGGAAAGTATTTCAGTGCTCTGCCACAACTGAGAGAGATACACTCACATTTTGATAAAGTGCAATTGCTTGTTATGGAAGACATATCTTGTTTTACTTGCTCTTAAGTTCAGTTTCACTCACATTCTGGTGTTTGAGCTTTTCTCTAGTGCACTTCTTTTACATTCATGGCACCAGGCTATTTTGATGTTTTCTAGTTATTTTCTTGTTGTCTTCTATTATTTACGCTTTAGTCCTTTGGTATGTAAATAGCTGCAAACTAGAGAGAGGAACTTCAAAGCAAATTATTTTAAAAGGAAATAATTTTAAATAGTCAATGTAAAAAATTGACCACAAACTGGTTTAATCCAGAAAACTAATATTGTATTTACCATAACTTTAAAAAGCATTTAAATTTTAATATCTTTTTGTATGCCTGAATAAGATTTTAAATGGATTTGTTTCAGGGTAACATTTTAAATGGATTTGTTTCAGGGTATGATCCAGGGTTATTTACTCACTGTATTTATCTAAATAGATATGTCACCTTCATAAATAACAAGTGAGTATAATTTAACCAGTTGTTTGAATCTGAGTTGTTACAGCAGGCACCTCTTTAACGTGTATGTGAATTGACCTTTTATTGTATGTGTGAGCTGATTTGGCTTAGCTGCTTTTCAGATGTAAGCCATTTCTGGCATGGACTGAGGTTTCACTTACGTATAGCACCTATAACTCAGAGAGAATTCCTGGAAATAATCAATGACAAACAACTGAACACAAGAAGTGTGATTAACCTAAAACAGCCTTGCCTAGAGTTTTGGTGTCTATGTCTGTGTTCATCACTCTTTGTTTACTTTACTAAGAAAGAAAAATTGGAAGTTGAGATAGGTCTGGTTAGCTACCATCCAAAAGTGCTTTTCTGAGATGAATTGCCATCCCCACATTTTTTTCCATGGCCTACAAAAAGATTGCTTTGAGTAACAAACTCAGAGTTCTATATCTAACTAGTAGACCTACCATACTATGGCAAAGGAAGTCTACCCAGGACTCTAGTTTGTTTGGCAACGATGGATTCCAGTGAGTACTGTGAACTGAAAAGGAAAAAAAAGGCACTTCTTGATAACTTGCCTGAACTGAAGATGTAACAGAATTGCAGGAGAGACAGGTTTTTCCTTATATGATTAAAACCAGAAACAACTATTAGATTGTTTTTCTGGGTACCTACATCCTGCTCAATTGGTCTGAAACAAGAGTACAAGAGTAAAGCATGAGTGCCAAACTCAGCTATCATTACTGAATTTTGGTTCTTTTTTTTTATTTGGCCTTGGCCTGATGCCTCTCTGGATAAAAATTTTTAGAGAGGTTACTGCAGTTTGAATAACCCCCGAGTTCCTAGAAGGAGAAGGATTGAAAATCATCAAAATAGCAGAAGGTTGAATGAGAAAAGACTTAATTTGCCTTAAATCAAAGATATTCCCCATTTTCACATTGCTCAGTGGCCAGCTCTGCACCAGTTTCTCGTGACTTGGCTGTGCTTCCCCTCTTTTGACTTCTAACTCTGGATCAATTTGTCTAACTACATGCATGTTATGTGGAGTGTACTTACCCCTGTTTATGATCACATGATTCCTCTGGGATTTCACCTTACAATATTAGAGTCTGTATGACTTGAAAAGAAGATCCTTCCACATGTCAGATTTTACTAGCTCATACTTCTCTCTAGTGAATGGGTCTATTTTGCAGGAGAACATATCTTTCATTCCACTCCAGTTCCTCTGTGTCTGAGCATTTTAGTTACCAATTTCTATACTGAACGTTTGTGCTCCTTCAGTGCAAATGGTATTATTCGAAAACCAGCCTTAGTGAGTCTTCCTAACAGCCAAGCAAGCTCTGGAGTTTAATCTCTTCCCAATAATAGTTACTTCACTATTTTCTTTCCATCTGCTGTCTCTGCAGTATCCCTTGCTACTTTGTATTATTAACAGTTTAACTAATTTATTCCTCAGAGTCTTACAGTGACATAGCACTATTTCCAAAAACAGTCTAGAATGTTTATTGCACATTCTGCTGAAAGACAGAAAGGGAAGAAAAGGCAAAACAAACAGAATCCTGTGTTTGTTTACTCTAACAGCAGGATTTTCTTACAGGTAACAGTGAATATTTCAATGTGCAGTTTAGATCTGGTTCACTGGTTCCTTACTATGCTGATGAAATTTTATAAAATCTTGAACTGTGAGAGTTGTTCAGGCTTATAAGATTCCTGTTTAATTCCCTAAGGTTAATGTAGCCAGAGTACTGCCTTGCTGCAGTCCCTCAGTATATTTTGGCAGGATTCCAAGGTCCAGATCAGTGATGTCTTCTACATTTTTGTTGACGATCCCACTTTTCTCACTTTTTGCCAGTCTCACTGGGAGCATCAGGCACCCACTGTTCACACCCACAAGAACAATGCATGGCAGTTTGGCACCACAGATAAAGCCATTCCACAAAATTAATGTTAAGAGCTTCAGATTGGAAGAGCATCAATAAACTGTGCAACAATGTAAAATGAAACTTCAGATAGACAAATTATGATGAATTGTGCAATAGCAAATTAACATGTTGCCTCTCCAATTACCCATTTGTCACGGTCTGCTGCACCAGAATTAGGAGGACAGTCTCTACCCCAGGTCTCAGCAATCCTTTTTCTGTGTCACAGCAGCAGCTGAAACCAACAGTGAAAGAAGACTGGTATTAAGTCAGACATTAAGCAAAAAAAAACCCAACAAAACCCGAAGAAATAGAATGTACAGTCAAAAATGCTCTAAAATGCCAAGTGATAAGAGAAAGCCACTTTACCAAGTGTTGTCTTGACTTCTCCACATTAGGACTGTGGCAGAGGGAAACTTTCTATGAGCTTACCTTTGCAACAATGCTCCACGAAGCACCCCAGTGTTAGATGCTAGAGACCTGGATAAAAGATGAAGAGATGTAACTGGAGACGGATGCTGGCAGATGATCTTGTCAATTTTAACTCGGATACATGGGGAATTAGAGCACCTCTCACTTTTACCACAAAAAAAAAAGAACTCTAAGCTTGGGAAAAATGTAAGGGCTGCTGGGCTATGATGCAGCAAGCTGTTAAAACTCATCTTAGTTTTGACTATGTGCCTAACTCTTTGCACTCCCTCCAATCCCACTGGAACCTGTAGGTTTTAGCATGTGCATACACGCCTTGCTGAATCAGCACTGCAGCTTGTTATCTGAATTATTGCCCTACTAAATACGAACTAAAGAGGTACACTTCATAAACTTTAATGTCACTACATTGCATTTCATTTAACGCTAAACTGCAGGGTCTGTCTGCTTCAGCTAGAGGCTCAGATGGAGCACAAGGCTTTCTGGCAACCTGAATGTTGGGCAACACCCTGGTAATGGCAGCTCTCTTCATATCACAAAACAGGATCTCGGATATAGACTCTCGTGTGAGATCTATCAACCCGTAAGTGCTGCATAAGAATATGCTTTATAGTTGAGAACTTAAATATGCTCTGTTTGAATAACTGCACTCACTCCATTAGCAGCCCTTAAGCCAACTGTGACCTTTCCAGCTGCAGAATTTCTGTCTCAGAGATGGCTTGAGGCAAAGTTCAGAATTAGCGTGGGGTTTATATTACGCATCATGCTCCTTTATGCTAATATTAGGATATAGTCTTTCATTCCTTCAGCCAAAAATATTTAATTTATGCCTTTTAAAATTTATTGGCTGTTTGGACCTTCAGTAAAAAACACTTCTAAAATGACCTGTAGTTCCATTTAGTGCCTTTAAAGAATCATTTTAAATACTGTGCTGTCTGCGTCTCATGTACTGCATAGAACACTGCTCACTTTCGTCCCAAACACCAGCGACAGGAAAAGATCTGTAGACAAGATGTGATCTCTGACAGGGAAGGCAATGTTTGTTGGAAGTATGTGAAAGGTAATTTTTGAACAAACAACTTAGCAAACATGAACTACTCAGTTCCGATGTTTGTGCTTTTCCTTGTCCTATCAGGTAAGTTCACAGTAACCCGGAACACAGGCACACCTATGTGAATCACAGATTCTATGCTAGGGACAGCTGCCCAAAAAGCTACAAAAAAAGTGCATTTCCTTGTTGACCAGCAGTGATATGATTCAGCAAAGTTACTGGTGTCCAGGGCTAATTTTTGTATGCAAGGAGATGCTGAAAAGCCATATATTGCTTGAAAATGGGGAGGACATTAGTCCAAAATCACCATTAGCAATGCAAAATAGATTCTAGTACATCTTGTCACAAAATTAGCCATATTATTTGTTCTACCCGATCTCAAGTTGCAGACTAGCTTCTCTTGGTGTTCAGTCTGGCAAGAATCTCCAGCAGAAGAGAATCTGCTAAAGAGACCAAAAAAAAGGCCAATATGATCTCACAGTATGCAATGACTCTGTGTGAAAATCCTAGTCTGTATATTCATCATCTGCTTCTGAAAAAGAAAAAAAAAAGAAAAAAGAGTATGAGACTGAAATGCACAGATGTCTGATTGAAATGCTTGTTTTACACATTCATCTGTTTCCCAACACAGTTTACCAAATCTGTGCAAACATTGGTGCTGTCCCACTGCATAGGTGGTTGGGGATTTAAATAAGCTGCTGGAGGCAAGGGATGCTTTCTGCGGCAGGTCTGTCTTAAACGTGTATCAGAACATAGCCTCAGAGAGTGAACTCAGCAGTAAAGTATCCTTCCCATCCTTTCTGTTGAAATGTAAGGAACTATGTAAGGAACTGAATACTATGGAAAGATTTGTCTCACCTGTAATTCACTATTTTGTACGAGTATAGGTTAATCTAATCTTAACTAGAAATTTTTTTCAAAGCTTTATACCAATTTTAGATAAGTTGCTAGGATCCCAAACAGAGGATTCATAATCTTTGCTGATAGAAAACATGAAATGAGCTTTTAGAAAGTAATAGTATTTATTTTGTTTTATTTTCATGTCTTAGAAATGATATTTTCAAGGTCTTCCCTATAACCAACAGGATTAAAAACCTGTTTTAAACAAGGCACACTTCAATTTTGTCACAAAGGTATGATTACAAGAGATTTAAGAGACACACAGAGAATACAATTAATCTTATTCAAAAGAAGGCTGTGAAAGTTTGGCTTTGTGCATTTGTCAAGTTTCCAACACCACCAAGACAAACAGATTCTAACCCATGATAGGAGAAGTGCAGATGTGCACACAGTGAGCTTTTGCTTCCTTACGATACTTGCTCAAGATTTGGGCAGGTTTCCAGGTCCTGATGTTGACTGAGAACTCCCTCTCTGTGCTTTTGGGGCAATGCAGAAGAGTGTCAAACAAAAGGAGGAAAAGGAGTTAGGATCTTATCTGCGGGCATGCAAGCACTGCCAAGCAATGTGGGGATAAGAGCAGTCCATGCAGAGACACAGCCCATGCACATGCTTTGCTCGTCTGCCTGAGCACAGCATCACTGTCCCCCTGGGAAGGACAGCAGAGGTCTGAAAGGCTCCTTGCGAGCTGCATGTGCCCAAAAGGTATTGATATAGCAAGTCTCTTTCACCAAATACTTTAGAATACAACCTTTACAAAGAAAAAGTTTTACTTTTCAGTTACCTAGCTACCACTTCTGGAGACCACAAAACTTTGTATTAGACTGTAATTAGATATATTTCACGACATCCCCATGAGGGAAATCACTAATTACAGCAGTTTGTTGAAATTAAGGTAAGTGTAGTCATGGTTGGTAGTGACTATGGTACTACTGCAATTTTGTATTACTACACTTCAGGCTATGATTGTATCAAATCTCAGAGCCAAGAGGGTTGGGTCTGGCTGGCAGATGAACAGAGAATGAAGAACTGAACTACGCATTTGTGATTTCTTAATAAGTTACGTGCTCATGGATCACAAGCCATATTAATTTGCTCAGGAATAAGTACTCTGGGGCTTTGGTGTCAGAAAACACCCTAGAGCTTGAGAGGTTGTGTTATGCCAGAGAAGTAAAACCTACGGCCTCTCCTGAACAGCTGTAGTCATACAAAAATCCTGTATTTTTATGAGACTGATAATTTTGCAGGACAAGTATATGAGTCATGGAAACATGGGAAAATCCCAACCCAGAAACTTGCATTTTCCTTCCATCTTCTCATTAGTAATGTAAAAGTAACTTTATTTTTCTTGCATTTAAATACCTTTGTGAAGCATTACTACAGCAGTGGTGAGGTATTTCCATTATAGACCTGACTGCATCTCAGCAGGGAAAGAAGTCTTTTTACATACATAGACTATAATGTTTTCTGGTACAGCAGGTAATCCAGTAATAAATGTGAGATAACAATGTTCTGGTAATGTAGTTCTAGGTTTTGTTAGTTTTAGATTCACTAAATGGTATTTTACCTTTTAATAAAAATGTATCAAATGTTGCCTTTTATTCCTTCTATTGATTTTTTTTTTAATGAATGCACAGAAAGAAGAGCCTGGTTGCCAAAAGACTGCAGAATTTTGCTAATCTGTATGAAATGCACAGGGGTCTGGGAGGACTGTTAGACTTCCAGAGGGTGAGCTAGAAGAGGTGAGGGTGTATCAGACTCCTGAACTTGCAAACTGTCTCAAACAATCCTAGCTGGACACACTGTAGAAAGAGCTGGTGTACAGAGGATTCAATGAAGATCAGCAAGCCAGTGCCCAAGAAACCCAGAAAAATGGCTCATAGAGCAAATGCACTTTTCAGCTGAGATGTAACATTGTGCTCAGTGGTATTGAGGATAGCTATTGATATTGACTCGAACTGTAGCATCAAAAGCTCAGAGCAGCCTTCAGTACTGCCCAGGCATACAGTTTCGCAGCACAGCTGATGCCAAAAAGGGTGTCAGTCACCCCTCCCCCTTAGCAACTATTTCTGAGCAATTGGTTTCACTTCCTCCTTTCTGCTGTCGTCGGGGCCCTGAGCTGGACAAGCCTTTCAGCCTGCTCAACTGGCCGAGCACTGCTCTGCCGCATTTCCTGGCTTCTCATCTCTTCTGCTCCTACAGCAGGAATGTAATCCTTTAACGCAAAATGTCTCTGAAGTTTTGTTAGTGGGTATGGGCTGGGTGTAGGTGGCCAGGGGCTGGCAGCAGGGGTGGTCTCTGTGAGGAAACAGGGCTGTCCCATGCCGGACACAACCACTTCCAGACAGCTCCAACAGCTCCGCCGTGGGGAATGGCTGAGTCCCACCGGTAACACCGGTGTTACCTCTGGGAAAACATACTTGAGGATGGGCAAAACCACTACGTACCAGTGAGCGAGAGAGGAGTGAGGAGAAAAATGTGGGGAATACCATTGTGAACAGCAAGGTCAAAAAAGGAGGGGATGGAGGTGCTGCAGGTGCTGGAGCAAGGATTTCCCTGCAGCCTACGAAAAGGACCACAGAGGTGCAAATATCCACAATGCGGCCCATGAGGGACTCCACAACAGAACAGGTGGATATTTTCTGAAGGAACTGAACAAAGCATCAGAGACAATTTTGAAGTCTTTCGCCTCGACCACAGGAATCAAATCTGTAAAATCTTGGGGAAAATGTCTTTGACTGGTCAGACAGTCTGATAAAAAAATGTGTGGGCTTTTCCTCTGGGGAAAAAAAAAAAAACCCAGCCAAAGAAAACCAAGCCAAACAACAAACTCACAAACCACAGCCCAACAGAGGAAGCCCGACTATTTGCAAAGGGAGGCACAACACAGCAGAATGCTGGGGGTTCTCATGCCGCCACTTGCTGCTTCTGCTGCTCTGAACCACTTGCGAGGAGCCGGGTCTCCTGGGGCAGCCCTTTCAGAGGGGAGAGCACGGCGGTGTCACGCGTCCCGAGGGGACCGCGCCGGTGTATCCATAAGAAAATGACGCGATGCAGGATTACTCGGTTTGTATTTACACGCCGCACCGGCCGTTTTGCCTCCGACTTCCTCAGCTGAAGCCGCACACGGTCCCGGGCGGGACACAGGTTTCACCCCGGCAGAGCGCTGGGTTCAGGAGCAGTCGCCACCTCCTCCGAGCCGCTCCCGCGGGATGGGCACGGGGGAACCCTGGCCGGGGCGAGGGAGCGATGACGATCGCTGACAAACCGCACTTTGGCGCTTGCCCCCGGCCCCCTCCTCCCCGCGGCTGCGCTGCCTCCGGCGGCGCCCCGCCCGCTGTCAGGCACCGCCCCGTCCAGGCGCCTCCGCGGGCCGGCGGCGACGGTTGGAGCGGGACGGGGCGGGGAAGGGGAAGGGGAAGGCGGGGGGAAATGTCGCGGTCGCTACGGGAGACGGGGGAAA
>VZRS01001682.1:107398-130906 GCA_013398055.1 Ifrita kowaldi
CGGTTCAGTGCTTTTATTTGAACAATTAAAAAGTGTTTAGCCTAAGGATTTTACCAGGCAGTTTCAAATTGTGCAAGCGGAGAGGGCGGCGCGCTGGATGCCGCGGCTGCCGGCAGTGCGAGCATCGGTCCCCGGTGCGGGGCTGCTCCGGATGGGGTCTGTGGCTGCCTCCCGTGGGACAGTGGGCTGTGGGCACGCAGCTTGGCTGTGACAGTCCCCACGGGTGTCTGCCTGCCGTCGGGATTCCTCATACAGCGCGGGATCCCCCTGGTGCGTGCTTCACCCGAGGAAACCGGGATTTAAGGCTGGGGAGCTGCCTGTGCCCGGGCGAGTCCCCGCACCTGGCATTGCGGCGGAAGTATAAAACTCGTGCCGTGTGTCCTGACTGTCTGTATTGATTCCTCCTGCTTGGGTGTTTGCGCTGTTGGTTGGTTTGTTTTGGTCTTTTGTTTTGTTTTGTTTTGTTTTGTGTTTTTTTAAGCTAGAGGAAGTAGAACCAGCTTATCAGCCCCTAAAATGACAGATGAAGACAAATCCTTCCCCATGCTGTTTCCAGAGTTCCTGGAGGCAGTCATGAAGACTCAAGTAGGAAAGCATTTAAATGCCGGATTAAATTTATTTTCTCCTAGCCTCATTTCAAGTTTCACTTCCTAAATATATCATGACATTATAGCCCTGCTAGGCCTCCCTTCCTCTCCTCTCCAGCTGGCTTCGGGTGGGGGAAGCAGAAACTGGGGCAGGCGATAAACTTAATTGATGTGGTTTCAACAAACAAAATCCTCAAACCTTTAGGCCATATTTTACAAGTATGGAAAAGAAAATGTGTGAACGTATTTGAATGTTTAGCTTGCTTGTTTTTTAGACTTGGCCAGGTGCTCTAGGGTGTCCCTTAAGTCTTCCAAGTAGATTAAGACAAGCTTAGATGGAGATAAGCTAGAGTGTGTGCGTGTGGCCTGGAGGAATCGGTTCCTTGAGGATAAAGATGAGAATCTATGTTGGGCTTGTTGCTTTGAGTGGATAGTGGATATTTACAGAGCAGACAGAGAAGGGGAGGATAGCAGCCTGTCACTTGTATGGAGACTATTCTCACAGGGGGAGGGGCTGTACTGAAGCCATGTTTTAGAGTGGCAGAACAAAACCTAGTCTGTCTAAAAGTAAATTACTAAATCAATCTTTGGAATAATATTTTTTAATTTTAGAGCAAATTCACCAGCTAAAGCTCAACAGGTATGAGAATTTCTACCCCATCTACTTATATACAGCTAACTTTGAAAACTAAAAGAAGGAAAGTCAGGATATAGAAAGACTTGATTCAGAGAATAGCCGGCCTTGTTGCTAAGGAGATGGTTGTTGTTAACTTGCTGGAAGTAGGCTCAAGCTAACATATGAAACTGTTACAGCACCAACAATGTATCTCCGTAGAGTAAAAAAAACCTGTCATGTATTGCATGTAAAACTTCCTCCTTTTCTGTAAAACACTCTTAGAAACCAGAAGAATCAGTGAATTTGGGCTGTGCTAGTGAACTGTGTAAGCCATCAAATTAGCTGCTTGATTTTGTACTATACAGCCTAAGAATGGTTATTTAATGTTTAAGTCCATTTCTCTTGCTCTTTGCAGCCTTATTTTTCATTGAGCTTTTTGGGTGTAGGATTAATATGTTAAACCAGGAAAGCACTGGAGTCACCTTATCTTAGGTGAAGGAGTACTGAGGACTTGGTGCACTAAACTTGTTGACCCCAGTTTGTATTAAGTGATATCATGTCAGTGTTAATGTAGTAGCTTTAAATGTTGTCCTGTTGTCTATTGCTTTCTCATTTCTGATGCTCCACATATACTTATTTATTTCACAGTTTGTGTTTGTACACAAAGTTAAATTGAGATCAGTTGGAAAACTTGTGGCATCAAGACTCCTTTTTGTTCATCAAGTGCATTGAATTGTATTCTAAACCCTGACAACCTCAACTCTGTCAACAGATGTGCTAAGTGGTCTTTTGATGTTTATTTCCACTATTTGGGTTGGGGATCTATTTCTAATTTTAGGCTCTCCTACTCAGTGATGCAGTTGTGGTTATATAGTGCAGTTTTGGAAGCAGGTTTGGCAATTGTCCGTAGTTTTTGTAAACTATGCTCTGTATGTTCTTACAGGTGGGTATGTGTTGCTGCTCAGACACTCCAGCTGTCTTCCTTTAAACTAATGCCATTCTGACATGGCAGAAAAGTGTAGGCACACTTGTGTGCATGTTTGTGTGGTTAGGGATGTGTGGAGGGGTGATTGAATCTGAGGGTTTCCTCCAAAAAAACTATTTCTTCTGCTTCTGAAGGACATCATTGCTAGTTGAGCCTATTTTAATCATGTTCTGATGGCAAAAGATGATTAGTATTGATACTGTCTGCTAGTGTAGCCCTAGACAAAGAGTAATATGATGATATTCCACTGACCATGTAACTCTTATGTAATAGTCCCAAAAATGGACCATGTGGGAGAAAAATCTAAATAGAAAATATTATAAGATGCTGGTAGTTTAATTGAAATTAAGGAAAGTATATGAATTTGAGGGCCCTTTTCAGATTTCTATGTGACTTAATATTAAGTGAGGACAGAAGTTTTAACATATGCAAAATTTAATCAAATTTAGATAGCATTGTAAATCTGCTGGAGTCTCTGATGCTTACTGAGCCTTGGGTTCAGAGAACTGTGTGAAGATTACTTACGGTGGAGTAGAAGAACCAAAGGATCAGATTATCTTGAAAACAGTAGGGAAAAGGATGAGTATTCAGTTTTTTGCTGCTCTGGGATTCTGAGTCCACAAGTATAAGTACTGCACAGTTTATTCCAGTCTGTTATTAAGGCATTGAATCCTTATGTCTCTTGATGGCTTTGGGCTGTCATGAGAGTCTCCCTCTGACCAAGTGTGGGAGAGGAACTTGGTGGTGCTCAGCCCTTCTCAGCCTTCTTCAGCTGGCTTTCCACCTGGATTGTTCTCCTTTCCCAGTGTATGACTAACAGCAGTAACTGAATATGAGTATGTACAGACAGGAACTGGGCATTTGTGTCTTGTGATGGCGGATACACTCATGACCTTCTCCACAGGAGAAGAAATACAAATAGCTGCATCATCTTTTTTTGCTGTTGTCTCATGCTCAAAGAAGTAGGATTAGATTAATTACGATCACAGTGGCATTTAGAGCTTAGAGGAACTTTCCTTCCCAGATGTTTTTTTTACTTTTAGAAGGAACAAGTGAAGTTTTATGTCAACTGACTTGCAACTTGGTTTAGTTGATAGGAAACAGCAGCTGTCATTGTTATTGTGCTGTGTAGCTGTATTTAAACAATTAAAAAAACCTCAACTTTTTGCCTAAATTGTAGATAGTCCTTTGTTAGTTACCTTACATTTGAGGATTCTTCATGGAAGGTCTGAGCTGACTTGGGTATCTTGAACTGTCTAGATCTTGTTTAGGTAGCCATTTTGTATTTTATTTTGGAATATTAATAAAATAACTTCTTTTTTTTCTCCAAGCAATGAAATATTTTGTCCTTAAATCCAAGGTATCTCCCTTATGCTTCCCAGTGCACCAGAAGAATTACTGTTGTATTTCTCAAAATGTGGTCAGATCAACTGAGAAACAGTCAGAAGGTTCATATTAAGCAGTATTGCCAGTTAGATCAAATACAGGCTTGTAGTAGCTTCCTTTCTTCTTTCACTTTTTCTATATGCAGTATTTGGCAGTGCTGTATGTGGTTTGCTGTATGGGAATGACTGTTTTATGCTGTTATGGGCATTATGGAAAAGTGTGAAGATTACCAAGAATGGAATGACATGAACATTCAGACTGTTGTATTGGCCACTTTTAAAGTCAGGGTGTGCAGGAGATGCTCCAAAATGAAAAACTGTTTGCTAGTGACAGAAACCTGCATTACTCTTTGCGCCTTTTCTTGTTCTGCAAGAATCTTGAAATCTGCCAGCGGGTGAGAAACTTTAACAAGCAGTCTCCAGAGGATGTTGCAACTCGTTACTTAAGGGCACCAAACCCCTGCAAGTATGAATATGCAGAAGTGTATAGGCCTGGGAATGCACTTTTCTTTCTTATTTCCCTTATGTTAATTCCCCTGCTGACAAAAATAGGCTTAAAGCTTCTTAAGTTGGTGTGCTTACCCTATAGGTGCAGCTTTTAATGTCACTGGGTCAGCAGCCAACTTTTGTATGTCATCAGCTGTATGTATATAAGTTCATCTCTGAACTGCCATCTGTAGTGACTTAGAGAGACAGGGGATGATTTTTTGAGAATTATATTTAAAAGAGAAGACCTTAGTGTAAGTGGTTTAGAAGTATTTTACAGACTGCTCAGCAGCCTGGACACGGGTAACTAGGGAGAACTGTAGCCTGTTAAGAACAGCAGTACCTTCTCAGATTTGTGGGGGAGTATCACTGTTGACTGAAACTCCTTCCCTGATGGACCCTGTGAAAAAGTCTTGCTAAGACATGAACTCATGCCAGAAGGAGTTCAAGATGTTGGGATCCTTTGTGATTCTAGGCGCAGTTACCACTAACAACTGTGAAGGTCTAGTACTTCCAAGTCTTCTTCCAGACGGGAGCTGCCCGGTCTAGGTGCCAGTAAACTGGATAATGGCGGCTGCAGAGATGTACGTCATGTGCAGCTTTCACGTAGCCTCTGACCTTCTTGCAAGGCAAGCGTTTGCAGGAAGGAAAGCTGCTTAACGCACCTTGCTCGTGTAACAGGATGTCCTAGAGTTGTAAGCAGCCATTACAAACTCGTTTGCCCTCACTTCTCTCCTTCTTTTTGTTCTTTAAAATCCTTGCTCCTTACAATTTGTCCTCTAGGCCTTTGTAACAGACTTCTCACCATTGTAATTGCTGATAACCAAAGATTAGACTTCTGTGCCTGTTTTGAGAAGGAATAATATCAGCCCTGTAAGCAGGGCTAACTTCTTCGTCATCACATCTGGTTATTTTAGGTCATTCTGTGGAGTAATACCTGAACCTGTGCATAGCCACTTATGTTAGAAGGTTTCAAATCCTGAGCAGTGCCAATATCTATTAACGTATGACTCTTACCTACTCTAAGAACTCTTTAAATTCAGCTGAAAATATTAAAAGTTACCTCTATGAATACTGTCACCTTTTGAACTTATATCAGCCCAGGGAAAAAAAAGACACTTAAAAAATCTGTTAAGGGCTAGAGAGTAAAGCGTCTCTTTGAATGAGATGGGTGGATTTGGACAGAGTTTTTTGAAACTTTATTCAAATGCAAAGGACAAATAGATGAGTTATCAAATAATTGAGTTTTGCTGACCTGCCACATGCTTAAGATTTTATAGCCAATGGAGCACCAGATGAATGGGCAGAGAAATGTACATAGCCCCGGTTATGGTTGTACAACACTGCAGATGTTACTTTCTTCTGTTTCTTTTGGCTTTCCTAGCCTGCTTTTTTTTCTTTGTTGCCCAGACAGAACTTAAGAAGCAGTTAGTGTTGACTGTCAGGCAAAGGAAGGTGGTTGCAGTGATTTAATATTAGCCTGTTGATGATACCTGAAGATTTCAGAGATGGTGAACACAAACCAAGAAGGCCGATGGCATCCTGCTCATGTCAAAACCAGTGTGGCCAGCAGGGCCAGGGACATGACCTGTAGTTGGCACTGGTGAGGTTGCATCTCAAATCCTGTGTTCAGTTCTGGATTCCTCACTTCAGGAAGGACACTGAAGTGCTGGAGCGTGTCCAGAGAAGGGCGGCAGAGCCGGTGAAGGGTCTGGAGCAAAAGTCTGGTGAGAAGCATCTGAGGGAGCTGGGGCTGTTTAGTTGGAAGAAAAGGAGGCTCAGGGGAGACCTTTTTGATCTCTACAACCACCTGAAAGGAGGCTGTAGGAGGTCAGGGTTGGTCTCTTCTCCCAAGTACCCAGTGATAGGACAAGATGAAAAGGCCTCTAGTTGCTCCAGGGGAGGCTTAGGTTGGACATTAAGAAAAATTTCTTTGTGGAAAGAGTTGGAACAGGCATCCCAGGGAATTGGTTGAGTCACCATCCCTGGAGGTATTTAAAAGATGTGTAGATGTGGCAGTTGGGGACATGGTTTAGTGGTGGAGTTGGCAATGTTAGGTTAGTGGTTGCACTTGATGGACTTAGAGGTCTTTTCCAATTTAAACTATTCTACTATTTAAACTATTCTAAATTGATCATAAGATCAATCCTGTGATCTTATGAGGACCTGTTGGATGCATCCCCAAAATCATGGTTCTGCCTTCATGCCTGTTTCTCTGGCATGTTTCTTTTACCCAGGAGAAGTGAAATATTTCTATCTGCTATAGTCTCTTAGGTTACCCCTCCTGTCAGGGGCAGTAACCCAGTGCAGGGAGAGAGTATTAAATCTATTTCATGCAGTCTCTCCAGTCTGTACTGTGCGTTAATAAATACTCTCGGTCTTTAAAATGATAACTGCAAAGCAAAATTAAGGGAAATGGGCAAACTCCATAGCATGGTCAACAAACTGAGAAGTGAAAGCTGTGTCAGGGCAGAAGTCTTAGTTCTGGAAAATAGGGAAATAAAGAGTTGCTCCTGAATCTGATAATAAGCTGAATTTTTATCTTTAACTTGACTACTGTTCTTATTCAAAAACTCTCATTTGAAACTGTCTATAAGCTATGAGTTTGCTGACTAACCAGTGTTTTTCATCTAGGCCTAAATAAAATTGCAATGTGAAGTTTCACACATCCCTGCAAAGGCTGCTGTGTAGGATGAGCTAGTGCTGCTTCAGAGGCTTTGTAGAGCAGAGCAATTCAGAAGGATAGGCTTAGGTTCCAAGTTTCAAAAAAGCTGTAAGTTCTGGAAACACCGAACTTCTCATTCCTAAGAGAAGTAGTTGTTCCTCTTTTGTGCCTCTTTTGAAGGTGGAAAGTCTGTCTCCCATGGTTATTTAAAAAAAACAACACCCAACATAAAAATATACACAAACATGCATAAATGTTCTAGGAGATGCCTGGGAGGAATATGTCCAAAAGCAATTTTAATACTTATGTTCTCAAGTAAGAGAGAATATGAGTGTAAATAACTTGTATATGGATCAAATATGTAACATTACTTGAGACTAAATACTTTGGAGAGTTTGAATCCAAAGCATGCTGTGTGACTGAGTCTCCATGCGGTGTCCCTTATCTTTGGAGTCTCACAGTTTTATTTTTAACACTTCCAACTAACTTTCCTGAATGTATACTAGTGGTACTAAATATGATTGAGGAGAGAATTCTAGGAAGCCATCTTCATTGTTTCAGCTTGCTTTTTTTTTGGAAGATTCATCAGCTGCAAAGCTCCTTTCCTGTCTGAAGGTCACATATGTTGCATAGAATGAAATACATTTTATCAGTTGGTAGAGATTTTTAGCTTCCTTGGGCTGTTCCAGTCAAAAGCTACCAAGGTTAGTTTAGTGAGTATCTGGTGCTAGCACATTCTAGTTTATGCCTTTTGCTGGTCTCTAAATATCGTGTCAATGTTTGACATGGTAGGCAGGAAAAGTTTCTTAGAAATTGGGCTACACCAAAACTGATTATGGTACAGCAAATTGTAGGGGCCTCAGGCTGATAATCAAATAGCAGGTTTGTGAAGTGGTCTAGTGTTAGGCTCTTTCAGGTACTTGGACACTTCTAAGTGCTATTTCAATGAGCTTTCACAAGAGGGCAGAGTAGAATTTGCTCCAGGAATTGCAGTTACTTGAGGCTTAACTTAGATCTAGAAATAAGCCAGCTCAGATTCTTTTGGTTTTAGGACAGCATGGGCTGTATTATTCATGCTTTCCACCTGTATTGCATTCATCCTAGGTGCTGTGTGGCTCATGAGTTGTTGCTCCCTAAAGGAGAGTCCCAGGGAAAGCCACAGCCTCTCTCAAGTGTTCTGTGCCAGTGAGAGGGATGCTGGAGTGTGGAGGAGCTCTGCAAACATGCCCCCTGTACCACCACTGCCAGTTTTTGCTTCTTGGACATAGCTAAAACAATCTCATATGTTTTGTTAGCACAAAAATCTTGTCATTGTTAGCACAAGATAATGCTGTGGCACAGATTAATGAGCTTTCTGTAGTTTGCAAACATAATAGAGAAGATACTGCTTGACTGCAACAAGGTTTCCTTGCAATGTGTTGAGGTGTGGTAAAATATGACCAAGAAAGCTACTCGAAAAGGAAATACTGTGTATCTCCAGCTTTATGAATCTGTAAGTATGTTGGACAATTTATTTATTACAGTTACAACTCTAATACCCAGAACCATCATCCTTGTTGAAACAGTTTAGAGTCCGCAGATAAAACTAGCTCCCCTTGCCCCCTTTCTTTATTAAAGGACAAACTGAGTTGTTGTTTTTTCCCCCTGGAGCATCTCAGAAGTGTAGTTTCACTTCTTAGTTGGACCTCAGTACTGTGTATTCCAGTAGTTTAGCTAAAAGAGTTGCTTTTGATCTTTCATCACTCATTGAAGCCCTTTGTGGCAGTTTATCCTGTACAATTCAGTGGCATTTCAGTCAGTGCAAGTCAGTTGGCATTTAGCATTATAATATTCTCTGTATTTGAAGACTTCAACCTTCTTTTTTTTTTTTCTTCCTCCTTCAGATTGACCCCAAAGATTACACTTTTTCTGGACTTAAAGATGAAACTGTGGGTCGACTGCCTGGAAAAGTAGCAGGGCAACAATTTGTCATTCAGGACTGCGAGAACTGTAAAATCTACATATTTGACCATTCTGCTACAATCACTGTTGATGACTGTGTAAATTGCCAAATCTTTTTAGGACCAATAAAAGGCAGTGTGTTTTTCCGTGACTGCAAAGATTGTAAATGCGTGGTTGCCTGCCAACAGTTCCGCACACGGGACTGCAGAAAGCTGGAGGTGTTCTTGTGCTGTGCCACCCAGCCCATTATAGAGTCCTCCACAGGTATGAAATTCGGATGCTTCCAGTACTATTATCCCGAGCTTGCTTTACAATTTAAAGATGCTGGTCTGAGTATCTTCAACAACACGTGGAGCAACATCCATGACTTTACGCCTGTGTCTGGAGAAAATAACTGGGGCCTTTTGCCTGAAACTGCTGTAGTCCAAGATTATGTTCCTCTGCCCAGCTCTGAGGAGCTGAAAGCTGTCAGGATTTCTACTGATGCTACAAAGAGCATAATACCAATAACTCGAGGGCAGAGACAGAAAAACAGCGATGAATCGTGTTTGGCCGTGTTTTTTGCTGGTGACTACACAACTGCAAATGCCAGGAAGTTAATTGATGAGGTAAGCAACCTTTGTCTTCATTCAGGTTTTTCAACTCCTAATTAAACTTTCCTATGGACAGCCTCTGGTGCTCCCTAAAGGGGGGATATAGAGGCTCTGTTTGCCTACTGACCATACTGGCCAACTGCACTGTTTAAAACGTTAAAGCAAGATAAGGACTGAATCTCATTTGATCAGTCAGTTGCTTTACAGCTGACATGCTGTGAGTGGCACATCTATCCTCTAACAGTTCTGGTGTACTTTTCCATCATGGCACAGCAAAATGATGCTCTGAAGAAAATGTGTAGTTGATTTGATGAACTTGGTCAAATACAGAGTAAGTGATTGACAGTTCTTGTGAAAGGGATGTAGCCGATTAACTTGTTAGCTTATTGCCCTGAAAGTGTCAGCTAACAAAACTCTGTCCTGAAAGTTTTTCCAGTACTAACAGAGAGTCTGAAAAAAAAAAGTGGTGTTAAAATGCATCCCCTGTGTCATCCAGTGTTGGAACTTTTTTTTCTGAAAGGGGCGGTGAGCGTTTGTCACAGCTGGTCAGCTGTCTTCAATGACTTAAATAGCTTTTTTATTGGTATTTCTTTTTTTTTTTTTTTTTTCTCCTGTGAGGCAGCAGCTTCCAAGCTTGGCTGAGTTTGTACTTTCCTGGGGCTAAAACCTGGGAGTGGCTGGCTGCTTTCACCATCCTGAAGTGCCAAGGATGTCACAGAGCAGAGCCAGTAACCATGGGCTACAGCATCTGAGAATGGTATCTGCAAAAGCTGCTGATCACAGTGTTGTATGATCAACTAAACATCTGGTGGAGCTCTTTCCCTTGGGTTTTTATCTGCAAGGAAAGAAAGCTGTAGGGCGTCTCCTTGCCTCCCCACTGCCCAGTTGGACTTTTATGGAACTGAGCTACTGAGTTACTTGGGTGAAGGGAGATAATGATAGTTATGGGTTGTTTTTTTTTCTGACAAAGGAATAGCTACAGAAAAGAGGGTAATAGATCTGTTCTCCTCTGTTAGTAGTTATTTAGATATTAGAGTTAAGAAGATGCTAAAAGACTAGTTAGTGAGTTTCTGTAGAAATCCAACTGCTCTGTAGATTAATGGATGTTTTGGAAGTAAAAATGTATTTGCTTCTTTCCCATGTGCTTTTAGTTTCATATTAGATTTGGAGTAAAAATGAGGGGGTGGGCTGGGGTGTGTATATGTTTTCAAACGTTGTTAACTTATTGTTCCAAAACTGAAAACTTCAGCAGTGGATAGATAAGCGTTTGAGCTAATGCTTGACTGAACTATTGCAAACTAAAGAGAACTGACTGCTTGTTTCCAGATGCTGACTGCCTTTAACTCCCATTAGTTTCTGCATGTGAGGAATTGTGGGGAAAAACACATAACCCTGGGCCCTAATGTATAAAATAAAAACATTCACATTTATTCCTCTAGGTGCACTAGGGCAGAGGAGAAAATCTGGATGAGTGGAATGAAAATAAACAGAAGTGTAGAAAAAGCAAATGATCTCTGAAAAGAGCAAAAAGGGTCCCTTTGCTCTGTGACTTAATGTGTGTGGGAAAAATGGGTCTATTACAGTGTAATCTGGATACTCAAGTTGAACTCTGCCTTAGAAGCATTTTTAACATGAATCCTTTCTCTGTTAACAGATGACTAGTAAAGGCTTTCAGCTAGTACAGACTAAAGAAGTCGTAATGAAGGCAGAGGATGCTCACAGAGTTTTCCAGCAGAGTGCATCAGAATTCATTTCACTGCTGGAAAAAGGTGAGTTTGTGTTTTCTTTCTCCTCTTGATATAGAAATCTGTCACTAGAGAGTTCTGGAGAAGAAAGAGGAATGAAGGAGAAATTTTTGTTTCACGGGCATACTGTAAAACCTGTTGAGATGAATTTTGGAAGCCTCAGCGAGGCCCTAAACCAGCCAAAATTCCTGAAGGCATCAGAAATGAGTTATTTCACATGTATTTCGTGTCTCTGCTCCCCCTCTAGTGGTCCAACCGCATAGCTCAGGAGCAGTGGCACGTGCAGACCTGCCTGGAATGGTCAAAAGAAGCTCATGCTTGTAGACTATTTCGAAGTTGTCACCAATGCTACTCAACCACTGAGCTGTTCAGCATTTCAGTATAAATATTTAGCAAATCGGTATAGATGTACATAAAGCAGATAAGCATTTAAAATTCTTGTTTATAACTGGTGTACTGTCAGAGTATTTCAAAAGCCTTTCTATTGATATGATATGACTCTATGATATTGATATGACTGCAGTTGGGTTTTGTCTCTTCTTGCAGAAGTACTGACATCTTGTTATCTGTTACGTGCTAAGGCTCACTACACGCTCCCGAGCTTGGTAGCAACATGCAGGTTTATTCAGGGTGACACAAGACGTTTGTGACGTTCATTGCAAGAATAGGACAAAAGTCACTGCACTTACAAGATGATAGTCTAGTTTCTGGGCTATATTGCAGTCAGATGGGAAGAAATACCATGTTCAGAATGAAACCAGAGAAAGCAGATCTGCAAACAGGGGGTGAGAACCAGTCTAAAAATCAGGCAATTCGCTATCTTGGGACTGAGGCAAAAATGCCTGAATGACTCAGTCCCACTCCAGATGTCTGTGAAATGGCTCACTATTTGAGCAGTATAGTCTGACTCACTTCCATGATGCCTTGCACTCCGTAGCATTTTTGTGCTATTGCTGCCTTTCGAGAAGTAAAACTGGAATCTTGCCCAAATCTCTGCAAAAAGAAAAAAAAAAAAAGCATGGAATTGCAGATAACACTGTACTTTTTTTTTAACATGCTTAAGTGTTTTTAATTCTTTATCTGTTGTTATGGGGCTACTCAAGCAAAAAAATAAAATGCTACTTGCAAGCTTCACAATTCCCGATGGGTTGAGAAATCTACTGTTTCAATGCGAAGCTTAAAAGTAGTATTGATTTTAGATGAAACTATTTTCCAGGTCCAGTGGTTGCTTTGGAGTTCAGTGGAGATGGTGCTGTGGAACAATGTCGAAGCACTATAAATGAAGTTTTTAGTGGGACCAAGGTAAGCTGGTGTATTCCTTTATTCACCGAAAATATTACAGAATGTCTGAGCTATTTCATGGTCAAGATATAGAGTTGACATGCTACACAATCTTTTTAGATTCATGGGTAATAAAATTGGAATATCCTTTTGTTGTTGTTTTGGTTTTTTTGTACTCAAAACCCAAGTTACTTGTTAGTGACAAGAAAATTGTCCTAGGAAAGAGTTCTGAATCCCCATATCCACTGAAGAGCACAAGATTTCCACTTAAAACTGTTACTTCACATAATAGCAAAATCAAGTTCTATAATTATAGTACAAAAAAGTTCCACTTCAAGTCTTGGATTTAGTCACTTAGCTTTGTGGTGTCCTGTCTATTAAACCATGACAAAGATAATATGATGGGATTTCAACCTTTTTCCATGTTTACTTTTGCTGTGTAGGATACCGCAGGATGCCTTCCTTCAAAGGCGGTGCTCTTTTTTCTTCTGTCAGCTTGTTTCACTTTAGCTTCCTTACACCACACCTCCTCTTTCCTTGCTGTTCCCTTTCTTTGAATGGCAGTGGTTTCGAGAAAGTTTCTGGAAACATTTAGAGCACTCCTGGAAACAGGAAAGTGACAAACCCTTTGCTTTCAGGCAGCTGTTCAAAGAAGACTAGAATGTCTTTGAGACATAGCATCCATACAGCTCCTTCCTGTCTTTCAGTTCCTTTCAAAAGACTTACTTGGAACTAGGCTGCCCAGTTTCTGGAAACCAGTCATCTTGTAATAAGGCATCTCATTTAATTTTTTGATTGAGGCTATTGCTTGCATGTTGAGATTGGTGAACAGCCACAATGCTCTCTGTTACACTCAGCTGTCTGAGTTTTGCCTAAAACAATTGTTGTTGATCTGCTGAAAGCTTTCAAAGGTGGCTGTCCTAGAGCTTGGACTTCCACATACATTGATAAATTTTGAAAAATGCAAATGTAATTAGAGTTACTTTTTTAAAAATAGTCATCTGCTGGAGAAGCAACAAAGTTTTTTTGAGGGTAATATAGCACAAGGAAGTCTTTATTACAAACTCTCCCTTTCTGTTAAAGGAAAGTAGTAGTCTAAGGATTTTGTGTATTTATTTTTCCCCCACTCTCCTGGAGAGAGTTGACTTTACCAATCAAAATATATCTAAACTGAAGCTGTGACCCCTGAATAATGAAGCCCTAAACTCCTGATCCTGAAGGCAAGGGTTGATGCAGCTAGCATGTGTGCTAGGAAGGGGTGGCGATAACAAATGGTGGGTGCATCAGGGCTGAGGGAATTCTAGGATTTGTTCTGTCACGCAGTGGGAACCAACAGTTGTGTCTCTCTTGAAATGCAAAACTAAAAATAAGCATTACTGATTCCAAATGAGCAAAGACTGCTTTTACTGATGCATAACTATTTTCTTGTTTCACAAAACAGGTTTTTGTATCAGAAAGCAAAGCATCAGCATCTCAAGATGTAGACAATTTCTACAACTTCGCTGACATGCAGATGGGAATGTGAAGTTTAGCATGAAGGTGCTCCCGTACGGTTTGTCTCAGCACTTGGATGTCACTTGGCCTGAATATTGCAGTAGTTTTGTCACTTAGTTTTGTCTTTCTCCTATATCCCTTTTATAAAGCCACTGGTGGTTTTAATACCATATTATCTGAACTGGAGTAAACAGCATAGCTCACCATGTGCATTGTTTTTGAAACTTAGGTTTAACTTCAAAAACAATTGAGCTTTTCTACTAACTTTTTTACAGTGATTTCTAAACATCTATCAACACTTGAATGTTTCTTGACAACATCTAATGGTTATACATATTTTAAAAGTGCAATGCTGATCCAAGTTTGATGCAGTAGTAATTGTTATCTTTAACCCAGACACATTGTTTAGAAAGTGTATTTTTGTGAAACTTGCCGTTCAAAACTTTCCCACATGCAAATTTGTCTTCATTGGGGGTCCAGGAAGGAAGCTGTAGTCGTTGACTTTTTCTCAAAGCTTAGTCTGAAATGAATTGTCCTTGTAGAATGCTTTCAAAAGTGGTTTGTGACTTTGGCTTACTCTGCTTCAGCACGTTTTTTGAATAAAGCTGTTTGCAGCAGCATTTATGGTGAGAGTTGTCACAACAGCATTCTGGCCAGTGAGCACTTGCCAGGCTTTTCTGCTTTGAGGTGAATCCTGAGCATGAGTGCTCTGCTGAAGCTACTCTAAGTTCTGCTCAGGTTCTTTGGCAATACAGCTGCCTCTGGCATTCCCAGCTCACACATGGGATATACATGACATGAGGTTTCTTTGCACGTGGAGCAATAAACCTCTGGCACATTGTTGTTTGCTAGAAGGGACATACAGTAGCCAGTAGTCAGAGAAGGACTTTGATGGCATTAAAAACCCCTTTCTCCTTGCTAGACCCCAGAAGAAGGCTTTTGCATTCAGAAGTAGTACAGAAAGTGCTACACACTGCCATAGGATTTATTTTATATTAATTTTAAAGACAGGCTGAAGAAGTGCTACCAGCATTTTGTGAGATGCATTTGAATGGTGTTCAGTAATAATGCTTATTGCTAAATAGTGTATATTAGAATGCCAATCTATAGGGGTATTAAATACATGATTGATCTATTTTTGCATATTACATCCTTACTGATTTTTCTACATGAACTTAAAGCTTATGTCCGGGTTTACAAGCCCTCTGTAATACTTGAACCAATTGTGCATGCAGACACACAAAACCAAATTTCATAATTAAAACAGTGGCTTGCCAGTTTGCATAGCCTTTACAATTCATTGAATGGATTTGGGCTGTGTTGAGGTGCTAAAGCAATTTCCTCATAATGGTCATCTGTCAAAAGGGAAGATTTTGCAAATCTTAACTGAAAATGAGTCTTGACTCATCAGTTTCACAGCTCTGGAGCTCCAAAGTGGGTGGCTAAAAACACATCTCTAATTTTTTTGAATTAGCACATGAAAGAATCTGTTCTTCTGAAATTCATAATTCTGTAATGCCCAAGAGAGGTTCTGAACTGTCATTTTGTTGCTACTGGGCAAATGCTTGCCATTAGTTTAAACTAGAGAATATGTCCTTAGTACCTCTTGTTACAGTTACGCATAGATTAAATAAGGAAGAATATCTCCTGAATAAACTAAACCATTGGTGTGCTGAAGGTAAGATAATTGCCACTTCTCTGCAATGTTTTTATTTGACAAAGTGAAAGAAAATCAAGCCACCACCAGAATTCAACTGCTAGCAGAAATTACCACTTACTTGCACTTAGCCAGCCAGGATTGGGGGTTTTTTTGTAAGTGTGAGGTGAGGCTGTGAAAAGAGTTAGAAATTTTATCTTGCTCTCCAAAGTACTAGCACAACTCATCAGTCAGCATGTACAGAAATTAATCTAGACATGTACAGTAAATGTATTATTTTGGTATGGACAGTACATTGAAATTGTATAATGTACTTTAGAGCTGTCTGTGTGTGATTTATATCAGCAGTGCATATACTGGACCACCTTGGTCTCTAAACTTTCACATATAATATTTCCAAAGTTACTTGCTGACACATGATTATGTGTATGTTTATAGCTTGTTTTTTGTATCATCAACCTGCTCTGGAAACAAAGTGCTAAATGGACTTTTGTGACTACTTTTGCTGGAGGACAGGATGATTAATTGAAAATTAATCTAGGCTTGAAACAGTGGAATAACTTTCCTACATGCTGGGAAGAGCAGTGTTGCTTTTTTTTTTTTTTTTAACATGAACGGTCTGTTTACCAACATCAAGAACTTTTAATAAAAAATCCCTAAATAATGAAGGAGTTTCTCAATCCAATTATTTATCTTTCGATTTCCATTTCTTGCTAACAGGTGTTAAAAACACTTCTAGCTTAAGAGTCAGGAATCCTTTGCATTACAGAATGGTACGTGTTTCATGTATTCTTTGTACATTTGTTGTGTAGCTTTTAATGTAATTTGTATGACACTGTGAATGTGATTCATAATAAACATTTGAAGTATTTAAACTCTGGATTCTGAAGACTTTTAAAAATTATAGTATATTGAAAAACATAATTACATTATATTAGGTATAAAAACTGATTTCCATGTTTAAACAGGGATGTATCTTGAAATAGATACTCATAGCTCATCAGAAATAAGCATTAACTCTCTAGTCATTCATCCTCTGAAAAAGGTGGTATTTTTTGACAGGGATTTTTCCTCAATCAGAGATTGTGGTGGTTATAGCAGTAAAATTGTTAGTTTAGAAAGCAGGTCCATGTAATATCCAAAAATGGGTAAAAACCTCCTGAAAATAGGTAAACATTTAATAAATCTCCAAACGCGGCTTTAAACTGGTCAGAAATGTGACTCTCCCAAGTAGAGATGGTCTACAGTAACTCTCACTAAGTATAAAAGCTTGGAAAGAACATAAAGTACTGTATCAATATAATTGTCTTTTGAAAATATTGAGTAAAATTGTGAAGCTTTAAAGTATCAAAGCTTTTGGTTTACCCTTAGCTGTTATTGCACAATTATATGGTTTAAAAACCATCTTGTTTCCCCAGTTGGATTCAAGTTGCCTAATAATCTTCTTTTATGTAGTGTCTAAGTCATAGCAAAGCTGCCCTTAAGTATTTTCACCATTTTGACCAATCACATCCTCAAATACTAACATGAAGTATCTGTGCCCTGGTTGCTAGAAAATCACCCACTTTCTTTTGTCATATTTAATATACATGCATTTTTTGCATGACTTTAATCCACATACCAGACTGCACTTACAAAACTTGGGTTTTTTTCAATTCCATAAAGCAGTCTTAACCTTTTATTACAAAATATATGCTTAAGTCATTCTGACTAATAAGGGGAAAAAAAGTTTTACTGACTTAGGCATGAGTAAAAACTCTGTAGCTGAATATTTTCTTACTTAAATGCTGGCTTTTAAGTATTTAGGCTTTATTCATACAAAATTCAGCATTCTGCACAAATTTAAATCAGCGTTGATAATAATATCTCCTAAAAGATATTGATTTCACAGGCTGTTTTCCTAAAAATTTAATGCAGGACATAGTGAAATGAATCTTCTAATACCTAGGAACAGTCCAGTTGCCTGCCTGATGAGTTCCTAAACTCTAGGTCTTTTGCTATCAAGTTCCTTGTTGACTCAATGGGACCTTTGTGTCATTTCTTTTTTGAATTAATGAGTAAGCCTTCTGAATCCACAAGGGTGACATAGGTCTTTGGAGGTCTGCAGGAACAGCTCTTCTAAGGCATGTTTAAACCTGATCTGAAACATAGTCCAACAGTTTCAAAAGCTATGAATAAGTGCCAATTATAAGTATTGTCTCTAGCATCCATGGATTTGAGTGGGATGGTGCAACTGGCTGTAGCACTTCCTGAAGTTGTGTGCTGTAGTACTGCATTTTGCTGCAGTGTATGTTGGAAGGCAGCTAGCTCTGGGAGTCTACCCCATTCCCTGGGCACCAATTGCAGAGCTTGCAGTATGAGCTATAGTAATTTGCTGAGGACAATTGCTGAAAAATAATCACTTGCTGTATTGCCAACCTGGAGGTTTTTCTTAAAGCTATCTAGTCTGAACTCTGTCTCTCAACACAATCATCTACATATGGCAAAACTTTGCAAACATCAAACCTGGTAGAAGCAGGATGTGCAGGAGGATTAACTGAATGCCTGGGAGTCATGGAGCGTTAACAGTCCAGACATTAATATCTTGGTGTCCAGTTTGATAGAAAAATGCTTTTTACTGCTTTCATCTCTTCAGAATGCCCAGTTGCCATAAGACTGTTGCTGGTAATGTTTGTGGTCACAGAATCTTCCTGATGCACATGTAGTCATCGCTGCTATGAGTAAGAGAAAAGAAAAGGAGGGGGAAGCGAGAGAAGCTTTTTAAAAAGCTCTGAAGTTTTCTGAGTACATAAAGAAAAGTATGCAACTGCTCATTCCTTTTCCTTTTTTGTTTTTTTTTAATGCATCTAGTGATAATCCCCAGCTATGTGCAATTTCATGGCCAGAGTATCAGAGTACTTTCCCAGAATGTATATTAAGCAATGTGACCGGCATCTGTCAAGTACAAGTCATCCTCTTTCCAATTGCTCAAGACTTTAAAATTGCCAGTGCCGCAAGGGTCTAGGAGATCTTTCAAATACGTGTGGATTTCACTCGTATCCTTTTGCTAAAACAGCTGTAGAAAGTTTGTCCTTCAAACAACAGGTAAAGCTGATAGATAGGAAATTACAGTGATGTTAAAAGGCTCTCGAATAGTGTTTAAATGAGTGTTTGCCTGATGTTCCCAAACTGCAAAGGCTGAAAGCAATGTGCTATGCTAGGTTCTATCCAAATGATGAGGCTAAATTTAAGGCAAAGCACCTCTGCAGTACTGGGAGCTCAAAGGACTCTGTGTGTAGATGACAGTGTATGTATCTCTCTGCTTTTCCAACTTAATTTTGTCACAAGTATTGTGGTAATGAAGTCACAGTTCATAGAGTCGTGTGAGAATCCACACTTTTATTTTTAGGAACCTTTTGTCATAGGGAAGAAAACTTGGAAAGCTTGGGTTTGTTTTTTTATTTGGTTTGTCTCTTTTTTTTTTCCTGTTTAAGCCATTAAACTCATGTATCTCAAAAATAAAAATAAAAATTAAACCTTTTGGGGGATATGGAAAGGTGGAGTGACCACAGAGCTCTGATTTCTGAGCACTGAAGGGAGCAGCAGCCCTACTCTCCCCTACTTACATGGATGCTGTCTGCTGTGGTGAGATTTCCCCCAAATTGCAAATACATCAGCAGAGAGGCAGCTAACTTTCCAGGTCTTTCAGGCAACTTCATTTCCTCACTAATACAA
Organism: Ifrita kowaldi; assembly: GCA_013398055.1. Taxonomy (NCBI): domain Eukaryota; kingdom Metazoa; phylum Chordata; class Aves; order Passeriformes; family Cinclosomatidae; genus Ifrita; species Ifrita kowaldi. Next base: position 126,548 of record VZRS01001682.1, read on the forward strand.
GCATAAGATGTATTCTTTGATTCTTTTTTTGTTAGGTACTTACTTCCATGCATTTAAGGTGCAGAGCTATAATACTAATCGGTTTTGAAAGCTACTGGCAGCCCTCTCCATTCTGTGCTACTGTCTTAGAAGGAGAAAGATAAATCAAAGATCTCCCTAAGCACAAAACTTTGAACTTGTCAGATCCTGGGAAGTGAAGCTGGCACATTTTGCTCTTAAGAGAGTAAATGGTTCATGATTGTGAAAGTACTTTTTTTTTTGTCTGAATGTGCTGATCTTTTTATGAGGGAGATCTTCCCCTCCATTTCTGAAGTCCCTCCATAAAAAAAAAAAACAAACCACTTCAGGGGCCTTTTTTAATAGGGTCCTGGAGATAAAATTGAAGGGCTGTACTATGACCTGAGGGCATCTTTTGATAGCTGCCCCAACAAGTGCCAAAGGATTGGATTAAGTGTTTAAAGACTATCTTTTGAAGCTCTGAGTGTTCTTTGCTTCTATTTCTACTAGTGAGTATTAGAAACAGTTTTAGTCACAAGGGTTTAAAGATGGCTAGCCATCCTTATTTGAGATTCTGCTTTGCATTTTTTCCACACAAGAATGAAAGTTTCTCCACAGTCATAATTAATGCTTTCGTTTGCAGGTGCGTTTGTGCTTTATGGTAACAGTTCAGTAATTTTGCTCACTGTGAAAGGAAAATAAAGGAGTTAAGCTTTTCTGTCTCTTGCCAGTAACTGCCAGTGCTTGCTCTGGTTTCAAGGACATTGTATAAAGGTTTCATCAATGGTATCTGCTCTGCTGATGAAGGGAGTTTCATGCAGCATCTACGTATTTCAAAGAAAAGTGGTATATCAGGCTTTGGTATCTGTGTATTTCTTTTATCAGAGTCAACTAGAATTGCTGGCCATGGAGGCTTCTACATGCAGGCTGGGACTGCCACAAAGACTTGGAGGTAAGGGGTTTGGATTAACTTGCGAGGCCTTTCCAATGCTTATTTCCCCTGACTACTCCTCTGTGACATTCCTGTCTTCTGCTTCTCTGGCATCTGATCAGCGATTGCAGATGCAGTATAAAAAAAGTACTTTTTATTGCTGCTTTTGTTGTTGAAATTCACTGGAGTACTTGTAGGAATTTCAGTTAGAGGTGCTTCTTTTGTGGCTCAGATCCATGTTGAACTCTGCATGACCATCTTCTCAAATGTTAAACACTACTTCAGTGTAACTTTCTTAACATCCTAAAATACCACAGGCAGCTTTTGTACAGCTGAATTAGGACTTGGTTCAACTTGGGTATGGTATATGTGCATACATTATTTTGTCCCCATCATACCTCTTCTTGTTTACAGATCATTCTGCCCTTCAGAAGACTTCCTGTTTGTGCTACATTTTATCAACATGTTAACATCTGGCTTTGTAAATTCCTTATATTCTCTAGGTGCATAAGAGCATCTGTAGTTCATCCTTTCGAGAACAAATGTAGAAACTGTGTTGCATATGTCTTTAAAAAGAACGAAAGTGTACAATCTGCTTCCTATTTACTCATCTTGCTTGGTGTTCCTATAGAAATACACCGTGAATGTAAAGCATTCATTGAAATTTGTAGCCCCACAGACTTTCTGATATGGGTTTTCCTATGTCATTTATCTTTTGGCCATGAGCCCACCATGTACAGCTGTGGATTTACTACAGAATTAGAGGCTTGGATATCATCTTCTCCTGACATGTGACAGCCAGTGTAGGGAGGTGTGTGTGATTCCAGACATGGGAAATGAAGATAGCTGCTAAACACCTTTCCTGGGTTGGGCTGCATCTGCTTTTGATGAGGTCATTCATATATAAAGTAATCTGGCAGGAAACTTCTTGTAGGGATGTTTCCTTCAGTGATGGGAATATACATTGTTTATTGTCCTTCAGAATGATGGATACTTTAAACACTATATATGTATACGTGCATATTTATATATATATATACAGTCTACTAAGCAGGTTTCATGGACACACAAAAAATAGAAATTGTTCTGAAATCCTAATGAAGATATTGGTACTTGAAAATGGTTTTTGTTTAGCTTAACTCAACCAGACTTTATTTCTTTTAAGACTAGAAAACAGGTCTTTAGTACATGAACTTGGTTTTATCACTCTGAATTGCCTTCATTTTGGACTTCAAATCTCTTGTCTAAAATTCAATATTGCCTGCCCTGCTGCCTGGTCCACCTGGTTTGATATAGAGGATTCCGCAAGTGGCGGTGGTCGGGGGAGTGTTCTTGGTGTTTTACTCGATATTGTGGTTTTCTGAAGCTGCTCAGAGTGCTTTTCTGGCAGGTAAATGAACTGAAGGCAAATGAGGTGATTGCTGGTGTGTGAAGGAAGTCATACGTGTCAGCAGTGCTGTTTAGTTGTGGTCTAACTGCATTTGTAGAAAGTTATGCTTCATATTACACTCAGGAATATTAACCAGTTATTCAAAAGAAAAAAAGACTTTTTTTTTCTTTTTGCAGCAGGTAGTAGATGCATGGAATTCCTTGCCAGCAGTGATTTACAGTCAGAAGCCTACATGAATTCAGTGAGAGCTGACTTGGACAAGTACTTGGAGAAATGATTTGTTGAGGGTTACTAAACAGATGCTCCACATACTGCTTGGGAAATGTGATTTAGTACTTGGAGGCTTGTAGAGTACTCAGACGAAGTATCTTACTCTAGATGCCCACTTGGGCCAAGAGGAAGTCAGTGTGAGGTGCCCGTGACTTTGTAGAGCAGGTGGGAGGCTAGGTTGAGCTAGATGAAACATTTGGCTGAAACAGTGCCTCCTTTCTCATGATCTGTTTCTCCTCATCTTTCGGCTGCTGTCAGGAAACATTGTAGAAATGCAGCTTGGGCATGCCAAACTATGCTTTCTGTGCTTGCTGCTTATCTCTTCCTTTTTCTCCTTTGTACTCCTCATTATAATCTTGCTGTTTCTTCTCTGTGCTTGGCCTCGAGAGAAGACCTGTACCCCAGATTTGAGTCCCCAGGTTCCATTTCTTTCTCTGCCAAGTCTCCATAGCCCTTCCATGCTTCAGTTACTGTGTGCATGGAGAAATGGGGCTGCAGCAGCCAAAGGATGATCTCCAGCTAAGACTCTTTGCAGCAGTCCTACTAGTAAGGAAGGCAAAAGGGGTTTCCAGAGTGTATGACGCAAGCGATACTTGGTAATAGCAGTATGGGAAATGAGTGTGGGTGTGGGGCGTAACAACGGAGGAGGTTTGCTGAATTTTTGCCAGAGTTTCCTTTATTCTGATGCTTCCTACTGTGCTTCCTACCTAATGTTGTTTCAGTGTCATGGGCTGAATGATTTAACACTGATAGCTGGCTAAAAGCTGCCCTAAGGTAAACTTTATGCTCATTATTTTAGAAATTGTGCCACTTAGGCAATATATTCTCAATTTAATGGTGGACTGGGCTGAGATGAGTGTACTGTGCCCTCAGAAGCTGCTGGAAGGTAAGAGGGATGTGGTGAGGTGCCTGGCCACGTCTGTCCCTGCCACCAGCTGCCCAGTCCAAAGCTGACTCTCAGTAGCCAGTGGCTTCAGGGATGCAGACCGGGCATTGCCCCTTGGCTCATCTTCTGAACTGGCACCTCAAAGGGAAAAGTAACACCCAGGAACAGTGGGAGACAGCTCCTGTCTCTCACCTGGTTTCAGATATGGTTCTCCCCTCTCAGCCCCTGACACCCGCTGGAGACTGTGGCCTTCCCTTCCAGCCCCTTCACAGAATCAATTAGGTTGGAAAGATCCCTGGGAGCATCGAGTCCAACCCATGACCAAACGCCACCATGTCAACTAGACCATAGCACTAAATGCCACGTCCAGTGTTTCCTTTAAACACATCCAGGGACGGTGACTCCACCATCTCCCAGGGCAGCCCATTCCAATATCTAATCGCCCTTTCTGTGGAAAAATTCTTCCTCATGTCCGCTAAACCTCCCGTCATAGTTTCAGACTATGCCCTCTTGTCCTGTCGCCTGGGAGAAGAGGCTGACCCCCACCTGGCTACGGCCTCCTTTCAGGTGGTTGTAGAGAGCGATAAGGTCACTCCTGAGCCTCCTCCTCTCCAGGCTGAACATCCCCAGCTCCCTCAGCCGCTCCTCATAGGACATGCGTTCCACACCTTCACCAGATACGCTGCCCTTCTTCCTTCCCCGCGGTCCGCTTCCCGCTCGCTCTCCGGGCGGGGGGCGGCTCTGCCGGCGCAGCTGGCAGGAAGGCCCGGCGCGGGCAGGGAGGGAAGGGGAAGAGGCGGGGCCTGGAGCCCAGCAGTGTCAATAATACAATAGGGCTCTTGTGCGGCCGCCGCCGCCGGAGGAGGAGCGGGCCGGGCTGCGGGC